>PVIH01001718.1:0-220374 GCA_004025045.1 Sigmodon hispidus | reverse complement strand
GGCACTTTGGTTTGTGTGTCTCCTGTCACCTCTCTGGTCAGGGTTTGATTCTGTCTTTCAGAGACCCCTGCAGTTGGTTTGCTCAGTTCACTCAGTTCGGGGTCGCAGTAGGGATCCTTGCAGATACCCTCAGCAGCAGCAGGAGCTGTGGGTGTGGCCAGGTGCAGAGTTCAGCTGCCCCCTGCTCCAGAGTGTGCTGAGACGCTGCAGAGAGCACCGGTCCTGGTGGCGGAATCGGAAGCAATGGGAGCTCAACTCTCCCTCCCAGGCCAGGATACAGGCGCTGAGGCCTGCCGAACCCTCCTCACCTCTGGTCAGGGTTCGAATCCGCCCCTCAGAGACCCCCCCGCAGTTGGTTTGCTCAGTTCACTCAGTTCGGGGTCGCAGTAGGGATCCTTGCAGATTCCCTCAGCAACAGCAGGAGCTGTGGGTGTGGCCAGGTGCAGAGTTCAGCTGCCCCCTGCTCCATAGTGTCCAATGTTCTCATCTTCATGTAGCATTAGCCACTGTAAGTCGCCCTGTAGCTACAATGATTATCTTCTGGCTTTGGTAAGAAGAAAAACTTAGAAGTTAATGATGTTGACTATGTTCACAGAACCAATGAGAAAACGGGGTAGACCTCTTAAGAACAGAAAAAATTGCTTGTCCTTGTCCTTTGAGACCACAGACTTCACTCAGTGTTCCCAGCAGCGGGTCCTAGACTCAGTAAGTGATAAAGCCAGGATAATATCAGATCTCCAGGGGTTCACTAGTCCGTTATCTTTGGTATTCTTTATTCCAAGCATGAGTTTATGCTTATTCATGCTTGGGCAGCAATTCTGGAAAGAACCCTTTCTGTGCTTCAGAAGCCAACCATCTTAAAATAGATTTTAATTCTACATATAGAGCTTCCTTCTATGCATATGACTGTGGTCCAATAGAAAGCCAAACTCTGTGAGCCTACAGTCTAGAATGCTAGGCAGACATTAAGTGTGTTAATACCAATGACTAAGTGATTTTGCCTTAATAGACAGTAAAAAGGGAAAAGTACAATTGATGGAGAAGTAAAGAAGGGACATTAGCTTCTTTCACCCACACAACACGAGGAAATGACTATGCTGCAGAAGTCTAACTGGAAGCCTGGAGATGGAGGCAAGAGCATACCCTTACTAGAGAGTCTGGTTTTTATTGTTTCTATCCATGTTCAAACACAATAGAAGGAAAGTAGTGTGAGAAAGAAAGGGTAGGAGCTTAATCATTGGGTAGTACCTTCATATGTAGAAGTAGTAACTTGTAGAACCAGTAATTTCCTGGTGAGTAAGAAGCTAAACACCTATTTGAGGTCCACAGGTCACTTCTCTTTCTCAGAGATCTTAAAGTGGCAATGTAACTCATTAGAAGCCACTTCTTTAGAGGAGCTCAGCCCTGAATGGATCCTCTAAGTGGCATGTGCTGAACTGTGCATGCTCTCTTGTAGTGTGCATAGAGCAGAGAACCTAGTGCAGAGGCAAAAGAGAGGGAAGAGTTCAGCACTTTATTATGTTACATATTGTGATATAGCATGCATATTGTTATTAGTGCACGTGTATGTATGTAATGTACAATGTGCATGTACAATCATGTGTTGCTTTATGTCCAAGATGTTTCCTGAGAACAGTTACTAGCTGATTTTATCATTGCCTGACCAAATGTGCAAAGCAAGATGGCTGTGACTATCACTAAGTGGTATAATCTCACAGGATCACTGCTATACATGCTGTCCATCGCTGATCAAAATACCATTCATGAGTCCATGTCTACACAAATATATTTGTCTATGTTTATGCATAGAGAAAAGCATAACAGTAATAAACAGGTACGTACTTGCCAACCACCTAAAACAACTATTTGCTATGCTGCCTATTCTCACTATGTTTTAAAAAACCAATCATGAGATTACAGCTGTCTTCTGTTGTCTATTTCTTAGCCCCTCCTTCCCAGAGGTAATTATACTCCAAAGCTGGTCTGATTTCTTTTAATCTTTATTTTTACCTTAAATTTTTATTTATAATTTTACTTTATAAATGTGCCTATAAAGTAGGATTTTTTGAGTATTTTAAAAATTCATGTCAATGACATGAGACTGTGTGGTCTCTTTGCAATTGTATTATTACTTTATTTTGCTTTTGGACACAATGTCCTACTTTATAGCCTTCCCTGGCCTGGAATTAGATATTTAGACCAGGCAGTGCTGGAATTTACTATACTGACCACACGAGCCTAGAACTCACAAAGATATACTTGCCTCTGCCTTCATAGCATGCATGTGCAGATCAGAGGACAGCTTGTGGGAGCTGGTCCTCGCCTTCCACCATGTGGGTCCCAGAGACTGAACTCAGGTCCTCTGGTTTGGCAGTGAGCACCTCTACCACTAAGTCATCTAATTACCCCGCAATTGCCCCATAATCATCATTATGGTTTTTAGATTCTCTAAATAGACATGCCTAATTCATTTTAATACTTGTAAATGTTTATCAATATAAACTGTCCTCTAGTCTATGATCCAGTCTCCTGCTGGTGAAAGCTGTCTCTATTTTTCTCTATGAATGGGAGCCAGTGACCTTTGCTGTCTTTTTAAGCTCTTATGTGGGAACTCCCCTTAGATTATACACCTGGATGGGGAAGTGCTGAGCTGTGAGATATGCATAATGCAAGCTGATCAGGATCTGCCAAGTGGTTTCTTCAGTGCTGCTTCTTCACTCAAGCATATTCCTACCTTTTTATTGTTATTTATTTTATTTTATCTTTTGCAATCATTTGAAACTTGGATGTCTTAAAGTTTTACCATCTCTAGAGGTCAAGTGGATATCTTGTTTTAAGTTTCTTTCCTTGGTTGTTAGTGTTGTAGTATGTAGAACAGGTGTATCACCATGCCACCATGCCAGCAGTAAGTTGAGAGTGAACTTTCTTTATTAAGACATGACTAATTTGTACCCAGACTCATGAAATATGTTTTACATGAGAATTGTTTCTTTGAATTCTTTTAACAGTGATTTGTATAATTGGTTCTATTACTCATAGAATTGGTCCCACTGTGGTACTCTAAAACCTTTTTGGAATGTCTATTTTAGAATTCCATTTAAAGGCAATAGACCAATTAATGAACAAAATAAGTTTTATTGCTTTAGAACAAGTGTCAACTAATTTGTTTAGAAAGGATTATATAGTCATTAATTAATTTTTAGAGCACATTGTAACTACTGGACTCTGTTAGTAACTGTAGACAGCATGTAACAATTGAGCAGACTGTGCTCCAGTGTGAGTTATCTATACAGAGCAATCTGCAGGTTAGATTTGCATTGAAATTACTGATTTAGAGCCTTTGTTTAGGCATCATGTTGCAGTAAAACACTTGAGCAAGGTAAGTTGTTAAGATAATGAGTGTGTTTTAGTTTATAGTTTTATCTGTGAGCAGGCCATCACAGATAGCCAGTTCCTGGTGAAGGCTTCTGCTGTGCTAGTTACTGGATAGAGAAGCAGAGGCATGAATAAGCATGGTATAAACAAAAGTGCCCATCTGTTTACAGAAATCTACCTTCCTGGTAACTAATCCAGTCCTGCAAGTCCCAGCCACTCCCACTCTTGGGGGGTATTCACTGCAGAAGACTGATCAGACATTGCTGTAAGCCAATATAGTCTTTATTAGTCAGCCAGTGACTATACTTGGTGTTCAGGGTCCCTGGGTAGTACCAAGCCTTCCTCAGGATGAGCTTTTAAGCATACATATCATATTATAGGCTGACATTTTTCAGTTAACAAGAACAACTAGCCAGAAGTACAATTATAAAAGCCAAAAAGCAACATTAGTACATTCAGAGACTTTCCAAGAACCATAGAATTTGATGGATTAGGTCTTTTTTTCATTTTGGCAGGTGGTTCTATCTATGTGCTGAGTTTTATAGTCTAAATGGTACTTCCATCATGGAGTCAGTTCTGCTAAGGTCTGGGGCCTTATTACACTGCAAGACAGGCAAAGAAGATAAGCATTCAGAGTAAAGTGAGACTGGATGCCAAGTGAATAATAAAATCAAACGTTTAAGGAAGATACGGTTTATTTTGGTTGGCAGGGAAGCCATGAAGTCAGAAGCTTGAAACATTAGGTAGAGGGTCACATTTTAAATACAGTAATGAATAGGCAAGCAATGCATGCTTATATGTATCTGGATTTCTCTGTTTTTTAAAATTTGGGACCTACTCCCATGGGAATGGTGCCACCCACATTAAGGGTGGCTCCTACTACCTAATTTAACCTAATCTTGATAATCTCTTGCTGTATATTATGTTCATTGTTAATAAAAACTGACTGGCCAGTAGCAGGGCAAGAAGAGATTGAGCAAGACAGCTTGACACAGAGAATGATGGGAGGAGAAAGGGCACAGTCAGAGGAGTTGAGACACAGCAGCTGCCTAGCAAACAGGATGTGTGGAAAATGAGGTGACAAGCTATGAACCGTATGGCAAAGCATAAATAAAAATATGGGTTAATTAAAATGTAAGGGTTAGTTAGTAATACATCTGAGCTATTGGTCGAACATTTATAATTAATGTAAGCCTTTGAGTGATTATTTGGAAGTGGCTCCCAGGACCAGAAAACTCTGTCTACAATCCCCCATGCTGGTCCAGATTTGTTTCCATGGTAGTTCTACATCCTATTAAGTTGCCAGTCAATATGAACCACAGCATGGGTCAACTTGAAACTCTAATATCACTTTAAAGCCAGAAACTTTCATCCTGTCCACATAGACTTATGGTCATCTCATAACATAGTGTATTCAGCCCAAATTCCAAAGTGTTTGAAGTCTTTAATATTTTCAACCTTGTTTAAACATGTAAGTGCAAAGTCTCCTCTGAGACTGTGAGCTCCTTTAGCACAAAAAACAGTTATAATTACCTAACATAAAATGGCACAGAGCAAACTTTCCTATCCCTAAAGGAAAAACTGGGAGGATACTAAAGAGTGATTGTACCAAAGCAAGACCAAATACCAGCAAAGAAAACACTGCATCCTATATCTGTATGACCAGAACTGTTCACTACAAACACATATACAGTTATTCCAAATAAATAGAAAAGTCAATACTAATATTTACTAGTAATAAGTTACAAGAAGTTTATTATAAATCAATTATTAGTGATATATAGTACTATTATTTAAAGATCAAGTTTGTTTACTAATAAAATGGAGATGCTTGCTTGTTTTTACAGGAAGAATTAAATCTTGGATAAATATTTGATACAGCATTTGTAGCTGATCAACATTTTGATCTTAGTACTGTCTACATGATACTAAATGACAGAGTATGTTTGAGGAAATTTCAAAAGTTGTTGGAATTTTGTCTTATTCTTAAATCAAACTTCATTTAACATTTACTTATTTATTTATTATTAATTAATTAATTTTGGTCTGTGAAACTCATCAGCAGATGAAGCATCAATTTTAAAAATAAAGCAAGCTAACAATCCAATCCTCCGAGAGAGAGAGAGAGAGAGAGAGAGAGAGAGAGAGAGAGAGAGAGAAAGAAAGAAAGAAAAAACCCAAAGGCCTAATTTGATATTTTCTGATGAGCAATGATAGGAAAATATTTGAAGTCTTTATTTTTTATATAATTATGGTACTATCAGAGCAGTAACTTTGAATACAGGCAAATTAACACAATTCATAACATATAGTAGTAGTGTTAAATCTGAGGCAACACTGGCATTGCATGGCGCGTTATGGCATGCAACATGTACTCATTCAGAACCAAGGCTTCAGTGAAGTTTCATGATGCAACACAGGTGAGGGGCTCCAGAAACACCTCAAAATTATTATACATTTTATTGAATTAACTTTTGGTTGTTTCACATTCAGAAACTGTTTACTCTTATCAAATGTTTTGTGTCCCCTACCTTCAGTTATGTGGTCTGTATAGGGATGAGATAGATGTTCTGGGACATTTGATCACACTGTGTGAAAGGCATCTTCTGATTGGTTTAATAAAGAACTGAATGGCCAATAGCTAGGCAGAAGAGAATAGGTGTGATGTTTAGGGAGAAGAGAGAGGAATGGGAGAATAATCCAGGATTCAGGAGACACTAGCAAGACACTGAGGAAAGTGAATATACATCATGGAGGAAAAGTAAAGAGTTATGTGGCAGAACGAAAATTAATAGAAACAGGTGTATTTAACTTTTAAAAGCTAGTTGGGAGCAAGCCTAAGCTAAAGCCAAGCTTTCATAATTACTAGATCTCTATGTCATTATTTGAGAGCTGATGGTCTAAGAAAGTATGACAAGAAAGACCCACTACATTGGGACATAGAGTTTTAGAATTGGGACACTATGTGACTACATTCTGTAACTAATAGATGTTCAAAGATTTAAATCCTAAGTAAGCCTTAAGGCAGTTAGGGAGATTTCCTATTCCAACTAGAGAAAAGTTCTGGGATAGGAAAACTCCATGGTTGTAGTTCATGATACCACTACAATTTGCAAAATGTGGTTTATCTTTCAGTCCATCTAGGTCAAAGTTATAACCACTTGTAAAATTAAATATTTTAATATTGGTTTCTTGTAAAATTTAGATAAAATGTTGAATTTAATATTAATAATATATCAAATGTATTTGTCTCAACATGTATGCTAATGCAAACAGTTGCAGTGAGATATTCAGTGTGGTTTGGCAATACTCTCAATGTTAAATGGTCACTTGTAACTATATGTGTTGGATGGCTTAGTTCCAGCCCACCTCAATGTTCTATGGTAGCCACAGCCAGAACTTCCAGAAACCAGGACCAGCCCTAGTAGGTGTATGAGTTATCTCCTCCTGCACTTGTGTTTCCCAGTGTTAAAAACAAAATCCCAGAAGCCTCCAGTATGCTTTCATCATTGTTTTATTGTCGAGAATTACTTCTAGTACTCATCATTTATTAGTATTCATATCTATTCAATTGTAGACAAAGTAAATGAGGCTAAAATTGGCTCGGTCTGCATTCCCAGAATCAGTCTATGTAGAAGATGGGGACCTGCAGTGTATACCTCCAGATGTGAGGAAGGTGGGGGACAGACACTGAGAGTGCAGCAAACAGCCTTCTGAACATTTAATTTGAAAAGATGGTAATGGGACAGTATCTGCCTCTGTGAGTTTTGGCATAAAGACAAAGATAAGAGTTATGATTTCTAGCATGTTGTAAATAGGGAGGCTTAAAAGACCATCTGGGTGGTTTATAGAAAAGTACTGTAGCTGGAGAGTGCTGACATGAGGCATAGCTTCTTAGAGGTCAACATTTGACGTGGTCATGTGAGAGGAAGAGAAGGTGATGCTGGTGTTGGCCCTTGTGGAAGAGGAGGAAATATTTTTTCACCTCTCTAAACATGATAAAGTAGGCAGAATTCATGATATGCTAGACCATTTTTATTCCCATAGAAACTTTACTCAATAGTATAAAAGTATTGTCATAACCTGCATGATACTAAAAGAATCCGTTTTAATTAAAGTGTGCTTTTCTCAGCAATGGCCTTTATGTTCCCTGTGTGTTTGTCCAGATTTATTTTCCAGCAAAGCAGGCCTTGTTGCAATCAAGACTGAGGCTCGTCTTACTTTTGTCAGAGCACCTTCTAGAAAGTGTTCTCAAGCCTTGATTTTGTGTTGCTTTGTTTCTTCAAAGAAAGTCAAAAGAAAACATGGATGGGGGAGTGTCAAAAGTCAGTCCCTCTCCAAAACTGATTCTACATGGGATGGGCTGACCTGGCTGATGGCTGATGGCATTTGTTGTATCATAAAGTTTCTCCTGGTAAAGAAGATAACCACTGTGGATTCCCAAGGGAGGCTAGATTAGGGTGCCTGGGAACTTTTTATTCCTTGCTGTTACAGGGAAAGGAGGCAGGACAGAAGGGTAACTGGGAGACAGGTACAGTGTTACCTGAAGGGTAAACGGGAGACTGGTACAATATAACCAAAGTGCAGCCTTGGTTCAGCTTTACCATTCTGCGCTGACATGAAAACAGGAACAGATGGGAAATCTACTCAAATGAAAAAGGAGGGAGGGCAATTACTTGTGATCCTCAAGAAGTCTGTCCAAGAAGACAAGGCTGATTGAGGAAGCAGCTTTCCTCAGAGTCTGCCACAAGCCAAGGCGTGTGAAAGGACTCAAAGCCATCAGTGGTTGAACTCTGGCTCAAAACATAGCATCAGCAGGCTCACTGAGGGAACTCAGTTGCACACTGGACAATGGGTGCTGATAACACAAGTGGATCCTGATGCCTAGGCAACTCTCCCTCCACAGAGTATGAGTTAGGAATATGGATTTCATGGGCAACAAAGTGGGAAATGATGGATTAAAGTTAGGTAGGGAAAGACAGTCCTCTTGGCTCATTTCGGGGGCAAGAGCAGTTTCCTCATCTCAGGTCTTGTGTGGAAGGAATAGATCTTCTATAGAAAGTGCTGCACACAGAGGGAGGCAGAAGCAAACAAATGAAGGCGTGAATTAGCCTAGAAAAATCCAGCTTGATTCCTGGTAGAACTTCATAGAAGTGAATAATGGAGGTGCTTTACATAGCTCAAGAGATTTCATTGGCCTGACCGATGGAGAAGGCAGAAGCATTCTGGTGGCTTATCATCCATCATTTGGGCAATGTTATAATTTTATAGAAATATATAAGACTAATAAATGTACTTGGATTGTAACAGGGACTTCTGTAATATCTCCAATGTGAGCACTGGCTATGAGATAATGACATCAGAAGCCTGATGACCTTGGAGAACTCTGTGTACTTCTACAAATACACTGGCATGCACTAGCAAACAAAGACAGCTTTGAAGGCACACAAAAGGCTGCCAGGCAAAGCTATCTAAAATATAATGAATTAAATGTAAAAAAATTGTTCCTGAGAATTATATGCAAAATAAACAAGACTTCTCCCTTTGTTTTTCCTCCACCCAATGTGTATTTGTAGACACAACTGAAGTGCCTGCAAACGTGGCTGGCAGAGATGGGAGTCAGTTTGGCCTCGAGAGGGCTTTAAGTGTTTATCGTTGTGATGATAGGCTAGCACACTTGAAAAAGTAGTTTGTTAAAGAGACCCTGGAGGCTGGAAAGAGTGGCTGAACATGCTGTGTGGGGCACATCTGATTCATTCTCTGTGACCAGCTTCTTCATGGTGAGTAGATTGTGACCCTGTTGACTTGTGTAGGAGATAACCTGGACACGGTAGTGATGATGGAGGGACCCACTACAAAGAGAGTAGGGCTTTCTAAGTCCTACTTGGCCTATGCATCCTCCATGTGCACTCCTCACTCTGTTTCTGCCTCTCTACCCTGCCCTCGTTGAAGCACACGAGATGGTATTAGCAGGCAAGAAATAGTTATTAAACTTAAATACAAGGTATCTATTAACTGCTTGGAGGAACCGAAAGGACTTTTTTTTTTTAATTTATTTTATATTTATCATGAAAAACAGTAAAATGAATTTAAAATGCTGAGAAGTTAACAATAACTATAAAGAAGATAAAAATCATAAGCATGACTTATCAAGGGTGATAATGCAAATAAGATTGCTACACATATATTTACTTTGTGTTCAGTTTTCCCTCTGAATTTTTTTTTTCCATCCTTGTATATCCTTATTCAGGATTTGCCAGGAGTGGCGACTGATCTAAGCATTATTGGGTCAGTGGGACGATAGGACTGTCTGCTCCCTGCCCAGGGAGAGGATGGGGAGTTGTGGAGAAGAAAAAATGACCTGATGTGGTAGGAGGGGGCCGGAAAGGACTTTGAAGTCAAGTTCCTTCTTTATCTGTTCTGTATTCAAGTAGCCAAGGGCCTACTGCTGCTGTGCAATCTCTCCTGATAACTACAACCTGTGAACAGTCTAACAATCACACTAACCATTACAGAATGAATACCGGGATGCTTGTGTTTTTCATCCACCAGGCCTCTGGATTTAGCTGAACTGCTTGAATCAGAACAGTCAATATGAAGAGATAGATATGGTACCACCTGCCCATCCTCTTACCCTTGCCCTGTTTTCTGGCCTCTGAAGCATCTCTTAGAACTCAAATATAATATGAACATTTTTGTTTAGTTTAAAAAGAAGATGGCTGCAATTGTGTTCTGTTGATAACTTTATATCCACATACTTGAAAATTCACTAAATAGAGCTGGAATATTTTGGCGCATTGTGGAAAGGGGTATGAATTTATTCCTTTTTGTTCATGATCTTTAGGAATATTCTTATATTGTTCAAGCTTCATATGTCTTGGTGAAGCACATGATACCATCAATTATGTATAAAACCTTCAGTAACATTTTTTTGAATCAAAACCAGTTTTTAAACCTAAATTTTAAAATTTTGAAATGATTCTCCAAATACAAAGCCATCTGTGGTGTAGAGAAAGAGACAAGGGCTTTGACTGATGGATGTACCAGCTCCATAAGAGGGGAAGTGGTTTACTGTCTTTGGCTTTCATTTTCCTCACTTATAAAATGGAAATACTATGCTCCTGTGATGTTGTTCAGCCTTTGAATATGTTACCTGACATGGAAAGGACTTTGTAAATGTAATTAAGTAAAGAATCTTGAGAGTTAGGAAGTTATTTTTGTAGGGCTAACAACAGAGTGCTTAGAGCAGAGGGAGGTGTCTGGTGACAGAGGAGAAGACTGCAGGCTGATGTGAGCAGTGAAATTGTAGGTTAAGAGATGACAATAACCATCAGAATAACCTGCAAAGGACAAAAACCAGATCTCTTTGTAGCATTCAGAAGGAAACCAGCCTTGCCAACACCTACATTTGTGACTCCACGGGTCTCATTTTGCATTTCTGGTTTCATGAGTATTTAAAAAAAAAACATTTATTTTAAAAACTACTAACTGTAATTTTTTATAGCAATAAGAAGGACAGCAACATTTATCCTGTTCCATGCCTGAGATGATGACCACGGAACCACACACTTGGATGAGCAAACAGCAAGTGCACTGTGTATAATCTATTTATATGCAGGCTTAATAACGGCACCATTGTCACTCTTCCTGCTGCATAAGACATGCCTACTTTAGAAAATAAAGCTTGTGAATTAAACCATGAGTGATGCTGGAAAGGCAGACCTAAATACATCAATGGCTTGCTAAAGGTGACAAAGCTCTAGCTAATACACAATCAAATTAGACCTCCTGGAGAGAGGCCTTTATCACAAAGAACTAGTTTGTTGCAGTCATGCTCTTCTCTCAAGGTCATATTGTGGAGCCTACTCCTGTAAAGGTTGGAACCTAACTGTCTATTATGGTGTGGTTTGATGTACATTTTCTTCGGTAGGGGAATTACTTCCTTAGTTGCATGTGGCAAAGATTGATTTTTAAATGTGCTTCAGGTTTTGGTCAAGGTAGCAGCAGGTGAGGTGAAGCTGTGTCTGCAAATAAGGATGTGTGTTGTGCATGTGAGTTCTCATTATGTACTTCTAATTTGAAATCATATGAGAGAGGACATTTGAAGGGTATTAACACTCTATTTGGCAAGGCAAAAATATTTTCAGGGAACATTAGCTATTGGAATAAATTATGATATTCTCCATTATCAAGTGGGTGGCATGTAATCACATGCCTTGATTCCTCAAGATTGTTTAACCTTTGGCATATTTGTTTATGATTATATGCTTTGCAAGTCATCTTTGTTGGAATGCTATGTGATGAAGGCATGGAATTATTGGTTCTTATGATGAAGGTATATTTTCTCAACACACACTGCAGAATAATCACACAATTCCTCACTCACTGAAAAGTATTCTGATATCCACATCATAGATAGATATATTTTCAAACATAAATAAACATATTTATAAACATAACAAAGGCACCATCTCTTTCAATCTTGATAGTTACTAACTTACTGAAAAGGAACTGGCTTGAAGTAAAGGGAGGAAAATATGAATGATAAATATTCTTCATCTAGTCTATAAAATTTGGTAGTCCAGTGTTTGTTTAAACGCCCTAAGCAGAATTTCTAAGATTGAATGGTGTGAAAACTGCATCCTGCTTCATGATGTGACCATAAAGAATGCAAAGAAAGAATGAAGAGATGTATTGCATTGTGTGTGGTTTTTTTTCTCTTGGAGGTAATAGTTTTTTGTTTTTTTTTTCATTTCATTTGTTGAGATTCCCCAAGTTGGGTTCTCTCTTCCAAGGATGGTCTTTTATAATGACAAATCTTTAGGAGCTGAAGAGATCATTCAGTGGTAAAAGTGCTTGCTGTGTGTGCTGGCTAATCCTGCATGTCATCTTGACATAGCTGGTATGCTGGCTAGTTTTAGGTCAAGTTGACACAAGGTGACTATAGTCACCTGAGGAAAAAAAACCTCAGTTGAGAAAATGCTTCCATAAGATCCAGCTCTATGTAGGCTGTTGTGTTCAAGCCATGAGGGACAAGCCAATAAACAGCACCCTTACACATCGTTCATCAGCTCCTGCCTCCAGGTTCCTGCCCTATTTGAGTTCCTGTCCTGACTCCCTTCAGTGATAAGTATGATGTGGAAGTATAAGCCAAATAAACCATTTCCTTCCCAATTTGCTTTTGGTTATGGTATTTTATCACAGCAATGGTAACCCTGACTATGACATCCTGGAAAAAGAAACCTCAAGGGAAAAGTTGTTTATATCAGCCTTGCCTGTAAGCATGTCTACAGGATATTTTCTTCATTGTTAATTGATGGAGGAGGGTCTAGCTAACCACGAGCAGTACCAATGCTGAGAAGATAGTGTTTGTTCTGGAAGAATGAAAGGCATTGCTCTGTGGTCTCTGCTTCCATTCCTGCCTTTGGGTTCCTGCTGGGACTAACATGGATTAGTACAATGAGAAAATCAGTGTACTTTCTTTATGTAGTTTTTCTCAATTGTTTAAGAGTCTGAAAAGATTACAAGCTGAGTGAGGAAGGCGTCTTCTCTCTGTGTGATTGCCTTTGAGCTGAAACTTTGGTCTTCTCTTTCCATTGGATTTTGCCTTGAATAGAAATTCTACCATTGATGCTCATGTGCTTTCCAGTTTGATGACTGGAAGTCTTATTTTCCAAAACTATAAGACAGCCAATTCTTTACAGTGTATCAATATGATTATAGTATATGTGTATTTTATTGGTTCTGCTTTTTGTGAAACTTAGACTAATACAAACACTTCAAAAGTTTGTCAAATGTCAATAGAGTCCTTAGTCCTTAATTTTGATTGATCTGATTGATCCAAGCTTCAGCAGGAAACATCCCCATAGAAACTCAGAACAGTGTTTAATTAAATAGCAGAACACTCTATTGTTTAATCAAGTTGACATATAAAATAACTTTTGTAGCATTGACACCTCAGACTCACAAATTTATGAAAGGACCAATCCTTTCATTGAAGATCCAAAGGAGTGCTTTAGGAAGCTGTAACTGTTTGTAGAGCTCAGGCGGCTAGTTGCCCTAACAGGGCCACAGCTGCCAGACCACATGTGAATATGCTGTAATAACTTCCCTGATGTAGAATAATGTTCTTCTACATTGTAAAGGTGTGGTAGGAATGTTCTCTGTGTACTGTGAATAAAGAACTGTTTTGGCCTGTGTAGAGCACCATAGAAGTGGGTAGAGAATCAGAGCACAAGCAGGTATGAAGAAAGGTGGAGTTTGCCAGTCTCGATCCGTCCCCTGAAGAAGAAGCATGTAAGAATTCAGGTGAGCCACGGGCTGTAAGCCACGTGTTGGGTAGATTCATGGAAATGGGTTGATTTAAGATGAAAGAGCTAGCTAGTAATGTGCTTAAGACATGGGCCAAACAGTGTTAAAGTATATAAGCATGTGATTTCATTTCTTTTGGGGGACAAAAGCTGCCGTGCGCGCGCCAGGTTACAAACTCTGGTCGCAAACCTCCCAGACCCAAAACGGGCTGGGGGAAAACATACTATAACATAAAGGTTTATGATTTGTATTGGTTTAATAAAATACTGACTGGCCAGTAGCCGGGCAGAATGTAAAGGTGAGGCTACCACACTAGGAGAATTCGGGGAAGAAGAAAGACAGATATACAATTGTCAGCCAGACACAGAAAAAATGAAGATACTGGACTGAAAAAAGGTACCAATCCATGTGGCTAAACATAAATAAGAACTGTGGGTTAATTTAAGTATAAGAATTTGTAAGTAATAAGCTTGAGCTACTGGCTCAACATTTACTATAGTGTTAAGCCTCCAAGTTAATTATTGGGAAGCAGCTGCTGAATATTTGGTTGTTGGTGGTGGAAAAGAAACTTTCAGCTATACTTCCCTAGGAACCAACCTGGAATCTGCCACTATGTTGAGAGACTGCTGATGTGGAGGCACACAGAGCCCATAGAGAAAGAACAACTCATCTCTAGAGGACTAAAAAGGCCAATGGGATACCTGAAGGGAGTATATAGACAAGCCTAATTTCCACAATAAATGAGTCTGCTTCTCTTACCTACTTGACTTCTTTGGAGTCTATGTCACTGACTCCATGCCTGCTCATTCCCTCCCCCAAGAGGTGTCCCTGTTGGGATGCCATGACATTGCAACACACCAAGACCACTGACATAAACTAAGAGGCAAAACTCAAAATCTTGGAGCAGAAAGATGACAATAATTTCCCTTTTGATTGGAGTACTTTGGAAAAGAAAAAAGAAGAACCACTATGTTCTCTAAAGAATCACATTCCAAGCTTCAAGAAGCTCTTTGACAAACTTGTAATTGTGAATAGTTACTTCAGGGATAAACAATGTTTACCAACTGTTTCCCCATTGCCCATCGGCTTGAAGTTATAGTAAAGAAGACTTGGAAGCTGCTGTCACTTCATCTAGCTCTCCAACACATCTGTGATTTCTCAGAACAATGGAAAACCTTACAACAATCAGCTGCTAACTATCCCTTTACAAACCAACATGTCGTTATTCTTGCTCCTGTAAAATTGACCCTCTCTTGTTAGCACTGTCTCCTCATCCCACATGCAAAGGGACATGCTTACAGATCACTTGTTAGATTTTGTATGAAAGGATTTTGAGGTAAGTTAGTGGTTGTTCATCACACCCCTAACCTCACTTTAGCAGTGGCATTCCACAGAATAATAGGAGGGCTGAGAGTACCACCTCGGCAAGATTGTCAAGTCTCACTTTAAATAGGAATGAAACTCCACACACAGAAAGGAACAAAGAACCATACTTTTACACCCACAATTACAAAGGAGCAATGAGAGGGGGTGTAAGTGATTGAAGGTAAATTCTTGCTACCATACTGAAGCCATGTGGAAGTTAGCAAACACTAACCTGTCTGTTCTTCCTGTGTTCTTCCTTAAGATGACAGTGAGATGGCAATCTGCCAGGAGGAGGGAGAATGGATGAGCATAGATTCCTCACCCAGCATCTAAAAACAGTGCTCAGGATCCTACCCATCAACCCGAGGAGATGAATGACTGAAATCACATTATACCTATACTTTCTGATGTGAAAACTGTCAACATTACTGTCACTGACAGTGTTCTAAGTGAGCTGGAAGGAGAATTTGGTACTTCCCAGTCTGTTAGCTCATATTTCCAGAGCTCTGGGGAAATAGCCTTGATCTTCAGTATCCGATAATGGGATTGCCAGGGAGAAATCATGGTTAGAAGTGCAACTATTGATCCAGAAGTTTCAAAGATTGGAAGAAAAAAAAACTGTCTGGTGTCAACAGACCTTGTTGAGACAGGGGAAGACCAGGTGTTGCAGGATGATCACTGTTTGATGTCTGTTTCTTGAGGTGCAGCAGATGTGGCAGTGACCAAGCAAAGCCCCTCCCCTGAAAGAACTTGTACTCATGCTCTGTGTTCACATGGAGTTGCTGAAAAGGAAGGTGTGTAGTGAAAAATGAAAGATTCTCCTAAGTGGACTTATCCTAGAAAGACTTTAATAGAATGGGGGATCCTTAGAAAATGCAACAGGGATGTAGGGAGGGGAGGGGGGGCAGCTGAGTTGTAGCAGATGTCAGATGTGAGTGGCTCTCTGTACTGCAGTGTGTAGATGACTTTACGGGCAGCACTTGATTGGGTTGCAGTGAGTCGATGGGCTAGAGGATGACAGACAGTATTTTATTTGAGGAATTGAGGTTGGAGCAGAAAGTTCTTTGAGCTCCCATTTATTTTTATGCATGTGTATAGATAATTTAAGGATAACACTTTATTTATAAGTACAGAATTTTGTGACCACCTCTTTTATACAAAATAATTATGTTTTGTGAAGGAGGAATAGAAAAAAAAAAACATTTTAAATATCTTTACCTAATGTATAAAACATTCACAGGATGAAAACACATACTTTAGTATCCAGAGCACAAACATATACAATGTTTCATTTAACATTTACAACACAATGTTTATAGGTTGGTATTACAGTGTTTCAAAGGAGAAAATGGAAACAAGACAGTCACAGCAAACCAGCTCCAGAGTTGGGATAAAGATTCATAGAAGTCATGTGACTCTATAGTTGCTCTTCCCATCAAACACGGAACTATTTGTGACACTGCTTACATATTTTAGAAAAGATTTGTTTTCAAATATATCTAGACTCATATGTAAAGAATTATATTCTTTAGATATGTATGTTAAGGTAACAAAATATAAATGTGAGAACTGTCTTGATTCTGATTTGACAGTAGCTTTATTTTGTATTGTAATGAGGCTCAGCATCAGACACATAATACTTACATTTGATCAACTTCAGTAGAATATTGCTTCCTTCAACGCTTCCCAATTTGAATGAATAAACCATCCTCCTGAATGATAATAGAGTACAAGATATTAGTTATCAAATTGCCAGTATATTAAAACTACAGTCTGTTTTGAAATGAGGGAAACCTGTTTACAATGTTATTCTTTTCCCAAGAATTTAAAATGTTTCATAACTCTTCTACATACACCCTGAAATTTTTATACTATCAAGCTAAGATAGCTCATTGGTTAAAAAAAATATTTTATAGGCACTGGCGTATAAACCCAGATACTTGTGAGATTGAATTGTGAGGATCACAAGCTCAAGGCTAGCTTGGGTAATACATTAAGATTCTGTCTCTAAATAAGTAAATAAATAAATAACCCCTTAATTTCCCATTTACTTTCTTGGGTGGACCACTTCATTCCAATTGCTTTTTAGCTGTGTGTTTGTGTGTGTGTGTGTATATGTATGTGTGTGTATGTGTGTATGTCTGTGTGTGTGTCTCTGTGTGTGTGTATGTGTGTGGTGTGTGTGTGTATGTGTCTGTGTGTGTGTGTGGTGTGTGTGTGTCTGTGTGTGTTTGTGTGTGTGTTTTGTCATTATACTTTGAGAATTTCAGTAAGTTGTTGCCTGTACTCTAGCTGATTTATTAAAATCTTAAAGTCTTAGAAGATATAATCAATTCATTAATCCTGATGTAAAAAGGAGTGGTAACAACTGAAAGTCTATCTTATAGAAGATATTCTTGTTTTAGTAAGGGTTGAAAGCCAAGGTGAAATGATACAGACTCAGAAGGTTTGATGAGAGAACTATAAAAGCCTTTTAAAGATGATGCAAGTCAGTTTTTTGATCTACTGGGTTCTGGAATGAGCTGTTTCTAGCCAATTGGAAACAGGACTGTGGGGCACTGCAGTGGGGTAGCTCAGCAGGCAAAGGTACTTGCTATCAACCATTGATGCCTGAGGTTGATCTCAGGAACTCACGCGGTAGAAGGAGAGAACTGATTCCTGGTAGCTGTCCTCTGACCGCCCCCATGCATACATCATAGTATATGTGTATCTACACTCCCATATATTAAAGAAATGCAATTAATTAATTTTTAAATAAATTATTTAATTTAAATCTGGAAGCTGTCAGAAAAAGTGCAAGCATCCTGTACTGCCATGATGAGAAAGCAAACGTGTGTAGCTTTCTTACTACATTAGTTTCTTACCTCATGACCATACAAGTTCCAGCATGCACTGAAGTAATCAAAGAACATGAAACGTCTTCATATATTGCTCATGCTCAGCTAAATTCATATCTCCTTCCACACCTCTTAGTAGGTGTGGAGCCAGAGCCAAAAAAAAAAGCTGGAACGTATTAGTCACTCTAGAAATGATGAGGTTGTCAACATCAAAGTGACATTTCTTTTAGAACAGGGTGATCTTTTCAGTCTCCGTCCCTGTGTCTGAAGATTTAACCCTGGTGAACTCTGGCTAAGATACCAGAGAAGATCTGTGAGTAAAAAATAGAGTCATCTGATTAATAACAAGAGGCACAGTTAAACATCTGGTTAGCACTACCTTAAAGAATCCTGGCTATCAGCCTATGAGGATGACATCACTAACTCATTCCTGTTTCATAAAGAAGCAGGGTACTAAATGGTCATGTGACTTAAGCAGATTACATAGACATCAGATGTGACTGACTTCAAAGACCATTTTCTAACCTTCATAGATTTTGAAAACATCAGCTCTGGCTGAAGGAGTTTTTTCTAGACATTTCTGAGGGAGTGCCTGCCCTTTTGACCCATAGAGTATTTAAGTGTTGTTATTCCTTTAAAGTAATTATTTTTCTGTATAAAGAGTTATTTTTCCCTTCTAATCACCATATATTAATTGTACAGAATAATTAATTTTATCATGGCAATTTTGTATGTCACAATGCAGTCTGATTAGTTGGTGAAATAGTGCCCTGCTGCAGAGAGTGAAGATTTCAGCAGACATTTTTTCTCCTGCTGCCCTTGCCTGGGCCTTTCGAGCACCTTATTAACATTTTTTGGTTCATCTGAATGTACTTCCTCAGAGCTGGAAACTGTTTCACTTCTTTTCTTTTCTTTTCTTTTCTTTTCTTTTCTTTTCTTTTCTTTTCTTTTCTTCTGTTTATTGCCTTGGTCCTTCCTCCCATTTTCCCTTGCTTCCTGTACCTAGGAAGGATTATGAAAGCCACACACATCTATGTCCTTTGTGTTGGCTGGCCTTTAAGTCCCTTAGAAACCAACTTACTAGAAACAGTCTATGTGACATGTCTACTCAGTTGGAAAAGCAATGGCCTTGGGACCATGCATTCTAAGTCAGTCTCTGTGTCCACCAATTTGGACAGGAGCCTACAGGTCCAACAAGGTCAAATTGCTTTATCTGTTCCTTCACTTCCCTCAAGGCCAATCTGAGATCTTTCTAGCCCTAATAGAATGACAGTGGTGAGTAAGAGGGAACCCTGTGTCTAGGAAAAGAATATAGAAATCAAGCTTAGTATTATTTACCTCCCATCATGCAGCCATATGGAAAAACAAGCCAAGAAATATAGGCCTAGTGTGTGGCTTCCATATCCCATCATCCCAAGGAACAAAAGTTCAGCTAACAGCCATATGAACAATGAGAGTTCGCTTCAGAGAATTAGTGAAACCGGCCCAAGTGCCCATGGCTTCAGAGTCTGGGTTAAGTGCTTTGCACTCTTTACTGCCTTTGTATCTTCAGGAATTGTGTTAGGTATTTGGTTTAGGAATTGTAATAAAATTGAAAGAAATACATGGTCCTGTTGGTGAGAGTGCCCTGTCTCTTTTCTGCAATGGTGCAGGCGATGTTTGAAAGTATAACATTCTCATGCTGAGATTTTGAGAGTGTGTTCAAAGAGATGAGCATTTACTCTCTGATGTTACATTTCAAGAACCTTCCCACAAAGTTTGTGTATGGCTAAGGGTACTATTTTCAGTGACTTCCTGGCTTTTTTTTTATGATTACCTAGCTGTCTTTCATTTCAGAAAATTAAAGTGGGAATGAGAGAGCTGGATAGTATTATGAAAATTATTACATAGATTTTGTCTAATTCATACTAAAAAAACCCCTACAGATTCTTAATAAGTTGAAATGTTAAAAGTTAAAAAAAACGTATAAATTCACCAAATCTACCAATGATAGTGAGCCCCGCCTGCCTTAAATGTACTGAGAAAGGTACACCAGCCTACATAGAGTAAAGGAAATTCATCTATCACAAAGTCTATATGAAAATAATATGTTTAATGTCTCGTGACATGTTTTAAGTTCTGTGTTGAAAATGACAAATAAAATGGATTCATGAGTAATTTTTTGTATTATTATAAAGTAAAATACTGTAGCCCTATCCATTGTTAACTGGGGACCATCTCTACTTTTAGGCAAGCTTCCAACATGGATGGTACTGTTAGGGCAGTTCCTTGGAAGGATGGGGATGGAGTGAGGAGAGAGCTGAGGAGCCCACTCAGGAGCAGTTCCTGTTCTCTGCTGGTGTGGGGACAACACTTCCACTTCTCTCCTTACAAGAAAGTGGATAAACATTAGATGAAGACAGGTGTCCAGACTTTCCAACAAATGAGACCGTCTTGTCCCAACCCCACCCTTGCCAGACTCTAAAATCTTTATTTTTATACTTTTGCCTTTCACTTGCTGAAAAGGGAGGGTTTCATTCTCCCCTCTCCTGGGCCCCTGTTAGTGCTGGGACTGGAAGGACCCAGAACTGTGGGTAGGACAAAGTGAAGAGGGCTTTGCAGCAGTGAGGTGAAGTTTTGCTCTTTGCTCAGATGGGGCAGTGCACATAGCTTCTCTGTGTCCTGCCTTTTCTCCAGGCAGGAAGCAGGGCAGTCGAGGCTGCTGTCTACATCTCCTTTGTCTTAATCAAACAGTGAATCAAATGGGGATGTTAATGCAAACACTGGTCTTCTTATTTCATTTCAGCGCTGGAGGTGTCCCTTGGCAACGCAGGGTCTTGGCGCCCTGATGGTCTGCAAAACCAATGTTTATAAACCGTCCTTTCCTCCAGGCTTGCATAATGGAGTGGAGATTTTTCTCTTATCGCTTCACAAAGTCCACAGTCCTTTCGTTTCTTTGGCCTTTCCAACCATTTGCATTTAGAAGTAGAAATTCCTTCAGGACCACACTAGAAACTGATGGAGCTGTATCTATTTTTTTTTTTTTTTAAACATCAGTTGCTGAATCCTTTTCCTCAGTGAAATATTATGCAAGGCATTCCCTACATTTAACCAATGAAAACTAAACTGCTTCAATAGACATGAACGTGACAAGCCTGGAAGACACTCAGGAGAAAGGCCCTACTTCCCAGTGGCTCCTGGTGCATCAACACCACTGTGGCGAGTGGAAGGTCCCGAGACTGCTTCTGTTATCCACTGTGGCTTCTTAATACAGACAGCATTAGGAGGGTCATCAGCAGGCCGCTCTGCTCCTTCCCTTAGCAGCTTCTGCAGGCCAGCCTCGCTAAAATATAAACAGTAGCCTTTTGCAGGTTTGCCAATACGGGTGACTCAATCATTTATGAAAGTCAGAGAGCCGCTGAAAATGTGTCATTTCCTTAAGGCAATTTCAGCCAATAACTCCCGCAGAGAATGCTGGGATCACAAGAAATAGATATCTTTGTCCAAAACACATATTTTCAGTGTCAACCATGTGTTTATAGATATATTAGAAAAACCTGAGACTATATAGTATTCATTAGGCCAGTTTTACTTCCCAAGAACCATTTTCATCATACACTTGGATATCACTGTTGAATTAACCAGAGAAGCAAATATGTAGAGAAAAAAATAAACTACATATACTCTCACCAGTCAGTAAGAAGTACTCATTATTTCCTTCTAGCCTAAAGGCAGATTCTGCTGGCAGAGTTTCCGGAAAGGTGACATTTGGGGATAGTGCCATTCTTGGTGCTTTTTGAATCTGATCACTGAGAAAAGTGTTTTTCACTCAACAGAATGTCACAGCAGTTATAGCCAGGGACATGTGAAACAGCTCTTTGGGCTCCTCTATAAATTTAATTTTCCCCATTCTAATAGTTTTAAAGGCAGCATCTTTGAGTGCTTTATTAATAATCAAACAACTGTGAGTATTCTCTCTGGGTTATATGAAGACATAACATAAATATTGTACTATCCACATCTATGGATATTTATGCATATACTTTGAGTACAGGCAAAGAGTCTACCCCCAAATTGTTGGATTTCCTCAAGAAGAAAAGTAGACAGAAGATCACATACTTAAATAATACCTACATTTTTGTACACATACTGGTGGACTATTGTTGAATACACATGTTTGTAATAAATTCTTTAAAATAGATGTTAACTTTCTGTCATGAAACTTAATCAGCTTCTTCAAACACAAAGTTTCTATTGAATTTTGAAAACCTCCTTTTACCCCGTCAGTATTTCAGTTATTCCTCCTTCTTTCAAATGCATTTTATCTACACAGTTATTAAGACAGTCTACATTTTCCTCAGTGACAGAAAAGTTCTAGAACAGAAATGGATTGCATGTTTTATTGAACCTTTGGTTTATCAAGATTTTTTTTAAAGAGAGTTTGCTCCATATTTGTGTCATATCTATCTCACAATACTGTCATGTGAATTTGTAATACAGATAGACTTATAGCAGGAGTTCTCAACCTGTGGGTCGTGACCCACTTGGAGGGTTTCCAATGGCCCTTTCACAGAGATCACATATCAGATATCCTGTATATCAAATACTTACATTATAATTCATGATAGTGGCAAAATTACAGTTATAAAGTAGCAATGAATGTAATTTTATGGTTGGGGGGTCACCACAGTATGAAGAACTGTATTAAAGCGTCTGTCACAGCATTAGGAAGGTTGGGAACCACTGCCTTGGTCAGACTTTAAATGTTCATTTTTCACTGTGGGTAGGAGTGTCTGAGTAGAGGACATGTAGTCCTCCAATCTGTGTACATTTATTCTTTTTTCCCCTACCTCACCTCTACTTCCTCATTCTCATCTTCCTTCTTGTCTTCCTCCTTCTGGAGGCCTGGGGTTACAGAAGTCACCAGAACTGTCCCCGGTGCTGCTGCTTCCACTCATGGCAATAAGGGTATATAAATCAGTCCGGCCTTAGTGTTCACATCAGGAATACATGTCAGCATCTTAGCATCTTTCCCTGATATCTTCAAAGAAAAAGAGAAGCTCACTGTCAATTTATTTCTACACTACAGCAGTTGAAAGGTTAACCCCGGCATCTGATTCTTTTCGCTCTTTTCCAAAGAGCTCATTTTTACATCATCCTCTTTGTAGACTTACATTCCTGTAACACTGCTTTATACTAGTGCTTTCCACCTCTCAGAGATTTTAATAGCAGAGCATCAAACTTTAGCTAACTATTGCCCTTTTGAGGATACATGGTGACCCACATCTGTGCAGTGTGAAGTTAACACAACTTTATAATTTTTTTTTATAGAATCTGTCATGGACATTTATTGCTAAGACTGAACCTTATTCCCTACTATGGAAATAGACAAACAATGGAACATACATAAAATTACAAAAAACAAACTCTTCCACTCAATACAGATTGAAAAAATTGGAGAGGCAGAGATAAGAAGCAGAAGCCCCAAGAGATAATATTTGTGGCTTTTCAGATTGACAGAATGAATCATGTATATTTACAATGCTGCCCCATCCACTGTCAAACACTAGATGTTATCAAACGGGAGTTCAGAAATAAATGGGTGAAGTGAAGACTCACAAGGAAACAGACATGTGAATTTTCATCCTCATGTTGGGAGAATGTTTAATTATGCTATGTTACATCTTATTAAAAGTGATGTCTGGGGAATGGATGTGCATTTTCTTGTGAGCTTTCTCGTTGTTTTCCAGGATGAATGTGAAGTGTGGGGTTTGCTCTTTGCCATCTCTCTTCTTCAGTGATTCTCACTCAGCTTTGCTGAGGAAATGTCAGGAGAGCTAAACATAGGGACTATGGGATTCAGTGTGGGACATAGCCTGAGGCTTCTGCGTCTCAGTATGCAGCCAGTTTTGTCATCACTCACTGGACCCGAGAGGGAGCAGTGGTTGAAGGAAGATGGTAAAAAGAATCAAAGTTCAGTAGGGGAGTATCCTTGTCATCCAGAAGCCACAAGAGTGACACAAGTCTAGCTGTCAACAAGGATTGGTGACAATTACAAAAATATACAAATGAAAGCTCCACGAGAGGTGGGTGCTGGTGAAAGATTCTATTTTTGATTGATTTGAAAAATAATTTCAATAGTATTTGATCCTCTCCTAGTTTAAAGTACTATCTCAGGTTGTTAAGTTAAATGGGCTTTTGTGTGTGTGTGTGTGTGTGTGTGTGTGTGTGTGTGTGTGTGTGTGTTCAGCTTTCCCTCTGGATTTTTTTTTTCCTATCTCTGTATATCCCCATTCAAGGTCCCTTCCCCCTCCCACCACATCAGGTCATTTTTTCTTTCTCCACAACTCCCCATCCCCTCCCTGGGCAGGCTGCAGACAGTCCCATGGTCCTACTGATCCAATAAAGCTTTGCTTAGCTTGTAATAAATCATCTGACTTGTTCTCTTAAAGGTGATTATTAAATGTGTGCTCTTCATTTTAACTTGGGAAGGCAAAGATTAGGTAAGAATTTTTTTCCAGAGAGATATGTTTGTTGTTGTTGAATGAAGAATCCTCCCTTTTAAATATTCTTCTTTTTTTTACTTAAAATTTTAAATTAAAATATAATCACATCATCTTTCCATTTCCTTTCCTCCCTTCAGTCCCTACTATGTCCCCCTCTAGCCCTTTCTGTGCATCCCAATAAGATTAATTGCCTCTTTTTCTGTGATTATTGTTGTCACATATGCATAAATATATAAATATAACCTGCTGAGTTCATTCAGTGTGGATTGTGTATTTATGATGTCAGGGCTGACCATGTTGATTGCATAAAGACCTTTCATTCAGAATCAAGAAAAATGATGAGGCTATACCAGTGTGTGGCTGGCTTGTGAAACACTGGACCTGGGTGGTCCCTTCATCACCCTCTGGGTTGCTTCCCTGTCTCCCACTCTGTCACCAAGAAGCACAGCCGGACTCATATTTCCTCCTGACCTGTTTCTATTTTTTATAGCAGGGCTAATTTGAAAAATCTGACAATTATCCAAGCTGTACTTCCTACATGGGCTGGGATGAAGACTGTGTATTTATCTTAACAAAACTGCAACTTCATTTCAAATTCCACCTTGCCTGCAGGCTCTTTCCACACATACCCAAATAAATAAAGGAAGTGGGAGCTTTCATTTTTTTCTTTTCTTTTGATATCCTCTACCAAGGCCTTTTCTTGTTAATTTTGTCAGCTACTTGCTACTTAAAGCCGACTTCCACAGAGCTGTGTGTATTTGCAGGTCGGCTTCATCAAACATTCATTGTTCAATACTGTGACAGCTGGTAGCAGACATACATACTCTTCTCTTGTTTGGTTTTCTGATAAAGCCTGTCAAGAGCTGGCTGACTATAACTGAATTTGTCACCCTTTCAGCAAGGTTACACCTCTTCTTACTATGAAATAAAACAATAAAACAACATTGCTAACCCTTCTCTTCCACAACCTCCCAATTTGACAAGCAAATACACCAGGCACAGGTCTTAGTCAGAAGAAGAAAAAACTTACACATAGAAAAATGTAAAGATCACTTGTAAGAGACCCTGTTCAGGAGCCATGGGAAGCTGCAGGAAAGGTCAGCACAGAGTGTTGGGCTCGTGTGTAGCTTTAACTGAGCAGCCGAACTGTGCCAAGCATGCTGCAAATCTAGCCAGCCACTAAGGCTAGTGCCTGCAGGAGGATTGCACACTGGCTTTCAACGTACCAGTATGGTATGTTGGTATAATAAGATAAGATGCTCAGAAGAACATTGATAAAATTTGTCTCCTATAGGATATGCAATTTGTAAAGATGAGAGCCTATGCTGGAGTTGGCGTTTGAATATCATCTTCAGATGGAACAAGGTGATAAATTCTTACAGCTCACAGAATTCTTTCTAGGCATCAATAAGAGTTACAGACACCTTAATGAGTCTGTTTGCCTCATGATTTTCTGTCACCTGGCTAAAATCCTCCAATTTCCTCCTCTCTTTTCTCTTCCTTCTTTTCTTCATTGTTCATTGTATAAAATATAGACACCAACAGTTGCTATATTTAAATCAAAAAGGTTATTGTTAATATCAAGTGAATTAACTTGGAAAAAGAAATGTTTTTTATTTAAATTTTTATGAGTTTTATACATGGGTATTGTATTTACTTCATTTCCATACCCCCCTCTCCCCTTCCAACTTCTGTGCCTCCAGATCCCTCTCATATTATTGGTTTCTTTAGTTAATACATGCTTATTTTTACATTTATATTTAACTTTCTGAGTTGATTTAGTTTCTCATATGTGTATGTGCTTAGGGTTGACAACTTGGGATTGTATAACCTATCATGAGGCTCATACTTAAGGAAGACTGACTTCCTCCACTCCTTTAACGGCCATTAATTGCATATAGCTCTTCATCTAGGGGTGAGACCTTGTAATATTTTCTTCATTTGCATTGACATGTGTTGTCATTCTACAAGTATCGTTTAGGAAACAATATTATTGAGATTTCATAGGCGTAGCTTCTCTGTCATTTATGAAAGACTCTTCCTCACAGAAGACATTCTGGTCCTCCAGCTCTTAGAAACTTTCTGTCTGTTTTAGCTAGTCTTATGTCAGTTTGACATACAAATTAGAGTTTTCTGGAAGAATCAAACCTTAATTGGAAAAGTGCCTCCGTAAGATTCAATTGTAAGGCATTTTCTTAATTAGTTATTGATGGAGGAGGGCCTAGTCTATTGGAAGTGGTACCCCTGGCTTGATTGTCCTGGGTTCTGTAAGAAAACAGGTAAGCAAGCCATGGGAAGCAATCTAAGAATCAGCATCTCCTCCATGGCTTCTGCATCAGTTTCTGTCTCCAGGTTACCCTGCTTGAGCTCCTGTTCTGACTTCTTCCAACAATAGACTATCATGTGGAAGTGTAAGCCAAATAAACCCCTTCCTCCCCAACTTGATTTCTGGTCATGTCACATCAATAGAAATCCCAAGTAAGGCAAGTTGGTACTAGGAGCAGGGTATTATTGTAATAGACTTGGGGGAGAGTTTTAGAAGGACTTTGCAACTTTGGGCTGAACAAACCACAGAGTTTTCAAAGTTCAGTGGACTATTCCCTAAGAGCTGGGAAAATATGTTGAGAGCAGTGCAGATGATAGAGGCCTAGCTTGTGAAGTTTCAGAGGAAAGCAAAGAATCCATCAGGCTGTTGGTGTGAAGAATCTGTGGTGTCTCCTCAGCTAGGGCTGACACCACCTGTGATTAACAAGAGAACGGCACCATTGAAGTAAAACCTTTGAGTTCCTGGGACAGTGGATGCTGGTTAGCTGAAGCTAAGAAATTAGCAGTGATTAAAAAGAGACCATCAGGATTTGGAGAATATCCTCCTAAGCGAGGTATCACAAACCCAGAAAGATAAGCAGGGGTTGTACTCACTCATTTGTGAACTTTAAACAAAAAGCAAAGAACACCCAAGCTGCAAACCACAACCACTGAACAGCTTGGGATCTGAAGCAGCTTGGACTGGCACCTTAGAGCCCACTCCCTCCAGAGGAACACCTGATACAGTCTTGACATTGGGATAAGGAAATCGGACTTGCCTGGAATGGATGCTGAACTAAATCACCTTAAGACCTCCTGCCCTTTCTGCGGAGTAGATGAAGAGATGGGGAGAAGATAGAGTGACCGAGACGGTTCAGGAGGGCGAAGGGAGTTTGAACAAGGGTATACACGGATAGAAAAGGAGACTTTATTCTATAAAAATAATTAAAAAAAATAAGAAGAGACCATCAGCACTGAGGTGAAACTTCTGGGATGTGTTTCTGCAGGGCAGCACAAAAAAGCTGTGGTCCAGAAGAGGCCAAGGTTATATCTTGTGCTTGCAGCCAAACTCGGTAGAGTATGAGTCACGCAGGTGGTAAGGTGATACTGGTTTTGAAGGCATGAAGGGGTCATGGAGAGCAGCTGAGGCTTGGCCCTATGAGAAGCCAGGAGAGGTTATTGGGTGAAGCCCCAGCCCCAGTGGCAGTTAAAGGCCCAGGACTGAAGGGTTCAGGCAAAGAAGTTGAAGCTTGGCACCATGAAGAGAGCCTATGGGAAACTCTTGGTGAAAGTGCATCCTAGTTGCAGCAGAAGACCCCAGATATTTGGAGATGCTATGGGATAAGCATCATGAACAGCAGCAGCAGTGGAGCGGAGCCAGCCAGAGCCAAGAAGACAAGCTATATGTACTGTAAAGAACAAAGCTAGAAAAATGACTTGGAGGTATGCATCTTCTGATGGTGAGTGAATCCCAGATAACTGGATATTGTTATTTGTGCTGTTAAAGTTTGGTTTTGCTTGGTTCAGATTGTGGCTGCTCCCTTTTGAAGGTATTTGAGTTTGATTTTTTACAGAAACCCACAAGTTGAAAGACTTTGAAATTTTAAAAGAGATTTTGGATTTTTAGAGAGATTGGTATTTTAAGAAGACTGAAATTTTAATGTGCTTGAATTTGTAAAGATTATGTAACTTTTAAAGTTATTTATGTTTTTTTAATGTGAGATCTTGGGGATGAGTAAGAAAGGGAGGGTGTGGCTTCCTAGTGATGCTCTTGTGTGTCAAGTTGACAAGGGCCAATTGTGCTGGCTGGCCTTATGTCAACTTGACACACAAATTAGAGTTATCTGAAAGAAGTGAGCCATAATTGAGAAAATGCCTCCATAAGATGCGGCTTTAGGGCATTTTCTTAATTAGTTATTGATGGAGGAGGACCTAGCTTATTACGGGTGGGACCACTCCTGGGTTGGTGGTCCTGGGTTCTATAAGAAAGCGGGCTAAGCAAGCTATAGGAAATGAGCCAATAAGCAGCTCCCCTCCATGGTGGCATCTGCATCAGCTCCTGCCTCCAGGTTCCAACACTGCTTGACTCTTCCTCCAAATAAATTTCTTCCTTTCCAATTTGATCTTTGGTCAAGGCATTTGTCACAACAGCAACCCTATCTAAGACATTGTCCCTGTTTCTGCAGTGTTCCCTAAGCCTTAGGTATGAGGTTGTGTTGCAGATGTGGACCTGAAAATGTGAAGTCAGCATAGACAGGCTTTATTCTCACAAAAGAAGGTATTAGACTATGAAAATATATGCAGATGTTCTTAGATTAACTATTGTCATTTATAATGAGTATTCATGATTATCTCAGGAAGACTATCTTAATCCATTAAAGCTTCTATAGGAAAGTACCATAAAGGGAGGTGATTTCTAAGCCACAAAAATTAATTTCTCCTGTTGTAGAGCCCAGGAAATCTCAGGTTTTGATGCTGTGGATTGGTGTCTGCAGAGAACCAAATTTCTTTTCGTTTTCTAGCAGGCATCTCCTTGCTGCAACCCCTTATGATAAAGGGGTAAAATGAACTTTCAAAAGGGCTCTTCATAGAAGTATTAATCCAGTTCATGAAGACTCCTGTCTCATGACCTAACCATTACACTAGGGAGGGCTGGAAAACAGTCCAGCACTAGGCTCAGAAGGAAGGAAAACAAAATATTATCCAGCAACTCATCATGTCTGTCTTGCAGATACTGCTTTAAGGGTTTGTTGTTGTTGTTGTTGTTGTTTGTTTGTTTTAAATGTAGGTATGGTGTATTTACACTCCAGGCTTTACATTTTTTCTTTGTCCACACATATCTGTACACAAACATTCAGGTTTTCCATTTCTCTGCAAATATTTTCTATTTTTTCATTCATTCTTGTACTTTTCTTTATACCATTGAGCTAAAAATTCTTGTTGGTCTGTTTAAGATCATAGTTTGTCAATCCAACATGTAGACCAACCAGATTTGGAGTGATGTTTATTGATTATGTTTTCTCTTGAGATGGGACTTTGTGTTCTTGGCTTATCATGTAGTGAGAGATTTCAGATCATCACTTATCTCTCTATTGGGAATGGTCGTAGTGACTCTCTAGTTTTATTATTTCTCTGAAGAGTGCTGCTATTTTTCAATCAGATTGGCTTTTTATGTCCATATTGTAAACTTGTCTTTTCAAAGAGGTCAAATGCATCTCTGTTTATTTAGGCTGACCCCAGTTTGTCCAATGTGCACATAGTTAAAGGTTTTCAGAGCCTCAAGCAGGGCTTTCTCAAAAAGGGTGAGGCTTCTTACCACTGGCTTTCCCAGAATACCTCTCACTCTCCAGTGGCTGTAATGGCTGCTACCTCTGGCTTCTCTATTTTTAGGCAGGAAAAACCTATCAAGTTCTTTAAGCATGGGTTTCCCTTAAGCCTTCTGTATGTATGTGCGCTATGGCTGGGTGCTTTAAGCAGTGGGTTTTATATTTTGCTGAATTTCCAGCTGTCATTTAAAGGATGGGGCTGCTGGGTATCAGTGTGGGAGGAAGTCAGTCATGTTCAAAGTGAGGCTCCACAGGATTGCTGTTATGACTCATCCTGACACATTTACCATATTGAGGGCCTTCAGGGGTCAACATTTAGTTTACTTAAAAGTATTTTATCACTATTGACTTAAGTTGTCAAACTGTGTTTACATAGACATTTGTTCAGTTTCTGAAATATCTCCTTTCATTCTGGCCTGTCATGGTTTTATTCCAGTGGTATAACAAAAGTGATTGAAAATAGAAAGAATATTATACAAATAAGGTCATGGGGGCTTTGTCACTAGGTGTTTTCTCCATGCATAAAATAAAAGGTTAGAGATTATTTGATTTTAAAAGTTGAAGGTCTCCTCCTTTTCCTTGTAGCAAATTCTCTTTGGTCATCAACCTAGTAACTATCCTACAAATTGAAAAATTTGTTTCCTTAATTATATTTAAAATTTTCAGCTGTAAAAAAATATATTTTAAGCCAGGTGTGGTGGCACATGACTTTAATCCCAGAACTTGGGAGGTAGAGTCAGGCAGATCTCTGAGTACAAAGCTAACCTGGTCAATTTAGTGAGTTCTGGGCCAGCCATGGCTACATTATGATATGCTGTTTTTAAAAAATAACAGTAAGTTGAATTTAGTGGTTTAATTTTTAAAAGTTTTCTGAGTGTTGATGAACATCTTAGTAAAGCCTCAATGTTTAATTTTTATTTGTAATTTTAGGAGGCTAGAAATGTTTATGGTTATAAATAAGTGTGTTTAGACTTTTGTATATTGTTGTGTATCTCAGAGTAGCTACTTTTCTCCATTGAAGCAGCTAATTTTACAGCTTGAGCAAAAGACTCAGAATTTATAAAAAGGCAATTGTGTCAAACACTGTTTTTCCTTTTACAGCCATTTTATTAGCCATGGATAACTCCTTCCTTCCTTCCTTCCTTCCTTCCTTCCTTCCTTCCTTCTTTCCTTCCTTCCTTCCTGTTTTGAAGCTCATTTGTTTGAGAGTTGATCCCAAACACTGTAGCCTGCCAGTTTGTACATTTCTTAGCCCTTCAAATGCCTAGGTTGTTTCAGCTGTGTTCCCAAAAGAGGTAAAATCCAAAAGCAAAACCAAAAAAGGTATAATTGGCTTAATCTCTGTTCTCTTTATCGAGCTGGTGAAACAGAATGCATCTTCTGAGTTTAGGATGCCTTCCAGCTTTCTGCTTTCTCCTTCTAGCTCTCTGACTAACTGCATACTTATCCTCAGCCCATCAGAAACTGTTTCACTCCCTTAACATGACAGATTCCCTGTGCCTCCCTAATTGACACTTCTTATTTCTCTTCAAGCTCTTTTAGCTACAGTTGATACTAATTACTGGGAGATAACTTAATTTCAAATTTGTCTACTCAATAAGGTTGAAGTATACCCCCAAGATTCTTTGTGGCATGTTCATAGTCATTCCTGGGTATGCTCAGAATGGTAAATATTAGAGGGACTTGATCAATACGTGTCCACTGAGGATGATCAAGTTTATGCTCTGCTTTTTCCCTGGCAGCACTATACATGGTGTCCTTCTGGTAATCAGATGAGTGCCATCTTCACATCTTGTGGTTCTTGTTGCTGAGATTTCTTTGTTTAAAATGACTGCCCACTGTAGCCTTGAGTGCTTTCCACAGCAAGAAGCTGTGGTGTGCTTTAAAGGAAAAATGTGGTAATTCAGGCAGGAGTAATAGTTTTGCTCACCATGAATTCAATGCTAAAGGATCAGCAATATACAGTAAATGAGGCGACAGAAACATACGTGATGCAAGGTTAATTATTTAGTAGGTGATAGTAATGCAGGTCCAAAGGTTCATAGGAACCTAACCTTATACTTTTCTTAGAGCAATGTTCTGTTTTTCTGACCTAGTTACTAGTTACAAGAAATATTCATAATATATAAAAATAGCCTTTGAACCATCTGACTTTTTATGTATTTATATAACTTAATTTTTAAAGTATTTTTTTATTTAAGTGTATGTGTCAATTTAAGTGTATGCACATGTGTGAGAGTGCCCTGGATGCCAAAGAGGGCATCAGATCCCTTGTAGTTGAAGTAACCAGCAGTTGTGAGCTGCCTAATGTAAGAGCTGGGAACCAAACTTGAGTCCTCCAGAATAAGCAGCAAGTGCTCTTAACTGCTGAGCCTTCTCTCCAGTCCTTCACTGCTTTAAAATGGAAGAAATACAAAGTTTAAAGTGAGTGATGGCTATGAGCTTGGAGGACTGACACAGCCTTTCGTATCAATGCTGGGGCTAACAGTGTGTATGTAGTTGACAGTAGGGATTAGAGAAGAGGCAGCATGAGTATGTAGCTAAGGAAATTCCCACACGGTGTGAGAAAGACAAACTAGGATGTTCAGGCTGTTGTGAGGAAAATGAGGAGGTGAAGGGAGTGCACATGGAAGGCTATAGTGAATAGGCTTGTGGAAGGGCAGTGTGTTCATACTAAGTGAGTGAGATGATGAAAAAGAACCAAGAAACAGAGAAACTGCTGCTCTTGGGAATATTTCGTTCCCTTTATATATAGATATAAAGATATATATATGTGTGTATGTATATCTATATATAGATGTGTGTGTGTGTGTGTGTGTGTGTGTGTGTGCTTGGAAAGCATCACACCAAACAAGCATGCTCAACAGTTTAAATTTAGTCATCTCTTAAGTATAGTTGCAATTTTGTGAAGAATTGGGTATTCACCAACTTGAATTTTTGTAATTGAATATATCAAATTAATTTTAACCGCAGCACTGAGTTGTGAAAAATAAAAACTAGCAAACATCACTGATCAGCTGGCACCACCTTCTAAAAGTCAGGGGACACCACCTCTTGGAGATCCTTTTCAGAAGTTTTGTTCTTGTGAATATGGGAGAGGGTCTGGCTGTGGTTGTCTTTGCTGGCCAGCTAAAACAGAGCTTCCTTCTATAAATACCATATGAGACAATCAGAGAAGTCTCAGGAGATACAAGAGCATTCAGATATGACTGTACTATCCACACTTTTGTCATAGGAGATAGGTGATGCGCAAAGACTGTGGCACCATTTTGGTATAAAAACTCCCACTTATGGGAGAATATTTGCAATCAAAGGGGCTTTTCCCACATGAAAGCATATCTTCAAAATCCCATCTTTGCCCCAAGTGCAGATGCACTGGGAGTCTCACACGTGCTTTTCACATTTGAGTTACTTTATTTCATATTTACTCAAAAAGACACCAGTTGCTTTCCTTCTTCTTCAGTTCCGGAAATAATTTAATGTCCCCTGCCCCCAGCTGTTGAGGTACTGCCTGAATTATTTTTCACAGTTACCAGTTAATGGCAGCTTCAGAGGAAACATTTAGGGACTGACATTAGAAGCAAAGACCAATGAAATGGCTCTTTGGTATCTATTTATATTAAAAGGTGTTTTCTGGGTTGGAGCTATCTAGACAGTTTCAAATGGCTCCAAAATGTCTTTTCTTTACTTCATACTCCTTGATTATTTCTGGAACCATGCTTCCCAGCTGTCTTTTTGAACATCTTCACAATGTTGATTGAACACTTAATGATTGCTGAGTGCTGCACTAGAATATTCAGAATAAAACATGCCATACATTTTGATGCTTGCCTGTAGACATTTTGCAACCCATTTGCAGCATTAGCATCTATGTATATATAGTATGTATGGTATAGCCCAATGTGAGTATGCAAACAATTATTGTTTAAGTCCACATAAGAATCAGTCAATAAGCGTATAGTATTTTAGATACTGAAATGTTATAAGGGAAATGAAAAAAGCAAGATTGGTACTGTTTTGATAAGATATTCAGAGGAGTCTCTGATAAGATATTTCAGAAAGATCTAGAATGGAGAAAATAAATTTTGTATTGTCTGTGATGAGAGAATTTGGGGAAAGGGCAAGCAGCTAGCAAAAAGAAAACTTGAAGAAATATAAATATGAATGCATACAACATGTAGACATATACACATTTTATGGTACATTATAAAAAATAATGTATATAACACACAGAAATGACATAATTTTTGTATTATACTTTTAATACATTATATAATGAATATATTTAGAAAATTAACCAGTACTTTCTAAATAACCCCCATTGTTATATATATATTCTATATATACTGAGTCATTTAATTCTTACAGTATAATCCGTATTTATGCAAACACAGTACAGTTGGCTTTGGTAGTTGAGTCATTCTTCTTATGGGTCTGTTCATTGTTCTGTAGGATATATAGCTGCAGCGTTGAATTTAAGTTATACCTGCCATGTTGTGACAACTACAAATGTGTCCCAACTTTGCTAAGTGTTCTAGGGGATGAAACTATCTTTCAATTGAAAGCCACTGGCATGGTCCTATGAACAGTTTCTTCAATCATATTAAGCTCATGGTCAGCAAACATCCAGAGATGAATACTCTGATTAAAGCCACATTCTTAATTGAGATAGAAACACATGCATAATTGTTCCAGTATTCAGACTGTGAACTATGACAGAGCCTATTTTCTAGGAACAAAATTCAAGCATGAAGTAGTTGAAGAAGGGTTAGCCATCTAGCCAGGCTGTGGGGATAAAAGATAGTATCAAGAGGAGACAAAGACAAGTGATCTTTTCTGGGAAAATGCTGTAAATATTTTTCATTTGTATTTGTTTAATAAAATGCTTATTGGCCAGAATACAGGCAGGAGGAAGAGGTGGGGCAACCTGAGTAGGAGAATTCTGGGAGAGGAAAGGCAGAGCAGAAAACAGATAACAGATGAAGAACAAGGAAGATGAGAATGCTGCACTGAGGAAAAGGTACCAAACCCTGTCGCTACACATGCATAAGAATCATGAATTAGTTTAAGAGTAAGAGTTAGCAAGAAATAAGCTTAAGCCATAGGCTGAACAACTTATAATTATTATAAGCCTTTGTGTGATTATTTGGGACTAAATGGTTATGGGACTGGCCAGGTGGGACAGAGAAACTTCTGCCTACAATCTTTTAATGCCTTTGCTTTCCACTCTAACTTAGACAGAAAAACATGGAAGGATTTGAACAGACAACTAGCAAAATGATCAATTTAAATCACTTCGTTATGGGAAGTGAGCTAAGCATGGTCAGATGTAGGGACAGTGAGAAGTAGTACTGCCTTGTTCAGAGGGAACACAGAAACAATGTAGATCTGTGGCAGACAGAAATGATGTGACCATAAAAGTGATTGGAAAGTAAACCAACATTTGCTTCTTGGTTAATGTTGAGAGAGAGAGAGAGAGAGAGAGAGAGAGAGAGAGAGAGAGAGAGAGAGAGAGAGAGAGAGAGAGAGTATGTTTTCAAATACAAACATTAGGTTTGTTCATGGTAAAGAATTGAGAGGTAGGCTACTTCTTTTTGGGTTCATATACTTGCAGTTCATTCTGACTTTGCAATGTGAGCTGCTGTACTCTCATAAATTTACAGCCTATTAACATTGCAGTCATTTTGCATTTGTGGAGCTTAACACTGAGAATTTCAAAGATCCAAGTGCCAAATGTAGATACCTTTTTGTAAGTTAATAAATTCTTTTGGAAAATGCCTTTTCTGTAAAGATCAGATGTAATTTAGGTTTTGTAAATGTAATACTAGTGGGAATCATTAATAAGGTGCACATTTTTGTGTGTAAAGTAATTTATCTGAGAGTTTTGGAGGTTTGTAGAATGCTTAGGATGGAACACAGGGTAATGCACATGCTATACAAGTAATATCATTGAGCTCCATCTCCAGGTCCAATGTGTCCACCTGTTTGAAATAAATGAAATAACTATGGTCTTACTTTATGTTACACACTGTTGTGGAATATTGTTTTAAGATGTGTTACATTCATTTATGCTGTGGAACATTTGTTTAATGATGCAAAGATGCATTGCATTCTTTTATGTTGCATTTGTTTAACTCTTTGAAGCTATTATTGTGCTTGTCTGAGACACCTGATTGGTTTAATAAAGAGTTTAATGGCCAATAGCAAGGAAAAAGAAAGGACAGGTGAGGCTGGCAGGCAGAGAGAATAAATAGAAGGAGAAAAGGGGAGATTAAAAGGTATAGCAGTGTGAGGAGGAGGACATCAGGAGCCATTCACTCAGCTACAGAACAAGCTGTAGAGTAAGAAACAAACAAAGTTATACAGAAGAAAGATAAAAGCACGGCAGCAAAAATTAGATGGGGTAATTTAAGTTAAGAAAAGCTAGCTAGGAATAAGCCAAGCTGATGCCAGGCATTTACAAATAAGCCTCCATGATTTATTTGGGAGCTGGGTGGAGGGTCCCCTAAAAAAGTAAAGAGAAAAAAATCCAACAGTACAACAATACACACATACATACAGGTGATATTTGTATGTTTAACATACTTAAAACATAGTCACTGTTATGCATAAATAAAAACTGAACACTGGAACAAACTCTAAATTCTCTCATTTAAAAAAATGGTATAAGAGTTCATAGGCCCCCAGCATTTGTCACAAATGAAGAACCAAAATGGTTGTGATATGAACACCATCACTTGCATAATACTTTTTCTATTGCATAGCAGCTAAGTTATCAGGGCTTGAAGATGAACCACATCTGACTGTGGACTTCCAACCCTAGAGCTACAAGACATATTTACTCTTCCCCAAAATCTCATGCTGGGAGTTTTGAGCTTTGACATGCTTCAAGGTTTTCCATTGCCTGAATAAGTGACAGTGTCAAGCATTTGTTCTCCAGGAGATCTTCCTCACTCCCAGACTGATCTTTTGATTCTCTAGCAGCTTTCCAGTGGGTTTGTGATTGACATAAATATGATTTTCTCTTTATCATGACCATTGCATTGTCATAACTATAAGAGTACCATACTATAGTGAGTCATGAAATTTTTCTATATAATGTGTTATGTAGTGTTACCTGAACTAGAAAGAGAGAAGCCAAGGCAATATTTCTTAGCTGGATGTGTCTGACTTTAGCAACTCCCCACTGAATTTACTATTTTTTACTATTAATCACATTATGTTATATTAGATAAAATTTTTACATTCTTAATCTGAGTACTTTATCTTTACAGTTGTTGTAAAAAGTTTCCTGGGCCCATTTGGGCCTGAGGTTCAGACCTGGCCCACGGTGACTTTTGTCCCCCAAAGAAATGAATTAGACACTTATATTAACTTCATACTGTTTGGCCCATGTCTCAAGCACATTACTAGCTAGCTCTTTCATCTTAATTCAACCCATTTCTGTTAATCTGTCTGCCACGTGTCCCAGCCCACGGCTCACCTGAATTCCTTACATGTCTCTCTTCTTCGAGGATCAGATGGAGACTGGTTAACTCCACCCTCCTTCTACCTGTCTCTTCTTTGATTCTCCACCCACTTCTATGGTGCTTAGGCCAAAACAGCTCCTTTATTTACAGCATACAGAGAACATTATACCACAACAGTATCCTAATAAAGGCTCATCAAAATTTCTAGACCATCTATGTTTCCAGTAACTAGTGTATGGTATTATATAGCTCAGAGCATTGAAACAAGGGTACAAATCATGGAAAAAGAGTAAGGATTCCAAATGAATGGTATAATGATTGAGACGTCTTGAGAAATGTCACTAAAGGAAAAAAGTGGGATGGGATTTAACAGTGACACACAGAAACTCTCCCTGCATGGCACTGTTGGGTGCTTTATCTTTAATTGAAATCTGAAGGAGAAACTAAAAACACTCTTTAAAATGTTAAAAAATTGTTTCCAAGTGCTAACCATAGTGGAAGAAAATTCATCTTCCAGACAGAAGTATACTACTTATTTTTTTACTTACTTATTTATCTTTAAGTTTTTCAAGCAAAGAACAGAAATATTTTAGTCTCTAGTTAGAGTCATGAAATAGGATGCAGTATCCTAGCAGTGACCACACTGTGCAGAATAAAACTGACATTGCTCAGAAAAGACCAGCCTGGAGGATGCTAAAGTACAGACGTGAACAGTAGTGGAATTTAAAACATTTCATTGGCTTTTGTTAGAAAAGTATGGATGTATAGACAGCCCACTCACAAATCAGAGGAAATTTCAATAATCTGAGACAGAGAGATTAGTTTTAAAGGAAGAAAAAGCTTAACAGCAAATAGAACACAAAATGAGTCAGTCATATGAAAACTATTCTCTATGTTGTTTGAAAATAAAAGGGAATTCTTGGTTATAACCAGCTACCATTTCACACAGTTTACAACCTGGTTTGCTTAGAAGTCAGTTTTGACTACATTCAGGTTTAGTTGGGTCTGTTGGGTACTTGGCAGAAACTCACAAACTAATGCCAGAGAACCACTGTAAGTCCACAATCATTTCAGAAAAAAATAACACCCTCCACACCAGAAATAGATTTGAAATCAAAAGTTATAAGTAGAAACTGGTATCAGTGTGATTCATTTTACAACCGGACTTGGCTACTGCACCCAAAATGTTTGGAGTTGGTTTTAAGTAGTAGGAATTTTAAAAATTAAATTCATTGAGTACTGAAGAAAAAAAAGATTTTTATGAAATGGATCTTCAGTCTCCCATAAATACTCATATTTTGAAGGTAGGGCCTCAGCGTCACAGTGTTCAGAGGTGGTGTCTTTGGGAGAATTCTGCCCTCACAAGGGCACTAAGCCACTTATAGCTTCATAACTTAAGAGGGGTGTTGACAGGTTACAGATGCTTTAGTAAGTGGAGTCCAGTTGTTGGAGCAGGTCTCTGAGAGTGTGTGCTTGAATGGTTACTTTGTTCCTTGTCTCTTCGTCTTTCCATAACACAGGGCACTTCTTTCCGCCATGCTCTCCCTGTCATGGATGACACGTGACTTGTCACTGGCTTACAAACAGTGGAATGACCATGGATTCAGATCTGTGGGATCTGCAGCCATGCTGCCAACATTTGTCATATGACAGCAACCTGATTAATAGTGGCTTGAAGTACAATATAGGCTTTTTGTTGTTGTTTTTTGTTTTTTTTTCCTAAGCAGCCCAGGGAGAAAAAAGAAGAAAAGTTACTAAAAAGTGAAGGGAAAATATTGATGAAAGACAGGATAATTATATAATAGGAACCCAAGATGAAGTAGATACTAAAGAAATACTAAAGATTGCTGAACTAAATTGCTCATTATTTTAAAATAGAAAGGATCCATTGAATAACAGGTGATATTAATAATTTAACAAATTTGTAAAAAATTTGATACAAATTACTGTGTGGATTGTCACATTTTTTCAAATAATATGAAAGAAAAAATACTTTAAGTATATTCAAGTAAGATAAAGAGCTACCAATAAGAGGAAATACAATAACCATGAGTTTAACTATGTTCTTCCATGCAATTAGAACTAGAATCTATTCATAGTTCCATGTTACTCACATCACTCCTGCACCTCAGCGGCTGGATTTATAGGAGGGTTGAGAGTTTGGGGCTTTATCTGAGATGCTCTTTCAGAAAAGCAGGAGGAATACCCATGGAGTTTCAGCATACAAGCACAGATACAGAAAATTTTATACTCTGTAAGCTTAGTAATAAAGCCAAATTAGTAAAATTAGTCATCTTTGAGAAACAAAAAAAGAATGGTCAAATTTTTGGAGAAAAGTTAAAAAAAAAATAGGGAAAATGATAGGGTTGGATGATGCTCGGTGAGTAAGAGCAAGAGCTCTGGCTGCCTTTACAGACAGTCTGAGTTTGATTCCCAGCAACCACGGGGTAGTTCACAATCTTATAACTCCAGTTTCAAGGGATCTGAAACGTTCACGGGCACTGGGCACACACATGGTATACACAAATTATATTTAACATAAAAATAAAATAAAATACAAAAGTAATATTTCTGAGAAAATAGTTGAAAAGTTAAAAGTAATAAAAATAGTTTATTAAAACTTGAACAATATAAAAATATGACCTTAATATACTATTTAATCAATCTTGTAATATATTTACATGCATTAAAATAGTTAATATAATTAAAAAGCAGCTACTGATAATATCAGGTTTTAAATGTGAATACACACATACCCCCCCCAATGGGTCCTTGGCCATTGTTCTCTAAAATTCTGGCTCATTCCAACCACAAAACACTGGGCGAGGGGAACACAGGGAGTCTGTAAACCTCTGAGGGTGAGGAGGATGGAGGGAAGCAGGCCCGTGAGGGTGACATGACAAGCATATCTTACCCTTTTAACCTCCAGGCTTGCTTTATACCACTCACATTGAGAGCATTAGCCATCAGGCACCCAAATGCCTTTTCTACCAGGAAAACAAAAGAGCTCTAATTCACTGTGGACCCCAGCCAGGATTTATCTAAACACTGATCTGAATGCTAACTGGGAAGCCTAGGAGGGAAATGTTACAGGAGTTAAGTTTTCATAGTAATTCAGGCTATCTCTGATTCTATATCTCATGGCATCCTTATTAATGTTTAGTTGATTATTATACTGTTCATAAGATTTATATACACAAGCAAATTACATATGAGGACTCAGAGTGATGTGTGTTAGCCTCTAGGGTTGTGGCAACAAACTTCCAGAGTCCAGGTGGCTTCCAAAACAAGAATTTATGATTTGATGGTTCTGAAAAGGATAAGGCTGAGATCTAGGAATCTGCAGGATTGACTGCCTCCAAGGAATGTGTTCCAACTTTTTCTCCTTGGAGCCTGTCACTATGGATGCCTTTCCTGTCACTTAACATTCTTCCTGTGTGCATATCTGTAGGTCTAAATTTCCCCTTTCTACATGGATTCCAATTAGAGTCCACCCTGACAACCAGTGTAGCAACCTTATTTCTAATGACACATTCTGAAGTAGTGGTGGCTAGTGGGAGGGACCACAATTCAACACATAATATAAAGGAACAAAGCAATTATACCTGGAAAATGTGAAAGAGCACAGGATTGCAGAACTGTCAGGCAAAGTAGACTACAATGTAAAAGAGGATTAAAGATACATCTGCTTAAAAATAGATAAAAGTAAAAATTTAAAAAAGGTACACCTACCTAAGTAACAATACATTAAAAATACAATTCTCAGAATAGTGAACATATTTGTACTAATATAAAAATAATATAAAACCAAATATTATTAAAGCAAAAATAATCACTAGTATATTAGACCACTTTAACATGCTTTCCTAGTCTTTGATAAACTATATGAGCAAACAGTCAAAATCAATAAGCTTGGCTTAGTGGATTTATAATAGCATTTGTATCTAAGAAGCTGTCTGTAAAAATCACAGCACCCTAGACCAGATAAGTCACACAGGTGATAGGTTGTATAACACTTGTTTAAGAATAATATGGAAATTTAAGATAAGCTGATAGCCATGTTTAATCACCTGCTCATAAATTAAAATACAAATAAATAAGTAATTGCTTATTTTGAATGTGAGTTTAATAAAAGTTTTGACCAGCCATATATAAAAAACGACCAAATCTCTGCACTTTAGAATTAAAATACTTTAAAATAAAAAGATAACAATTCTAAGTATATAAAAGCTGAAATTGTAATTAACATAATAAGGGAATACTAACTAAAAAAAAAAAACCCAAAAGTATAAAACTGATTTTAAAAACTAAGAGATATTTTTCACCACTCTAGTGGCAGTGAGACCCAGGAGAAGAGAGCCAATAAATGAGGTAGATGAAAGCCTCATGTAATAGCTAACTTTATTCAGAGCATCAGACATCCTATACTCTGAGGGTTAAGAGGAGTCTCATGAGTACAGTATAATCACAAGGGCAAGTGACATGGGGACAACCCAGAGGAGGCAAAAACATGTTTTTCCATAGAAGTTTATAAACAACAATAGTCATTTGTAATGAATACCAAAGCAAATGCACTCCTGTTCACTACACCTGGGAGAAACAGAAAAGCACATTCCAAGAACAATTAGTTTCATGCTTTGAAGAAACTAAGGTCACAAGAATCCTGTCTTGTTTTCTTGGAGTTGTTTAATAAGCACTAAAAGTCTCTTCACATGACTCTATCTTGTACTGTATTCTAACAGTAACTCATTAAAATTATGAAATAAATTTAAAAAACTGAATGTAAGAAAGAAAAATTCAGGGCTGGAGAGATGGCTCAGTGATTAAGAGCATGGATTATTCTACAAAAGGACCCTAGTTCAATTACCAGCACCCACATGGCAGCTCAAAACTGTCTGTAACTCCAAGATCTGACTCCCTCACACAGATATACATGCAGGCAAAACATTAAAGTGCATGAAATAAGAATAAATTTAAAAAAAGAAAGAAAATTTCAGTGTAGGCCATGAGGAGCTCAAGAGAAGACATGTGAAGAAAGGTAACTGAAAATGAGCATAGCAGGTAATACTTGTGATAATTGCTTAGGAAACACTGTGTGAGAAAACTATTTTCCCAGAAAATAGATCCTAGATATAAAGGCAATTAAAAATTAAATTGTCATGACATAATGATATTAATTAAAAAGAAATATTTTGTATGTGGATTAGTTTCTAGGAAACAGGAACTATGGAAATTAACTCACAGTAATAAAAAAACCATAGAAATACCAATTAATATAATTTAAAAAGTACCGTTAAAACATATAATTCAATTAATGCGATCAAAACAAAACAAAAATACTTCAAAACTAAAAAAAAAAAAACAAAAAAAACCCACTCTGAACATTTGTGGTGTCCGGGGCAGAGTGGTAGTCAAACTTCTTTGGATAGCAAGGATCCCAGGACCAGAACTGAGTGGGAGCATGATCTCATGGTGTCCAGGATAAAGTGGGAGTCAGGGCTTCAGACAGTGAGGATATTGTGGCCTGCCTAGAGTAAGAAATAGTGCAGACTCCATGTCCAGAGAAGACAGGAGATACACAAACCCTGTAGCCACAACTGACTAAGATTCCACTAAGACCTGACTAGGAGTGAACCAAGAAAACAATGGGCAGGCCACAGTGTAAGAATACATATCATAATATAAAGAACAATAAGGTACCACCAGAAGAAGCTGATGTCTCTACAACACCAAGACCTAAACAGAGCAAGGAAGAGGAAACAGAAGGAAATAATAATACAGACACCTTTATGAAGATTATATAAGCCTTACAAGAGGATATAAAAAAAGTCCCCTAAAGAAATAGAAGAAAAAACAAATAAAAAATTGGAAGAGATGAATAAATCCTTGAAAGAAAACCAAAAAAGAGAAATACAACAAATGAAAGAATCATTCCAGAAACTAAAAATTGAAATAGAAACACTAAAGAAGGTACAAAATGAAGGAAAGAATGAAACAGAGAATCTGAAGAAGTGATCTGGGGCTATAGAGATGGCTCAGCGGTTAAGAGCATCGCCTGCTCTTCCAGAGGACCCAGGTTCGATTCCCAGCACCCACATGGCAGCTCACAACTGTCTGTAGTTTCAGTTCCAGGCAAACACCAAGGCAAATAATTAAATAAATAAATAAATAAATAAATAAATAAATAAATAAAAGTGTTTTTTTATTTAAAAAAAAAAGAAGAAATGATCTGGAAACACAGATACAAGCATAACCAACAGAATCCAAGAGATGGAAGAGAGAATCTCTGGAGTGGAAGACTCAATAGTCGAAATAGATTAATCACTCAAAGAAAACACCACAACCAAAAAAGCCAGAAGATAAAACATTCAGAAAATTTGGCACAGCATGAAAAGACCAAAACTGAGAATAATAGGAATAGAAGGAGGAGAAGAATACCAGCTCCAAGGCACAGATAATGTATTCAATAAATCATAGAAGAAAACTTTCCCAACCTAAAGAAGGAAATGCCTATAAAAATACAAGAAGCTTACAGAACACCAAATAGATTAGACCCCCCCAAAAAAGTTTGCTTGCCACATAATAATTAAGCCACAAAACATACAGGAAAAAGAAAAAATAGTAAGAGCTACAAAGGAAAAGGGCCAATGTGGTGGAATGTTCTCTGCATGCTGTAAATAAAGGAGCTGTTTTGGTCTATGTGGAGCACGGTAGAAGTGGGTGGAGAATCAGAGGACAGACAGGTAGAAGGAGAGTGGAGTTAGCCAGTTACCATCCAACTCCCAAAGAAGAGACATGTAAGGAATACAGGTGAACCATGGGCTGGACCACGTGACAGGTAGATTACTAGAAATGGGTTGAATTAAGATGAAAGAGCTAGCTAGTAATGTGCCTGAGACATGGGCCAAACAGTATGAAGTTAATATAATCATTTCTTTGGGGGACAAAAGCCGCCATGGGCCAAGTCCAAACCTCTGGTCCAAACGGGCTGGGAAACTTTCTACAACAGATGGTGTCCCAATATAGGCTGAACACTGGCATAAAACTTGAGAAAGTTTAAGAAGCTTAAAAAGTGTTCTAGACCACTGAAACAGCCAAAGGCGGCTTTCTTAAATGCATATTTGAATTGATTTATGATACAGAGACAGCATGGGGTTCAGGCTGTAATTTAAAAATGGTGTGTCCACGGCACACAGCTTAATCCCATACATTTTATGGAAGGGTTGGCATAAATGTGATTCATTTAAGTTTCTGCTTATACTGAACAGACAGGAAACAGAGTCAAAAACAATTTTTCTGGTAGCAGCATTTCCTGAGTCTGCTCTGGTTGCTGGCAGTGAGAGAGATGCAGCAGGTACTTCCGCCATATTGAAAAGCTGCCAAAAGGGGCAGAGTCAGCAATCACAGTGACCCTAGAATTTTAAAAGCTCTTCTGGTTGGAAAATGATTAAGAATTCTCAATAAGACAGATTTAGACTCACAAAACCTCTAAACGGGGTACAATGTATGTAAAATATGCATAGGCTTCAGAGAGAGAGAAATAAAAAAGAGTAAATAACACCCTTAAGAAAGAGAAATAGAAATAAAGATTTCAAAAAAGTCACGTGAAGATGGCAGATAAACAAAGAGTCTGGATTATGCTTATTGTGTTTTCTTTTAATTTTTTAACTTTTAATGAGCTAAATGCAGAAAAAAACAGTTGATTGCTAAGGCTGCTAAGTTGGACAAACATATATATTTTAAGGATATCTTGACTTTGAAATCTGTTGCTTAGGAAAAGAGTTTCTGTTTTTGTCTCCACAGAAGATCAAAACATGTGGATTGGTTCCAGGGAAATGTAGTTTCATTTGCCAAGGCCACCTGAACATTCTCAGATTCCAAGATGCCAGTTGAGATGATCCAGCCTCAAGACCCCATGAAATCACCAACGTCTTTTGTCAGCAGGAAGCAGTAAAAGAAAGAAAACTATGTCCAATTTCCACAAAATATTACTTATTAATGTTTGTTTTCATTACAAATGGTAATGGTCATAGTCAATCTCTTTCAAGAAGGGGGGGAGGATATGATATAGGAATGGTTAGGAAAGATAGATGGATTTTGGTTTATTGATATAAACTTAAGGTCAATTTTGTTATGCTGTATGTATTTTTCTACTCTTGATTAAGGTATGATGTTTATGTAACTCTTTTAAAATTGTAATGTGTAATTGAGAAATGCAGATTAATAGTCATCTATGATAACCAAACTTACAGTCATGTTAGTTAGGTTTTTGTAGGTATACAGAGATATATTTCAGTTAGATAGGTAGTCTTCAAACACTTCAAAGACATGACATGCAGAATATGACATTTAAAATATTTTAAGAACTTAGACTTTTCTGGACAGTGAGACAGGTCTGCTCCTGGCAAAACCAATGTATTTCAGGAAAATGATGGGCACTGAAGAAACTTCACGTGGAATTTACTTTGTGCCAACAGTTAGCCACTGGACAAGAAACTGTTCTGGTATTGACTGCTTGATAGTATGCTATATAAACTGGATATGCAGATTCCACAGGAAAGTGACCTCTGAACTTTAGCAGAACAGGCTGAGATGGTCCTTCAGGTTCCTGCTTTGCAGAAAAAAATTGCCAGGCATTCTTCAAGACACAAGGAAAAGCAACTGATCGACTGTGTCAGATTTCCTGTATTACTGAAATGTATGCCAGAAACTTTAGGCCATAAAGGCTAAAGATGGTGCCCCAATATTACAAAGGAACTTGGAGTGACTGTCTAGGCAAACAGGTGTCATCTCTGTCATTTTCTAGACTTTGGAAGTTGTTTGCACTTCCTGTTTATTTGGATAATATTATATCCTTCTGTGGTCGTTAATGTGGTTGAGGGTTTAAGAATTACAGGTATAGATTTTTTACTTTAAAAAGTATATTATATATGAAACATTAGACTCACAAGCATAAAGGTAGATAAAGGAATATTCTCTTTAATTTTGTGAATACAAATATACTGGATATTGTGACTGTAACTCCTGCTTGAGAGCTGTTCTGTTGTAATTTTGCTATATGGAAATTGAAACCTTCCTTTTTGATTAGACAGAAAAGAGGAAGTGTGATGGATTGTTCTCTGTATGCTGTAAATAAAGGAGCTGTTTTGGTCTATGTGGAGCATGGTAGAAGTGGGTGGAGAGTCAGAGGACAGACAGGTAGAAGGAAGGTGGAGTTAGCCAGTCACCATCCGACCCCTGAAGAAGAGACATGTAAGGAATACAGATGAGCCATGGGCTGGGACATGTGGCAGGTACATTACTAGAAATGAGTTGAGTTAATATGAAAGAGCTAGCTAGTAATGTGCTTGAGACATGGGCCAAACAGGATGAAGTTAATATAGGTGTCTAATTCATTTCTTTGGGGGACAAAAGCCGCCATGGGTCAGGTCAAAAATTCTGGTCCAAATGGGGCTGGAAACCTTCTACAACAGGCCAATTTACTTATAAAGGCAGACCCATCAGAAGTCAGAATAACACCTGACTATTCAATGGAAACAATGAAAGCAAGAAGGTCCTGGTCAGAAGTTATACAGACACTAAAAGAGCATGGCTGCCAAATCAGACTACTATACCCAGCAAAACTAGTAATCGCCATAGGTGGAGTAAACAAGATATTTAATGACAAAGACAGGTTGAAACAATAGCTATCCACAAATCCAGCACTACAGAAAATGCTAGAGGGAAAACTCCAACTGAAAGAACCCAGATATACTCATGAAACCACAATCAATAATCCCATCAAAGAAAAGCTCAAAGAAAGAAAATACACATAAGCTTCCACCAAAAATAACAAGCAATAACAATCAATAGTCATTAACATTCCTTAATATCAATGGACTCAATTCATCTATAAATAGACACACCCTAACATGATGAATACAAAAACAAAAGCCAACCTTCTGCAGCATACAAGAAACACACCTCAACTCCAAAGACAAACACAGGCTCAGAGTAAAGGATTGGGAAAAAAATTTCAATCAAATGGCCCCAAAAAACAAGCTGGTGCAGCCATCCCAATATCCACCAAAGTAGACTTCAAACTAAAATCAATCAAAAGAGACCAGAACAGACATTGCTTATTCATCTTAGGAAAAACTGAACAAGATGAGATCTCAATCCTGAATATTTATGCCCCTAATATAAGGGCACCTTTATATGTAAAAGAAACACTACTAAAGCTTAAACTCCACATCAAATGTCATGCCCTAATAGTGGGAAACTTCAATACCCCACTTTCACCCTTGGATAGGTCAACCAGACAAAGACTCAACAAAGAAATAAGGGGTCTAACAGATGTTATAATGCAAATGCATTAATAGATATTTACAGAAGCTTCCATGCAAGCACAAAGAAATATACATATTTCCCAGCACCCCATTGAACTTTCTCTAAAATTGACCACATACTTTGTTATAAAGCAAATACCAATAGATACAAAAAAATGGGAATATCCCCTTATATCATATCAGAAGTTAGAATTTAACAACAACAAAAATCACAGAAAGCCTACAAATTCATGGAAACTGAACATCTCTTCATTGAACCATCTCTGGGTCAGGGAAGAAGTTAAGAAAGAAAGACTTTCTAGAATTTAATCAAAATGAATCCACAACATACCTAAACTTATGTGATATAATGAAAGCAGTGTTACGAGGAAAATTCATAGCACTAGATGCCTATATGAAAAACCAAGAGAAATCTCACATGAAAGACCTAACAACTCAGCTGAAGACTTTAGAACAATTAGAAGGAAACTCACCAGGAAGGAGTAGATGGCAGGAAATAATCAAACTTAGGGCTGAAATCAGTACAAAAAAACCAAAGAGAATAATACAAAGAATCAATTAATCAAAAAGCTGGTTCTTGTAGAAAGTCAACAAGCTAGACATACCCTTATCCTAACTAACCTAAAGACAGAGAGAGCATTCACATTAACAAAATCAGAAATGAAATGAAAGACATAATAACAGACCCCCAGAAAATCCAGAGAACTATCGGGTCATACTTTGAAAATCTATACTCTACTAGAATGGAAAACTTAAAAGAAATTGATGCTTTCTTGACAAGCACCAATTACCAAAATTAAGTCAAGAACAGATTAAAGACCTAAACAGACCTGTAACACCAAGGGAAACTGAAGCTCTTATTAAAAGTCTCCCAAATAAGAAAAGCCCAGGATCAGATGGTTTTACTGAAGAATTTTACCAGACATTCAAAGAAGATCTAATACCAATACTCAACTAACTGTTCCATACAGTGGAAACTGAACAAATGCTGCCAAACTCTTTTTTGTGAGGCAATAATCACCCTGATATCCAAGCCACTCAACGTACAACTAAGAAAGAGAACTACAGGCCAATCTCCCTCATGAACATTGATACAAAAATACTCAACAAAATTCTGGCAAACTGATTACAACAACATATTATAAAATTCACCCACCATGATCAAGTAGGCTTCATCCTAGAAATGCAGGGATGATTCAACATACAAAAAAACTATAATTGTCATCCATCATATAAACAAACTGAAAGAAAATAACTACATGATCATTTCCTTAGATGCTGAAAAAGCCTTTGACAAAGTCCAAAACTCCTTTATGATAAAAATCCTAGAGCGATCAAGAATACAGGGGAAATTCCTAAATATAATAAAGGCAATTTACAAGAAGCTGATGGCCAACATCAAATTAAATAGAGAGAAATTCAAAGCAATCACACTAAAATCAGGAACTAGACAAGGCTGCCTCCTCTCCTCTTTTCTATTCAATATATTTTTCAAAGTTTTAGCCAAAGCAATAAGAGAGCAAAAGTAGATTAAGGGAATACAAATTGGAAAAGAAGAAGTAAAACTATCTCTATTTGAAGATGATATGATTATATGCATAAGTGACCCACAAAATTCTGCCAGGGAACTTCTACAGCTGATAAACACCTTCAACAATATATCTGCATACAAGATTAACTCAAAGAAATCAGTAGCCCTCCTATACACTAAAGATAAAAGCGCTGAAAAAGTAATAAGGGAAACATCACCTTTTATTATAGCTGCAAATAGCATTAAATACCTTGGTGCAGCTATAACCAAAGAAGTAACAGATCTTTTTGACAAAAACTTTAAATCACTGAAGAAAGAAATTGAAGAGGATATCAGAAAATGGAAAGATCGCCCATGTTCCTGGATAGGTAGGATCAACATAGCAAAAATGGCAAGCTTACCAAAAGCATTCTACAAATTCAATGCAATTCTCATCAAAATCACAACACAATATTTTACAGAGCTTGAAAGAACAATACTCAGTTTCATTTGGAATAGCAGGAAAGCCAGGATTGCCAAAACAATTTTGCTCAACAAAAGAACCTCAGGAGGTATCACCACTCCCAACTTCAAGTTATACTATAGAGCTACAGTATTAAAAACAGCCTGGTACTGGCATAAAAACTGACTTGTGGATTAATGGAATTGAATTGAAGACTCATACTTAATTTTTGACAAAGAGGTCAAAAATATTCAATGGGAAAAAGATAGTATCTTCAATAAATTGTATTGGCAGTATATAGAAAAATGCAAATAGATCCAAACCTATTACCCTGCACAAAACTCAAATCCAAGTGGATCAAAGACTTTATCATAAAATCTATCAATGCTGAACTTGATAGAAAAGAAAGTGGGAAATACCCTCCAATGCATTAGCACAGGTGACCACTTCCTACATATAACCCCACTAATACGACATGAAGAGCAACAATCAATAAGTAGTACCTTCTGAAAGTGAGAAGTTTCTGTAAGGCCAAGGACACAGTCATTATAACAAAGTGAAAGCCTACAGAATGGGAAAAGATTTTCACCAACCCTATAAATGACCGAACACTGATCTCTAAAAAGAGAACTCAAGACACTAGAGCCCAAAGCCTTTAATAACTCAATCAAAAACTGGGGTTCAGAGCTGAAAAGGGAATTCTCAGCAGGAAAATTACGAATGGCTGAATGGCATTTGAAAAACCACTCAACATCTTTAACTATCAGAGAAATGCATATCAAAACAACTTTGAGATACTATCCTACACCTGTCAGAAGGGCTAAGATTAAAAACATAGATGGCAGTCTCTGCTGGAGAGGATGTGGATCAAGGGGAACACTCCTCCATTGTTGGTGGGAGTGTAAACTGGTTTAGCCACTCTGGAATGCAGTATAATGATTTCGCAGAAAACTAGGAATCACTGCCCCCAAGGATCCAGCAATACCACTATTGGGCATATACCCTAAAGAAGCTCATTTGCACCCCAAAAGCATTAGCTCAACTACGTTCATAGCATCATTATTTGTAATAGCAAGTACCTGTATACAACCTAGATACTCCTCAACTGAGGAATGGATTAACAAACTGTGGTACATTTATACAATGGAGTACTACTCAGCAGTAAGAAAAAAATGATATACTAAAGTTCGCAGGCAAATGGATGGATTTGGAGAATATCTTCCTTAGCGAGGTCTCACAAACCTAGAAGGATAAGTAGAGAATATACTTACTCATTAGTGTACTTTAAGCAAAAGCATTCTAACTTCATTTAGAGATGATGGGTGAATAAAGTTATTTAAAATACACACACACACACACACACACACACACACACACACACACAAAATAAAAAAAAGAAAAAGATAAAAAGAAACCACTTCTGGTTTTTCTGGTTTGACTGTACAAGGGTTGTTTAGCAGAATTTTGTGATGGCCATAGTGCATCCCTGGACATTAGCTGTGACCTACTGTGCTTTCTTCATCTGTAACTGAGCCTAACCTGGCTTGAGGAGCTTGAGAGTTTATTTTTTAATGTCTCATGTATTTTAGAGAAAAGAGAAGTTTTATTACTGTATGGGCCTTTTTGCTATCCTTAATGATTTGCTTTTTGTATGTAAAGTTTGATATTGATTTTCAAAAAACAATAAAAAGGAAAAATGCAAATATGTCCACACCTGTCACCCTGCACAAATCTCAAATCCAAGTGGATCAAAGACTTCATCATAAACCCAGCCACACTGATCTTGAAAGAAGAGAAAGTGAGAAATATCCTCCAAGACATTGACACAGGTGATCACTTTCTAAATATAATACCAGTAGCACATACACTAAGAACAGCAATCAATAAGTGGGACTTCCTGAAACTGAGAAGCTTCTGTAAAGCCAAGAACACAGTCAATAAGGTAAAACGACAGCCTACAGAATGGGAAAAGATTTTCACCAACCTTACAAATGACAGAGAACTGATCTCTAAAATATATAGAGAACTCAAGAAACTAGAGCCCAAAGCCCTAAATAACCCAATTAAAAATGGGGTTAAGAACTAAAAAGGGAATTCTTAACAGAATTTCCAATGGCTAAAAAGCACTTGAAAAAGGGCTCTACATCTTTAGCCATCAGAGAAATGCAAATCAAAACAACTTTGAGATACCACCTATACCTGTGAGATAGGCTAAGATTAAAAACACAGATGACAGCCTATGCTGGAGAGGTTGCAGAGCAAGGGGAACATTCCTCCATTGTTGGTGGGAGTGTAAGCTTGTTCAGTCACTCTAGAATGCAGTATGGCAGTTTCTCAGAAAACTGGGAATCACTCCCCAAGAATCCTGCAATATCACAATTGGGGTTATATCCTAAAGAAGCACATTCACACTCCAAAAGCATTAGCTCAACTATGTTCATAGCAACATTATTCGTAATAGCAAGAACCTGGAAACAACCTAGATGCCTCTCAACTGAAGAATGGGTTTACAAACTGTGGAACATCTACACAATGGAATACTACTCAGCAGTAAGAAAAAATGATTTCATTGGCAAATGGATAGATTTAGAGAATATCTGTGGTAGGAATGTTTTCTGTATGCTGTAAATAAAGTAACTGATTTGGCCTATGTAGAGCACTGTAGAAGTGGGTGGAGTATCAGAGGAAGAGACAAGCAGAAGGAGGGTGGGTTATCTGACCCCCGAAGAAGACAGACATGTAAGAAACAGGTGAGCCACGGGCTAGGCCACGTGGTGGGAAGATTAATAGAAATGGGTTGATTTAAGATGAAAGAGCTAGCTAGTAATGTGAAGACATGGGCCAAACAGTATAAAGTATATAAGTGACTGATTCATTTCTTTGGGGGACAAAAACCTCCACCGCGGACCAGGTTCCAAACCTCCACTGCAGGCCAGGTTACAAAAACCCCTGGCCCAGATGGGCCCGGGAAAACATTCCACAACAAATATCCTCCTAAACGAGGTATCAGAAACCTAGAAAGATAAGTAGGGGGTGTATATATTTATTAGTGGACTTTAAACAAAAAGCAAATAACACCCAAGCTGCAAAACACAACCACTGAACAGCTTGTATCTGAAGCACTTTGGACTGGCAACTTGGAGCCCGTTTCCTCCAGAGGAACACCTAACCCAGTCTTTATATTGGGATGAGGAAATCGGACATGCCTGGAGTGGATGATGAAGTAAGCGACCTTTCAACTTCCTGCCCTTTTATGTGGAGGAGCTGAGGGGATGGGGAAGAAAGAGAATGGAAGGATCAGAAGGAGAAATGGAGTCCGAACAAGGGGATATATGGATAAAAAATGAGACTTTATTCTATAAAAATAAAAATAAAAGATAATAAAAAAACCACAAAGTAGATGTAGATTTATAGTGTTGGAGTCCTAATACACACACACACACACACACATACACACATACTATTTTAGTATATTTCATAGAAACAATAAAAAGCTAATCAATAACAAACTTTTAAAAATGAAACATAAAAAGAAAAACATACTAGACAACTATTTTACCTAACATTTACAGTTGTAAAAATCTCTAGTTAATAACAAACAAGTCCAATTGATAGTTTGAAACAAGAACTGCCATACATTTATTGTCACACAATAATACTCAAAAATGAAATCCTGTCTGAGATAGGCTCTAAGAGCTTTTCCCTAGGTTTGAAATTCATTGCGAATACAAACTTTTTAGTAAGTAAAAACACCTTTAACTTTATAGAATAGAGTACACTTTGCATAATGAAAACTTTCAAATATTCAATTAAAATTTCCAAATGCACCCAATTTCTTATTGTTTTTAAAAATGATACTGCTTCATAATGGGATAAGACAGAAATAACTACAAAAAAATCTTGAGGATTATTTGAATGTTGGAAATATAAATTAAATGGCTGGCTAAAAACATTATAGTGAATGAGATGGTTAGGAAAATGACTACAAAAGAAATACATACAAGTCAGTGGATTTCCAATGCTTCTGAAAGGTAGTTTGGAAATATAATTTAAAAATTGTTCAATTTCCATCAACATGCATTTAAGTATTTTTTGTTATAAAGTTTCTGCACAGGGTATCAGAGGAACTTTTAAAGAATGATTTAAATAAATGGAGTTAGTGGGAATGCTTAATGTGGAGGTATTGATTCTTCAAGCAGTGATTTTGTAAGTTGATAAAGTCATTCAGTGTCTCTCTGGAAGACATCATTTGGGCAAATCTGTGCAACTTCTGGTAAATTGGGATGCTGAGAGCCTTGCTCTTCAAATAGAAAAATATTGTGAAATCAAATTGAGTCTAAGAAGGGCTATGGAAAAGTGAAAGATAACTAGAATTCATTGAAAAAGTAACCCAGAAATTGGCCGATTGGGATATGTTTATTACAGTGTTGATATTGCATGATTGACACCTGTGGTGATATGTTACATGTTTAATAAATCCTGGAATATCAAGAGATTAACCCACAGTCAAACTAGACAGAGGTAGCTCTGGGAGTTCCAGGGATAACAAAGCAGTGGTAACTCACATAGCTCCAGGAGTTCTGGATCTCTGTGAGTACAAGGCCAAACAGCTGGGCTTCAATGGCACACACCTTTAATCCCAGCACTGGGAAAGCCAGAGTGGTGACCTACAGCTTTAATCCCATAACCCAAGAGAAGTGATCTTTCTTTGTTTCTGTGAGTTAAAGGCTGACTACCAAATAGAGTAGCTCACGCTTTTAATCTTAACCTTGGTGTGATATAGCTGGGCAAGAAGGGTATTTAAGGCAGGCTTAGAAAAACAGGCAATTAGAAGCAACCAGGAGCGAAGCTGAGGAAGCTGGACGATACCTGGGTGAGATTTGACTGTGGTGTTTCCTCTCTCTGATATTTCAGCCTTTCCCCGATATCTGGCTCTGAGTTTCTTTCATTACAGAGAACTTTTAAGGGACAGACCGCAAGATGCTGTTTGTAGCTAGGTTCATATCTAGAGCCAAGAGATTGTGTTGCAATATATTTTGTAACCTTAGAAAATTGGAGGCAGATGAGCTATCTCCAAATTAGATAGTGGCTAAAATATTGCAAGAAAAGTATACAAAGAGTTTATAGGAGAGGTTGAAATGGTAAGCATCCAGACCAACAGAAATGTTACAATCATTATCAGGAAAGCAGATTATAAAGGCACACAGAAACACTATAAACCATGTATTTCTGAAACAAAACAACATCAAAGTAGCATGTTTGTGGGCATGCCTTTCTCTTTTCTTTAGGGTAAAAGCCTTATGTGTTGAATAAAAATTAAAAAGAAATTGTGGGTAACATGAAAATAGGCAATTCTAGAAGACTGAACAGATAAGGAGTTGCTTGTTAAAATGTACATAGCTATGTGACACCACATCTGGAGGGTTCATGCTTGAGTTTTAGCTCCACTGAATTGTGGGTCATTTAGTGTTTCTTCATTTCAGTTTCTGCTCCATTGATCTGACTGAAGGACATTTACCTTAACGTGTATGACTAAAGATCAGGCCAATTATACCCAAAACTCTGTTCAAAAGATGCATTTTTAAAAAATATGTTTATCATGAGATGACTTCTGTTGCAGAATATTTGTTTAACTATGCAAAGCTATATGTTGTGTTTGTTTAGCTATGTAAAGATAGGTTACCTTTGTTTATATTGTAGAATATTTAACTATATAATGGAGTGTTGTATTTGCTTAATTTATATAAAAATATGTTGCTGTTTTATCTTTCCTGCCTAAGGCACCTGATTGGTCTGATAAGAAGACAATGGCTAGAGAGGAGATATAAGCAGGACTTCTGGGCAGTGAAAGTAAGTAGGAGGAGGAATTTTGGCTAAAGAAAAAAAGAGATGCCAGGAAGATGGCAGAGCCTAGCCAGCTAGCCAGCCAGATACAGAGGAAGCAGAAAAGCAGAGCATACAAAATTTAAGAAATGTAAAAGGCCTCGAGACAAAATGTAGATTAATAGAAACAGTTTAAATTAAGTTGTAAGAGCCAGTGGGAAAAGCATAAGCTAAAGGGTGTGCTTTCATAATTAATTGTGTCATTATTTGGGAGCTGGTTGGTGGGACAGAGGAAGAAATAGGTTACAGACTTCAGGAGCTACTAAGTAATGAGACATCTAGATTCTAAGAAATATTGAAAGTTTTCTACAGAAATCTTGGAAATGTAATGCATTTTTATGACTTAGTGTTTAATTCTAGTACAAAGAAAAGGAATTGGCCTGTAGCTAAAAGTTTTTTGTCTTATCTGGGCCCTTGTTTTGGAGGAATCTTTCCCATCCATACCTCCCCACCATGATTTGACCTAGCTCATTATGATTTTTTTAAGTTAGTATATACCACTCAATGATTAGTTCTAAAGAACAAACTGATCAAGATAGTTACAAAATAGCTTTACTATATTTATCCATCATATTACACCTCTACCAAAACTTCAAATAGCCTTACCAAGTACTCTAAAACTGGCTACAGATGTTTCAGTTAGCCCATTGAGACCTAACCACTGCTTCAGTTTTTTACAAGACCCTACAGAGATACCATCACCTCCAGACAACAAAAATCAATTTATAAAAAAATAAACAAAAAAATCATGCTATGCTCTCTCTCCCAATAAGTTTGTCTTCTAAGGGTTATAAATAATTATTATCCATTAAAATAGTTATAAATTATATATTTAAGTTAAAACAATAAAATTAGACTCAAAATTTCTTTTGAAGAAGAAAGAAGGGGACTAGATAAGACTGATATAGGTAAGATTATTGTATCTACCTGTAAACTAATTTAGTCAAGTATTATCCATAGACAATTTGTACTAGTTTAGATTCTTGAATATTGATACAACTGTGAATATTATCTTTTTAAGATAACTTGTATATTGATACAAATGCAAATCTAAAATTATTTTATATGTCTGTTTAAGGTAATTTGTATATTGATACAAATTTAAATCTTTATCTGTTATATTGCGCATATGCTTCTACCTCTGTTTAAAATATTTTGTACATTAATGCATATTAAAATGTTATTGTCATTTGTACTATACAAATTCTACATCTGCTTAATTATATTTGTCAAGGTATGTATATTTTTTCTACATCTATTTAAGATATTTTATATAATGATACATATTAAAGATTCTGTTGTCATTTTGCACTATATATTTATACCTCTGCTTAAGATGTTTCTATGATTGTCATACTTGAAGTCTCTGTCCCCAAACTGTACATCTGTATATGGATTTTCTATTTTTATAATATAAGCCTTACTCTTTAGGTTATATTCTAGATTGATAAAAATTACAAGTCTTAGTTACCTATGTTTGCCATGTAATAGCCATGTTAATTAGGTCTTCCAGATATATAGGAAAATATATCAGATAAATAGGCAGTCTTCAAACACTTCATAGACCTAAAGAATATGACATTTAATGTTTTATTATTCAGAATTTGACTATGAAAGACACAATTGCTCCTGGCATCACTATTTCTTTCCCGAGATGATGTTGAGCATCAAAGACACTTCTGTTGGAGTTTTTATCCTTGACAGATAATGGCCTGTTGGGCAAAAAACTGCTCTTGCCTTAACTGCTGACAGTAAGCACCCTGTCCAATCCAGAGGAACAAGAAAAAGATAGACTAAAACCTGCCCAAACAAGATAAGACAGTTTCTCAAAATACCCTGCTTCTAAAGAGATCTGTCAGATATCCTAGGCCTGTAGCCAAAAAATTTAGAAGCTCCGACTTTGCAAAAAAGCTGTGGGTGATTGTCCAGGGAGCTGGCTATTGCGGTCTTGGTCTTCTCTTACTAAACTGCGAAAGTTACTTGCTTGCACTTCAGCTTACTCCGGTAATATATTTTCCTTCTCAGGTCTTTGATAGAGTTAAAGACCATCTCATATCTTAGTTAAGAGCATTTAGGTACTAGACTAACATTATTTAAAATAGACAGCTTAGAGTAATTTTTGTATAATGCCACTTACCAGTATTCTGGACATTTAATATATGCTTTGCGTTTGTTATTCTTGTTAGTTGTAGTTTGACCACTATTTGCCTTTCCTCTCTTCTAGACATTATCTTATAATTGTTTCTATTATATATAGTTTCATACTTAGGTCTAGAACTTCCTTATTTATACAAAAAGGGGGAGATATAGTGGAAATCAGGCAATATCATCTTGACCTAGAGGTGTGGCCTTTGGGCCTTGAGAACCTCTATACAGGGTGTGGCCAGGCCAGTTTAAGACCAGCATACCATCTTTTTTCCTGTTGTATTCCCTTGTGCTCTTGGAGAAAAGACTAGACCATCCACTGCCATATGGACCAGTTCAGTTTTCCAGAAATTGCCCAATTGTTCAATCTCTTATATCTTATATCTTATATCTCTGAGTGTTTCATATAAACCTTTCAAAAATATTAATCTTTATATAATCAGTTACTAGTGATTAATATCAACTATACTGGCCAAGCACAATTGACATTTAAGACATTTTGGGGGGAGGATGGTTCCTTTAACACAGAGTTTTATTTTTTTCAGTTGTGCTGACAGTTTCTCCTTTCTAAGTCACCTTTGGTAGCAATGTGATGTGAGATATTGAGATGCTATAGGAACTACAACACTACTGAATAAGATTCTTGCATGTATTGTTTTCAAAAGGTAAAAGGGAGGCATTAGTAGGCACTTATAATAACTGATGCTATTGAATCCCAATAAGGAATCAATAGGAATTTCCTATTTAATATCCACAGTGGTAATAATCAGAGTGTTATGAATAAATGATAAAGAGGACTTTCATCCACTCTGAAAAAGCTCAAGAAATACACTAATAGAAAGTATGAGGTCATTAATGAAAACTAACTTGCATCCACTATACTGGGTGGAATTTTACAAAAACTGACACCTCAGAGTGGTAACTCTGGGAGAGAAGCAATAAGAAAACATGAATGTTAGAGTTGAAAAGTACCTGCATAGTTGATTAGAGGCATTTAGTTCTAACAGTGTGGTAGAAATCTAATGTCCTGGTATAGAGATGTTTTATAACTTTGAAAACTAATTGATGCAATCATATGGCAATGTAAGATTTTTTTAAGATTTATTTTATTTATTGTGTATACAGTATACAGAGGAAGATACCAGATGTCATCATAGATGGTTGTAAGCCACCTTGTGGTTGGTCAGAATTGAACTCAGAACCTCTGGAACCACTGTCAGGTTCTTAAATTCTGAGCCATCTCTCCAGCCCCAGCAATGTAAGACTTAAAATCTGAAGTGTACTGTTGGGATGGTTTGAATGACCCACATTGGCTCATATTTGAATGCTTAGTCATCAGAAAGTGACACTATTTTAGAAGGATTAGGAGGTAGGGTGGTCTTGTTGGAGTAGGCGTGGTCTTGTTGGATGAAGTATGTCACTGAGGGTGGGCTTTGAGGTTTCCTCTATCCACATCCCATGACTAGCCTACAGATCTGGATGCAGCTTTCAGCTACTGCTCCAATGCCAAGCATGCTACCGTATTTCCCACCAAAGATGATAATGAACTAAACCTCTACTACTGTAAAAAGCCCCCAATGAAATGTATCCTTTCCTGAGAGTTATCTTGGTCACAGTGTCTCTTCACAGAAATAACACAGTGACTAAGACAACTCTGAAGGAAAGCACTCTCCATTAGAAATGCATTGCTGATAATGCCTACTTGAATCATCCCATACACAGAAATGGCCTTTTTCTGTTACCCTTAGATGCAGTCCTTTACATAGGAGACTAATTGTATCAATGGACAGCAATCAAACCACAAAAGGTCACTTTGCTGGTTGATCTGGCAATCTTACAGTTAATATAATAAATGCTATCAGCGTGACTCGTGACTTTTTATAACAACTAAAAATTTATGTGTAACTTTATGCTAGTGAACTTGGGAAGTCAGTTCTGCCTTTCCTGAGGATTTTCCAGTAGTGTTGCAAACTATATGCCGTCTCCATTATTGCTGCTATCTTCTATGAGGATGGATCTATACCATGCTAGGCATCATTTTCTTCTGTGTTTTAAAAGGGAAAAATGCTTTGAAGGGATTCCTCCGTGTCCTTTTTGCAGTATATACTAATCTTTGCACTGACATCCACTTTTTTTATATATATACACTAAGAACCACATGAAATGCTCATTCTTTCACAACTCCATGAAGGAGTGCTTTTCAGGTCTACTCACTGAACACAAATGTATGCTTTATAATAAATATTACTGAGGAGTGAGGAGCCTGTGGCAGGCTCTGAGATTTACAGTGAGTAAGATACCTCAGACAGTACATTTATCTCTTCCTTTGCTTGATCACACAATGCTGGCAAAGAGTCTGTCCTTCTCTGGATGTTTCTATGATTCTCATTTCACTTAATGTTCAAGAGGCTTCTCTCCAAAGATGCCTTCCCTGTAATCCATACTCTTTACCCTTGCCTATCATTGTAGCCTACTCTTGCTATTAGTATTTTGGGATGCATTTGTTGTATGTACCACAATAGAATAGAAACTTAAAACTACTTTGTACTACTGCTATTCTAGTAGATTAAAGTCTTTGTGGAATAAATAAACCAATATGCAAATAGTGAAATGACTTACCTACACCCATGGAGCTTAGCTTAGTGAGCAGAGAAACACAAACAGCTAACTGGCAACTGGATGGGGTGGGGTGAAATCCAGCGAGTCCTTTGAGAGAACAGTCACAGAAACTCCTCCTTAAGAGGTGAGATCTGAAATCACAACAAATTAGAAGAAAATAGTTTGTAAACAGATGGAAAATTCAGAGGTGTGGGGAGGCGGGGGTCTAGGCGAGGGACAAGGCGAGGGAGAGAGACCATTAAAGCTCAGGTCTTTAAGAGGTAGTCATGAGGCAAGTACTCTTGGAAATCAAGAGAAAGGGTCAGTGGAAGGGTGAGATGGTGAGGGTGACAAGTGAGGAGGAGATGGGCCAGATTACTCCTGTAGTCCAAGTTAGAGAGTTGAAATCAAGTGTGTCTGTAATGTTCCAGAGCTGTCAAGCACAAGAGTTGACTGCTCTGTTTAGTGTATGGCTTGTGGGTAACAACTGTCAGCAATACATCAGGGGAAAGAGATTGGCACTACTTTACAGATCACAACACTAGAAATGGGTAAGGAGATCAACGCAGAACATAATTTTGAAGTGTAACATAAGGACTTGCTGGTAGATTGGGAACAAAGATTAGAATTGGAAGATTGAAGAAAAGAAACTTGCAGAATGGTTTTGTTTGGGAACTGGACATTTTGCTGGAATAAATGCTATTTGTTGATTTGTAAATTGTTGAGGTATTCATTAGGGAGTAATTTTATTAGCTTATAAAGCTTCTCAGTTCTCTCTAACACACACACACACACATACACACACACACATACACACACACGAGTTGCTGGCAAATTAGAACTTGAATTTTTTCATAGTTGTCATGGCTGACCCTCAGGAACTAGAAACAGTAGTTAATTTATTGATTCTGAAATTTAATTTTGTATCAAGATGAATGTTGTCAGTGAAAATGGAAAAAAATTATAGCGTCTGCTATTTTCTTATCTTTGACAAGACATAATTCTTGGTAGAGAAGGTTGAAACTATTGATGAAACTTATGCATTTTCTTTCACTCTTTCTTCCAGGCACAATATAACCATTAATTATTTAGTTTCAGTTTATATTGTCTTTGAGAAATCTTAATAATTTTTTAGGGTGACTTCTATTATAATAAATAATATAACTATTTAAATATGGTTCAAATAAAAACCAGTTGTTGAAATGAAGAAATGGTTTCTCACTAACTGTTGAGTTAAAAAAAATTCTTTTTTTTCCATACACAGGACTATCTATCTGTAGCTTCTCACTTCTCCTTTATTTGGTGGCCGGTATCGAAGTCAGTGTGTTTTTGTTGCCCATCCTTCTTTTCTAAAAATAGTATTATAACAACCCTATCTGGAGACTGTGTCTTGAGACTTACAAAAGATATTTCCATTTCTCAATATGATTGGCAATATTTATTCTCTTCATAAAAAAATCTTGCTCAATAGCAAGAGGCTGTTTTAATGACGATTTAATGACAGACCCTCCAATGGCGGTTTATATTGTCAAATTATTCACTTGAACATTATTCACTCCCTCAGCTCGTTTGCAGTGAGCACTTAGTTATTCTTTTGAGTAGTGTATGTGAATTTTTCATCACTTCCGTCATCTCTCCTTGAGGAAATTTCAGAGTCTAATTAGTTCATCGATCATAATTTCATTTTTGGGAGCAGTAATTCAATTCTACTTTTTCTTCTAAAGGAAGTATTTAATCATTTCTTCTTTGAAATGAATTCACATTCAATGTCTCTGTGACTAGACCAAATGCCATGGCATTTTCTACCTAAAAGGGCACCTTTACTGCAGCTATGGCATTGAGGCTAAAAGTAAATTGACTATTTCAGAACAGCTTTGATAACTTATCATTATAGCAAAAGATATCATTTGAATGATTCTGTCATTGGTGAAAATGTTGAAGACATTTATTACAATACGACCACAATAAGTAGATGATCTTAGGCTGTTTCTTGGGTTTTGGTTAAAGAACTTGACTATTATTAAAAGATATTCCAAAACATCATGTGGAACCAACCACATTGGGCCAACAAGGGCTAACAAATAATTTCTCTACTGTGATATTTTTCAGTCAATTTTCTTAATCTAGAGTTAAATCACAATAGCCCTTTCATTTTTACCATAAACTTCTTCTGAATACTTGGGTTAGAAAACTAATTGCAATTTTTGGGTTTGAAATATAGAGACACGAACATGGAATACTATAATTATCTTATTTAACTAATATTAACATAAAGGACTAATAAAAATTGAAGTCAATCTGTGTCCCTGCAATTATGGAAAATATTTGTCAATATAGCTATTACCCTGGAGTGTAGTAAGAGCTTCTGGCCTGGACTAGCCCTGAGATCTGGACCAACAGTCACAAATCATCACACAAAGTTTTATATTAATTATATGCTGTTTGGCTGATGGCTTAGGCATATTACGTGCTAACTCTTACTCTTAAACTAACTCATGATTAGCCAAGTGGCTTAGTACTTTTTCTGACAGCAGCATTTTTTATTCTTTCCTCTGCATCTGCCTGGCATCTCTGCTCTGCTTCTTAGTCTGGTAGCCCTGTGCATACTTCCTGCCTGCCTTCTGGCCAATCAGTGTTTTATTAAATCAGTAGGAGGAACAAATATATGCAATGTATAACATAAGCCCACAGCATCAGAGAGTTATACTAACCACACAGCGAGTCAACTGCTAGGATGAAGACAGACAAATAAGACATAGGAAAAGCAGGAATAAATCAATGATGAAGGTATTTATAAAAATAAGAAGTAAAACAGATGATCTCACTCAACCATTCCTCATACAATGAGTGGGCCCATACTACAATAGGAGAGTAATACAAGCTTCACCTTTGGTAATTATCTGTTACTCATCCTGCCTTTTCTATTTTCTTTATTGACTCAAAGAATCTTTTTGTTAGTTCTCTTTTGCTTCACTTATATAGAATCTCCCCTTCACAAAAGAAAACTGAGCAAGCCTCACTAAGAGTGGGCAAGCAAAGAGAGCAGCCATGAAACTGTGGTCCTCTTGAAGATAAAGTCATTTCTTGAAGCTGGAGCCTGAATTGGTGGTGAAGCTAAAATTTGAAGCCAATGTTCTCCATTTTATGTTCTCAACCATCTCATTCCAGTATACACATTCATATCAAAATTTCACAAATAGGAAGTGGATTTTACACTTCTTAATTGAGGCAAGAATTGTTGTGAACGCTGTAATAGGGTGGGAAGACATAGCTGAGAGAGCATGGGTGAGATGGAGAACACAAGTAAAATGAGGAATACTACCAGTAATAGGGAGAATGTGGATGAAAAGGACAACCCAGGAGGTGGAGAATGCTGATAAATTGGAGCCTTTGTCTCAGCAGCAAATGCGTTCAAGTCTTTATAACTATTCCCTACGTGGCCTAAAATTTTTATGGGACAGAACATGCATACAATCCCAATGTGAGTGCCTGCTATAGCTGTAAATGGTGAAGAATACAGAAAGACTTTGTTTTATTGTCTCCTAGACATAATGCAATATGCTGTTGTTATTCTGCAATACCTGAACCACAACATCCTCTCCCCAGGAACAGGAGCTTCAGCAGCATTTGAATTTGTTCTAAATGGTGTGGCTATCGATATATGGGAAAAAAATAAAGACTGAGAAGGCTGGAGAGATGACTCAGCGGTTAAGAGCACTGACTGTTCTTCCAGAGGACCTGAGTTCAATTCCCAGCATCCACATGGCAGTTAACAACTGTCTGTAATTTCAAGATCTGACACCATTACACACTTATATATTCAGGTAAAACACCAAATAAAAATAAATATCAAAAAATAAAGACTTAGAGTTACTTAATACAGGTTGTGTGCCTAATAGACTAATAATTAAACAGATAATATTGTGTACATTCTTCAAACTCAATGTCAGAAAGCTAGGGAAGAGATTGAATTTAGATAAAATTGGGAATACATGTTTGATGATAATTTAATATAACACTTTTTTTGATGTTAAGAAAGTAGCAAAAATATAGCATCTGCTATAGGCAATACTTATAAGTGATATTCAAATTAATACTAATTAATTTCTGTTTTTTGTATTTCAAAAATAAAAGTGGTTTTAAAGATTTATATTATCATTCTCTTGTGGTTTGTGTGTGTGTGTGTGTGTGTGTATACAACTGCCTAAAGATATCAGGTTCTCTAAAGCTGGAGTTAAAGACAGCTGTGAGCCATTAGATTTGGGTGTTAGAAACCAAATTCCAGTTCTTGGCAATAGGAGCAAGCATGTATAATTGATGAGCACCTCTTTCTAGTCCACATTAGCATTTTCAGGATTTTAGCCAAGACTTACAGGCCCAATGAAATATTTTTGACTAAGTGTCCATCTTGGCCATTGGTGACTAAACAGAATCAGCAATGTGTCTTTTCATAACAACAGAAATTCTAACTAAGGCAGAAGATAATACCAGGACTGGGGTATTGCTGTGATAGACTAGACCATGATTTGTTTAGAGGAGTTTGGACTTTGGTATTTTGGGTTAGAAAACTGTGGAATGCTTTAAGCAGTGTTTAAAGGGCTGTTCTAGTAGGAGCAGGGAAGAAAATGGTGCTGATAATGATTTAAACTGTGAGGGCTGGATGAAGATGTTTCAGAGAAGAATTTTAGTATGTTGTCTAGAGATCTTTGTTGTAACAGTTTGGTGAAATAAAAGTAGCTGATTTTTGCTCTTTTCCAAATAGTCTGCCTGATGCAATTGTGAAGAGATTTTGAGTAATTCTGTTGGCAGCAAGAATCTTAAAACAGCCTAGTATAGGCTATGTCATGTGGTTACTAGTATTTATGCTTATAAAGATTTATAATGAAATGGAGCTAGCAGAGCAAGAAAAACAATTTAAGGAGGAAAGAAAACCTAGGAGTGGGATAGAGTTTAGTCTTGCGTTCAAGGAGACTAACAGACTTAGAAATAGAATAAAAGAGATGGTGACCTCAAGGCAAGTTTCCACCCAGATAAATTTTCAACTTGTGAAAAGGAACTAAAGATTAGCACTGGGTGTGGTGAGGCAGGCCTTTAATCACAGCATTTGGGAGACTGAGGCTGGAGGATCTCCTGAGTTTGAGGCCAGCCTGAACTTTAGATCCAATTTCAGGGAAGCTAAGCATAGTCAGTGAAGGAAAACACTGAAGAGAGAAAGCTGGTGAAGTTATAACTGTGAGGGGCCATGTTCCAGCACCAGTAAGCACTAGAACTTGGCAGCTTCAGCCACATGGTTCTGGAGTAAAGGACAGAAGAAAGACATTAAGGAACCCTCGTCCTTGGCTATGTGTCAAGGGTATCCCTGAATGGAGGCCCAGAGAGACTATTGTGTTAAACTGGAGAAATCTACATTGCCTTGGAGACCCCAAGACACTGGGGATGCCAGAATCACAGGACACCTGCAGATGAAAACTAAAAGGGAGTAGAACCAGTCCAGAAGGGAGAACTCTGCAGTCAACAGAGAAAGGAGTTGGAGATCTGGAGTGTTTCGAAATCAGACATGAAGATGCAGATTTTGGAATTTGCCCAGTTAGTTTTTGGTCTTGCTTTGTCCAATATTACCTCACTATACTCTCTTCCCTACATTTTAGAATGACAATATATATCCTATGCTATTATATGATCTACTTTTGATCTTGATTTTACAGAGGATTACAGTTAAGAGACTGCATGAATCACAGAAAAAATTTTAAACTTTAGAATTTTAAAAAAGTCTGATACAGTTGTAGGCTATGGGACTTTTGAAATTGGATTGAATGCATTTTTGCAATATAATATGGCTACAAGCATTTGGGGGGCCAGGGAATAGAATAGTTTGGAAAAAACTGCCCCCAAAGGGAATGCCACTATTAGAGAAGTGGTGGCTTTGTTGGAGTGGGTGTGGTCTTGTTGGAGGAAGTGTGTCACCATGGAGGTGGGCTTTGAGATCTTATATATGCTCAAGCATGCCCAGTAAGATAGACCACTTCCTGTTGCCTGTGAGTGAAGATGTAGGAACTCTCAGCTCCTTCTTTAGCACCATGTCTGTCTTCATACTTCCTTGCCTCCTACCATGAGGGTAACTGACTGACCTCTGAACTATAAGTGAGCTACCACAATTAAGTGCTTTTCTTTATGAGAGTTTCCATGGTCATGTGTCTTTTCACAACAATAGAAATCATAAGACAGTAGCAACTTGAACAGTGGAAAAAGGCCAGTTTCTCCAACAAATAGTACTAGAAAAACTGTGCCTTTATATAGTAAAGAACTAAGTAGGGCCATATAGTATACCAAAAATAAAAATGAACCTAAACCAGATTAGGATCAAGATGCAGTGCCTACAAATATATATACACACACATACACATATATATGTATATATGTATTAATGCTGTAGCAATTTCATGTCATTAAACTTAGTGATGATGTCTTAGACATGAGACCCAAGGCACAGGCAGCAACAGAAACAGACAAATGTTTCCACACTAAAATAAAAGCAAATTGTAGATAAAATGAAACAAGCAGAAGAGTGAAAAGGTAAAAATGACTAAAATGAGCTGACAGTGGTGGCTCACACCTTTAATCCCAGCACTCAGTAGGGCAGAGGCAGGTGGATGCTGAGTTTGAGGCCAGCCTGGTCTACAAGGTAAGTTCCAATATAGCCAGATCCTGTCTTGAAAAAATTCAACTAATAAACGAGTAAGCAAGTAAATAAATAAATATGACTAAAATGGTAAATGTAATTTTGTATATTTTTACCATAATAAAAAGTCTATTGATTTAATTTAGACACAAATAAAGATAAAAAGATATAATCATTTACATGAGAAAGATAAAGTATTAGAATTAAACCAATGAAGAAATTATCAAACAAACTGAGAGACAGGAAAGGATAAAAAGTACCAAAGGGAATTTAAGAGACTCCAGAATATTTTTTATAAAGTGTGTGTGTGTGTGTGTGTGTGTGTGTGTGTGTGTGTGTGTGTGTGTATTGGGTGTCTTCTATTTTTCTATCATTATTTATTTGATTTTTGAGACTGGGCCTCTTCCTGGATCTAGACTTCACCAATTGGCCTCATCATAGTGATCTCTAGAGAGCTCTCTCTCTCTCTGCCTCCTTAGCTCTAGGGTCACAGCCACTAGTGCCATAGGCATTTTTCCACATGTTTGTCAAGAATCCAAAGTCAGGCCACCATGTTTGCGCAACTCTGCATACATTCTAATGAGAGTTCTAGCAACGGAGAATAGAAGTGGGGAAATGCAAAGAAACGGTTGAATTTTTAAGTATTGGAGAAAAATAAGTTCTCAAAAAATTTGATGGAGAAGTAGATGAATGGTAGATATAAAGTTGGGGAAGAGATCAAGAGGGGAAACTGTGGTCACTATGTAAAATAAATGAAAAATTCTAATAATGAAAAATCATTATTCTAAATTTTGAAAGATTAACAGTTACAGTTGTAAAATTAAGAGAAAATTTATAGTAAATGTTAGCTAAAGATGTGTCTATATCAAGATATAATGTTATAAAAAGCATAGGCATCTATAAATAATGTAGATGAGAACTTTATGTACAAAAGTTTTATAGAAGATTTAACATTAACAGTAGGAATCAAAACTCTGGATTTAAATAGAATAAAAAGAAAATTGTTGAACACAAAGAAAATTCCATTAGAATTCTATACCCATATAAACTATAATTAAAAATTTTAATAGCTAAAGTATATTGGAATAGCCAATCTGTTAAATACTTTTTATTTATACATCATAGAGAACATTACATTTAGAACACAGAATCAAATCATTTATTTTCATCTCCTTTACAGTAGAATATAGAATACATGTAGGATAATTTAATATTATTAATAGACTATAAAATATTCTATATTTAATTTGCCATTAGTAACACTGATATAAGAATCCGCTTTGTAAATGTGATTTTGCCCATTTATAGGATAATTTTTCAGATAACATTGAGAAATTACAGTATATGGAACATACAACATTTAAATAGGCATTTGTGAAATTTGTTTTCTAGGAACTGAGACAGCATATAATTCTATCAGTGGCAAGTGGTATATTTCTATAATGATAACCTAATCAAAAGCTTATATTAACCACTTCATTTTTATCAACTAAACTATCATTAAATTACTATATATTTATAGCTATTAAAATTGATATTATTGAAAAATAATGAGCAGTAATTTTAATTCACAATTCTCTGAGTCCTGATGAGTTTAAATATATTTTTGTATTTTCATAAGCACTTGAACATTTTTAATGAAATTGAAATGAACATCCTTATGTTCTTGTTGTTATTCTCACTGACATTTCTGCCAGTTGATTATTAATTTGGATGATTTTTAAGTGTACTTCTGATGTACTCTTTGCTGAAATGCTTGGTATTACAAAATTTAATTTTAATTATTTTTCAGTTTGATTCCTTCAGAAGTATCAATGTCTCAAATCTGATGCAGTAACAATAAAACATAAGTCAGAATTTTGAAAAGAGTTGGATTACCAGTGCAGGAGAATATAGATATATTGAAATGCAAACACTACAAATAAGTTTATAAAATGTTGGTCTATACAAAATTATTTAATGTGCCCCAGAGATGTACATTGTAATAAATTTCATTTTACAGCACATATTTATGAAAGTGACTTACAAGCAATTATATTTCTGTTTGTTTAACCAATGATGTAGAAATCAGTTTGTTGATTAGATACCATGCTCCCAATTTAGTTGTAACACTCTTCAAAATAGTCAAAATATTGGGTCAGCGTGGGTGTTCATTTATGAGTAGATAAATAGACTGAGAGAATGTAGAATATCTACACTATAAAATAATAACATTTAATCTTGGGCAATTAGGAAATCCTATAATTTGCAGCCACATAGACGGAGGGCATCATCTAAATCAATGTAAGCCAGAGGCAGAAGAGTACAGATTCTATATTCCTTCATCCAACTCCCAGAAACTTTTGTACCCCCATCATACACACTCCTTCAGCTATTCTACTTCTTTGAATTTTAATTCTATTGATTTATACCAGAGCTTACTACATTCTCATTGACATTTGTTACTATTCCCAATCACCATCAAAATCTGATATTATCAATTTTCCAAGTTTTGGATTATCTAGGATAAATATAAAATGATATTTCACTAATTTACATAACTGCATTTGACTCTGGGCATCTTTTTATATATTGGTGGCTATTCCTATAGCCTAGTCTTTGAGTTATATAGTTACTATCCTAGTTAGGGTTTCTATTGGTGTGAAAGACACTATGAGTATGGAAACTCTTATATGAAAATATTTCATTGGAGCTGGCTTACAGTTTAGAGGTTTAGTCCATTATCATCATGGCAGGAATCATGGTGACATGGCAGGAATCATGATGCTGGAGAAGGAGCGGACAGTTCTACATCTAGATCAGCAGACATCCAGAAGAGGTTGAGACAGTGGGCCTCATTTGGGCATCTGAGAACTCAAAGCCCAACCCCAGTGACATACTTCCTCCAATAAATACATATACCTACACCAACTCTTAGGGCCACACCTCCTAAGAGTGCCACTTCCTAGCAGACTGCAGGGACATTTCCATTCAAACCCCTACACTAGCCATTTTAGTTATTTTGGTTTTTACCTGGGAAATTTTTATTTTTTGACATAACTTAAAAATGTTATAATAAATTCTAGAATTATTTTTATGGCATCTTTGTAAAGTATCTTCTCCCAGGTTGTATCTTAAATTTTTTAAAATAGAGTCTTTTTATAAATAATATTTTAAAAGTTTAACATATATAAAAATATTATTTTCCCCTACTTTGGCTTGTATTTTGATGTTTGACCATGAAATTTTCCTCTTGTGCTAGATGGTATGATGTTCTTCCCAGAATAGCAAGATAACTCAGAGGGTAAAAGCACTCTTCCTCAAACTTGGCAACCTGAGTTCAGGCCCTGGAATCCATTTGATAGAGGAGAGAACTGACTTCCTTAAATTATTCTCTAACCAGAGTGAACTATGACATGTGCATATTTGCTAGGAATGTAGTTATGCACATGACAACATGTGTACATATATTCCTAATCACCTGTGTGTATATGTAACACACACACACACACACACACACACACACACACACACACAGAGTAGAGAAGCAGAACAGCCAGCCACTAGACTTCTTACTTCTATGAAACCTCAGACAGAATAGGGCTGAGAGACTTCTTATCTTCAAAATCTCAGATTAAATCAGGATTGAGATCCTATCTCCACCTGCCTTATATTCCTCTTGCCATGTACCTAGTGCTGGGATCAAAGCTGTGCACCACCATAGCCTGGTTCTGTTTCTCTTTGAGACTGGTTTAGTCTTTTGTAGCCCAGGGTGGCCTTAAACTCCTGATCTTCCTGTTTCCCCCTCCCAAGTGCTGGAATTAAAGATATGTGCCACTACTGCCTGGCCTCTATGGTTAACTAGTGTCTAGTTCTACCCTCTGATCTCCACGCAGGCTTTATTTGTCAGAAAGCAAACAAAATATCATACAGCAACTCACAATGTTATAAAGTTTTTTTTTTTTTTTAAAAAAAAAAAATATGCTACTTTCTCCAGTAGTGTGCACAGAAACTTCCTGTACAACCAGTTGGATGTTTTCATGTTCTACAACTCAAGTATGTGGTATCTTCAGTTGTAGGGTTTTACTGAAGAGAGAAAACTTAGCTCAAGAAACCACATTTTGCATTCTAGTAGCTATTTTATAAAAAGGTAAAATAAAGTTTAGTTTTGAATTTCTGGGGGAGGGAGTTTGGGGTGTGTGCCCAGGTCTGGGAGAAAAATAATCGTACCTGATCAATCCTGGGAAAAGAACATGTCCTAAAAGAATAGACCTAGCAGGGGGCCTCCCCAGTTCTAAGAGAAGAATACCTGTCCAGCTCTGGAAGATCAACCAAGACATAAACCCAGGTCTGGGAAAGGAATAGATTCTCATTTGACTAGTTCTGGGAAAAACCAGCCACCCTAGGCAGGGTCCTGGTGAGGTCCATCCAGGTGGGATCCAAAGATACTCTGGGGCAGAAAGACCCTAAGCATGAGCCAATCAGTAGCACATCAGCACCTTGTCTCCAAGCAACCAACTTTGTAACTTTTGCCTATAAAAGGTAACCAAAGACAGGAGCTAATTCTTGCTCTGTTGTCACAGAAGCTTGAAGTATGTTCCGTGCCTGGCTTGTATTGCGCTACCAATAAACCTTGCTGTTGCATTCTGCACATCCCTGTGTCTGTGGTCTCTCTAGGGGTCGAGCTCTGGGCATAACACTTACTATCAAGTTCTGAAGGTATTCAAGAGCAGTGGCAATAGTTCTCTATTAGAACTCAAAGGTTCTCTGGTACCTTATTAATCAACAAATCCAAGAAATGACCCATTTATGGCTCCAGACTTGTTAGCCTATGGTGCTAAGTAGGACATTGTCCTCTACAGTAGGGTAACTTTTGACATGCATATGTATTTATTTTAAGAAGCCCCTTCAGTGGTAGATTTCCCTGATTTTTTCAAAGAGTCTTTATACATTGGTTATACCTTCTCTACTCTGCCCTCCCACTTAACCCATCCTATTCTAGTATTACTCTTTACTTTTATACCATTGAAAGGAAAAGAATTGGCTCAGGACCCCCAAGGTCAAGTTCTTAGTTCAAAGGAGATTTATTTGTCCCAGAAGGACATAGGGGAAGGAATAAGAGACAAAGTTGGAGAATGGGGGATGAGAGAAAAGGGGAAGGGAACAAGAGAAAGGGGGTAGGGTATTTGTCTGAGCAAGCAAAGGACAAAGGACTTCCTCTAGATAGAGAGGAAGACAGCCCAAATTAAAATGGGAGTTTATAAAAGAAAATGGGAAACCCCATTTGATAAAGAGTCAAAGATTAGTTTACCATTTATTAACAAGTAAAATCCATGCACAAGTATCATAAGACAAAATGTGGAATCTGAACCAAATCATCAGCCACTCCACTGCCACAGCTTGCTACTTGTCCTATTTCCAAAAAGCCTGCATATCCCTCTGCCTCATCTTATTTGGGGTCATATCCATTCCCAATGAATATCCCACCTCTTGGATTAAAACAATCCTTTCAGTTGGTTATCTGACTGGTGTCAGGTTTCCTGTAACATTTTCCCCTTTTGTCCAATTAAGAAGGAAAGGTTCTAATCCTAACATAATAAAACTATATACACTAAAAATTATCACTTATTGTCCAGAAGGAAGGAAATGTAATAACCTTAACAAAAAGGAAACTACATACAAGAACAATTATTAAGAAATATATTCTAACTGTCCATACCATAAGTAGTTGGCTAATTTGTAGAGTACTGCAATAGCTGTCCTCTCCTGAAGAATCTAAAGTTTTGTATTTAATACGTACATTGCCAAAATATGGGAAAACTGTAACTATCTAGTCTTCAACACCATCAAAGACCTGAGAAGGAAAGTAATATTACCTGAGTGAGTGTGCAATGATGAGATGTTTAATTTCAATTGGGCACGTTAGCTAGGTGAGCCAAGGGGGTTTTGATTGTTGGATTTTAATTGTAGGACTTCAGTACTTTGATAATTTGGCCTGAGGAGGATGAGGAAGAGAAAGTATATTGGTTGGTTTTTTCACTCGCTTTAATCTTGGGGGTTCTACCATTCAGCTGCCAGATAAATATACATGGAGGCTTATTCCTTCTTATAAATGCCTGGCCTTAGCTTGGCTAGTTTCTTGACATCTTTTCTTAAGTTATCTCACTATCTTTTTCCTCTGGGCTTTGATCTTTCTCTATTTCTTTATATCTTTTCTTTCCTTCTTATTCCATGTCTAGTTGTCTGTATGACCCCTTCTTTTCTTGCTACATGATTTTCTGCCAGATTTATTTTCTTCTATGTATTTTCTCTGCCTACCAGCCCTGCCTATCCTTTCTCCTGGCTCACTATTGGCTGTTCAGCTCTTTATTATACCAATCAAGTGTATTAGGCAGGCAAAATTTAACAGTTTTACAGAGTTAAACGAATACAACATAAAAGAATGCAACACATATTTGCATCATTAAAACAAATGTTCCGCAGCATAAGCAAGTGTAACACATTTTAAAATAATATTCCACAACAAGGAAGTGGCCAAATAAAGGACTAGACCTTGGCAGCTAGCTTTAGGAATGTAATTTGTGGTGGTTTGAATGTAATTGGTTCCCCAAGCTCAGAGGGAGTGGCAGTATTAGGACATGTGGCTTTAGTGGAGTAGGTTGGGCTTTGATGGAGGAAATATGTCACTGTGGAGGTGGACCTTGAGATCTCATATATGCTCAAGCCACACCTAGTGTTTCAGTTCACTTCCTGTTGGTTACTGTTCAAGATATAGGACTCTCAGTGCCAACACCATGTCAGCCTGCATGTTGCATGTCCCACTATGATGATAATGGACTGAACCTCAGAATCATAAGCCACCCAATCAATAGTTTTACTTTATAAGAGTTACTATGGTCATGATGTCTCTTCATAGCAATAGAAACCCTAACTAAGACATGATCCAATGATTTTTAGCAAGGCCGATAGAATGGAGGAGAAGAGCAAGCCCTGTCAGAGTCATATTTATCATGCTCGAGATGGCTAAAGTCCCTTCAACCATTTTGTTCTATCTTTCCTCCATTGAAAGTCATACCTGTGTCCCCTACCAAGATCCTGACATCTGTTGATATTCCAAGTGAAAAACATGCCTAACTCCAAGGCTAACATCCATAAATGAGAGGATACATAATCATGAGAAGTATGAGCTACAGAAATGGAAGACTAGCCTGGCAAGACCGTGTTCACTGGTGTAACCATGCACATTAGTCACGGGAGTAATCAGCTCCTTTATGATTGGCTTTAGGGATTGATCCACAAGGTGAAACTCATACTTGCCACCATTATCAGCACCAAGGACCTGTGGTTAGAATCATAAGCTATAGGTGAGACATTACTACCATTATCCTGCTAAATGAAGGTTGTTGGTGTGTTCTAGACACTGACTGTGTCCTCAGGTGTGGCTGTGCACCTCAGGCAAGGTCATGTCACAATGTCACAGCCTGACCAGCCCCCCCCACAGATCTCCTCCACTCCCAGTGTGCAGCAGCATGCCCCTAGGTGTGGCTGTATACCCACCCACTCCTTTAAAAAGAAAAAACAATTGGCAGTGGATCCTTTTTTTTCTGTTCTCTCTTGTTTCCTTCCTCCTTTCTTTCCCCCTTCCCCTTCTCTGGATATCCAAACTCCCTAAATAAAGCTCTATATGGCACCTGGCAACAAATGTTTCATGTCTCTCCCACATGCATAATACTAACAAAGACAGTATTAAAACCACTCCCAATGGCTTATACCCATAAATTATCTCAGTCTTCAAGAAGCTTTTTTCCCAATGGATGGTGATTAACACAGGGACCCACAACTGTTCAATGTTCAGAGATTAAGAGACAATGACATGCTCAGACCTAAATGGGACATCTATACTATACTCCCTTCTTCCAAGACTCAGGAATTATTTTGGAAAGGGAGCAGGAAAATTGTCAGAACTAGAAGCAGTGGATAACTACAAGGAAAGAGTGTTTTCTGGATATTGCAGGGTAATTGCACATATGAATACACAGCAGATGTGACAGGAGACACAAGACCTGCCCTAGGTTAGTTAGGTCAGACAAAATCCCAGCTTGAAGAGGGAAGGAGAACATAAAATTCTATCCCTAGTGTAGGAGCTATTGGAAACTGATAGCTACTGGAGAGATAGCCAGTTTAAGTGTGTGACCTTGGTATGTGGAACATGCTTCAGTGAATTTTCATATACCCAAAAGCATATAGGCAGAAAACATTAACTTAATGAATTTTAAAATAACGAGGACACAAAGTTGAGGGCTAGGGTAGGAGGTGACTCTTGGAGGAGTTGGGAAAAGGTGAAAATACGATCAAAATACATTGGATGAAATTTTCAAAGAATTAATAAAAATGTTAAAGTTACTCCATAAAGAGAATGACAGAGAATATGGTTTTTAAAAACCTTATTCTGGATGCCTCCCAGGGAATTTGTTGTTACACCCCCTCCCCTGCCCGCTTTAAGGTCAAACAGATATCGCTAAATCATATATGTGAAACATGATTTAGTCTTCTTGGTATACATGGCAATGAGTTTTGGCAAATTTATGTAAATAACACCCTGATCAAGACATGAAACAATTTTATACCACAAAATATCCCTGGTGCCACTTTGTGGTCAGACCTTCATCCCACATCTAGCTTCCAATTCCCGTCTTGCTGTTGTTCTATAGTTTTACATTTCCAAAGCCACATGGACAGAATCTTACATTATCACAGTATTCTTCCACTTGCCATGTAGCTTTAATAACTGTGGTGTTTTGTGCATTAGAGATTCAGCGCTTCTAACTGCCAAGTGACATCTCAGTGTATAGAATGTAAAAAGAAATTATCTAGTAATAAATTGAAGATGTGTTATAATTTTAGAAAGATTCTCATACTTAACTTTTTCCTAACATTTTAAAAGTTTTTCTATTTCTGTTTTGCTCTTCTCACCTTTGTGAAGAAATGAGATACATATGTGTTGAGTCATTTCCATAGTATATTATGAGACACAATCTACCCATCTATAGATGATTCTGTCTATACAAGCTGCTTTTTTACTTCAAGAATGCCTTGTTGTTCTTCTATATCTTCTGTATTTATTTTTACATACACAGTCAATTCGGTTCTTATTGGAATCACAGGCAAATTTTACTGAAGTCATGAATTAGTTTGGGAAATGCTGATATCTCCACAATAGAGAATCATTGTGTACAAACAAGTTACACTGCTGCTCTGATTCAGTTCCTGCTTAATGCATCCACTGTATGCTTTATAATTTTCCCTAAACTTGTTCAAATAGTTTATATAATTAACTCCTTAGTATTTGATATCTCAAATGTTATCTTCTTAATAATAATAACATACTTGGGCCATTATGAAAATACAGTGGGTGAAGTCACTTGCTAAACAAGCCTAAAGGCCTGAGTTTAGCCCTTTGAACCCACAGTAGAAAGTATAAATTTTTGATAGCTTTACTATTATGAATTTGAGGGCCACTAGTATATAAATCACTGCCCAAATTTCTCAACAAGTTCTTGGGGATAAACTTTAACAGTAAAATTCTCAAAAGCCAGGAGGCTCTAATGAGGGCTCTCAGTACATTGCCACATTCCTTTCCAGGAAGGTCAGTACAATTTGCTGACAGCCGGCAATATATGAAAACATCCCTGTCACCACATCCTTCTCTGGATAGGAAACCATCCTTTATGTTCTTTTACTAATTTGATAGACAAAGGTAGTATTTCATTTTAATTTGCATTGATTTGATTGCTAGTGAGGCAGATCTTTTTCATGTAATATTTGTGAAGCTTTTGATGTTTTCTATTTTTTGACTATTGATGAAAGTGTATCTCATCTTAAAAAGTGAAAAATCTATCTGTACAATGCTGCATTTTAGAATTTTTTTCATGGCCCAATACAAAGTTTTTATTTGTGTATTATTAAACATGTCAGTTATTCCTTTGATCAATTTATTTCTTTGCTTTTATGTATGGTTAGAAAGGTTTCCATTGTCTCCCTTGGGTCTTTATAAAGTATAATGGATCTTGGCTGCACCAAGCAGTTACCATCTGAGCTGGTACTAAGTCAAATAACAAACTTTTCCTTCTAAAATAAAAATTCCAGGTCGTGAATTAATGTCTATTTGAATTTATATTTTTATATTCACAAGGCTTGGCATAGTTTCTGGTACATAATAACTACTCAGGAAATATTTCTTGAATAAATTGTATGCTGTGTGTTTTGACTTGAAATTTCTTACCATCCTCACTTTAAATAAATACAGAATGAATTATCCTCTAATTTGATAATTTGATGACTCTCTGATATTACAGAAAGATAATACTTCTGACCATTAGCTGCCTTTAGAAGGCTCTAAATTTCTACAGACTTAGCCTATCCTACTAACCCTCCAGCAGCCTCAATCATCATCATCATTGTGCACTGAGCAGAGCTTAGGGATAGAATCTAGCTCTAGAGACAGTAATTTTCTATTGTGAAATGCTATTTCTATGTTATATGTGGAAAGTTCATCTTTTTCTTTGATTTTGACTTCTTATCTTTATGCTCTAGGCAAGTAATAGAAGAGTTGCACTGCCCTATCCAGGCCCTTTAGATCATCACATCTGGCAGGAAAGCTTACATTTTATAATAGCTCAATCATTACTCCTCCTTACTTTGGCTTTCCCTTTCCCATGGAACTGGAGACTTCCTCTCTTATGCTCCTGTGAACTTTAAACCACTATATTAAGAGCCAACAAAGGTGAACATTTGTGAGATGCCGACTATATACTGCTCTTGAGATCTGTGTGCCCTCTCTTAGTTCTGTGTTTACGCTTGGAAGCAGACCATGTGGTCCATGGGTGTTGCTTAGAAGATACTGAGATACACACTGTGGGAAAGTGTACACACAGGATGAATGGCAAGTATTTTGGATCCTCAGGCTGAAGCTCTTTATTATCTCTTCATAGGCAGTTTTTAAATAAATTTTACTTAATGACAGAAATAAAAGCACATCGAACCTGGTATTTCTTATACCTTGTGTCTGGTTCCTGGATTTAGCAGACACTCAGTTGTAACTTGGCAATTTGGTAATTTGAATACTGGCATGTGGCCTGCCTAGGAAAGGTCTGCCTAGCAGGGCTGTGGCTACACAGCCGATCATTATTTCAGAAATGAGTTGGATGCTTTAATTCTATACAAAGTAATTCACATTTAATCAAAAAGACCATTCTGCCTGATGTAAGCAAGGATTAGGTTTAGTTTTTAAAAGTTATTTTTGTAAAAAAAAAAACAATGTTGAAGAATGGAGACTAGCAGAATCAACTCTAAGGCTTTAATACACACCAGCAGTTAATGTGCCTGACAGGGCACCTTCCAGTTCAATTTATCTTACACTTCTCATTCTCCATTTCTACTGTGGTAGCCTGCACAGAAACTCTGACAGGCAAACAGAATTTGTGTGCCATGTTCTCACTAAGGAATAGATATAACCCTAAAGCAGGGTCCTCCTGCTCTTACTTCTCATTCGGGGCAAGATTAACACCCATATCTAATAAAACTATTGGGCTGTTTTAATGCTTTTCCTGTTATGCATTCAGTATCCTCTAAAGTTGTCATCTATTATAGTTTCACTCAGTTCTCTGCCCTTCAGGTAAGACAACCGAACACAGTTAGGAGCCTCCTCCCTCTTGTTCCATGCATTAGTGTCTGGTGTATCAGACACTAACCTTCAGACTCAGGACCCAAACTCTCCAAGTTTATGTCTTTAATGGGACATCCAGATCACATGATGAATCCTTCTTCCCTTCTGGCAAAGCCTTCCCCTTTGGGCCCTAAGGATTCCCCACTCCTGCCTACAAAGAAGCAATGTCTCTCACTGTGCTGAATCAGTGGCTGCTATGTGGATGGAGTTGTTTCTTTGAATAACTAGGTTATTCCCAATGACAAACATGGTGCAGGTAAGTAGTAAATTGACATAAAGAAAATCTTCATCCAGAAAAATGCACTTTAGCCTTATATATTTTCATTCATTGTCATGTACTTTTTCCTTTTTATTCAGCTGTTCCTCTAGTTACGGCAGCCACAAAGATCCTAGTAAATCCAATGATGTCAGCTGAAAGATTCACAGCATACATTTTTATGTGTATACATAGCAAAAAAGAATAAACATATTTATACCTATCCAAGAAGGGAGAGAAAATAATTATGTAGATAGAACATTTCTGTTTAAAACAAACATGTATCATTTCCATAAAGTTGGCTCATCAGTTTATGTCACACTTATATGTACTTCACTGTAAAGAAAATGTTTTAGATGTTTAACAGTAGGTACAAGAAATAAGTGATTTGATGTTTTTGAGTCATTTATTGTTTTCAGACAAAGTTGTAGTTCTAGAGATTAAGAGATATGTGACTATTTTTATAGGGTAACAACTATTATGGAGATAGCAATATTTATAGAAGTTTAATCCAGTAGTTCTCCTTGACACCCCATTTTCTACCCATACAAAAATATACCAGAACCCTTCCTGAAAACCCACAAACCTGTTCATTGCAGTGCCACCTCCTTTATCCTCAGAGCCTAAGCTTTGGCTTCTCTGTGATTTTCTGACAGTTCCTTGTCCACCATCTGCTCTGGTGTCCTTTGTATAAGGACAGCATCCTATGACCACTCATCATCACCAAGTGTGGCTAGTTTAGAACTTCCAGTTGACAAAGAGAATGAAACACTGAAACTTAAAGCCAGGATGTACCTTGCTCAGATGGTACATCTACCCACTTATGATTTTTAAATATGGTCTAGGAATGTTACTCTTTGGCTCAAAAGTTTTTTATGATAAGTAAAGAATTTTTTCTTTTTGATATTGCACTGAAAATTCTGAAGTGCGAACCTGGCCTCTGTTCTCCATCTTATAAGTGTGTTGCACACTCTCCTCTTTCTGCAGAAACTCTGTGCTTTAGATACACAAGAGAATGCACTCACTTGACCTAATGGTTTTGAACCTATGGTGTCTTGGCTTCAAGCGTGCAGTTCTATGTTGTGTAAAGTAACACTGTGGTTGGTCACAACAGATCAGTTTTCCTAGGTTCACTTTCCATCTGGCTTCCAGTTAGGGTCAGACAATAGGTGATATTAGAAGGAGAAAGAGAAGTAGGAAACAAAGGAAATGTCTCTTTCTCATTTCTTGTTTCTGCCAAGCCCACTGCAGGAATAGAGCACAGGAAGGCTCTGCTTCCAGCCTCCTCATACCATTACATTCTCCCATGGGCCTAAATGGTGGTGGTTGTATATGGAAACTTCCCAAACTTTTATTTTCTGGAAATTCAATCATTTTTACTTACTTTTAAGAAAAGCACACTATAGTTGAAGGCTTATTTTGTATGAAAACCTGCTCAGACGGAGATGATTAAGAAATTCCAATGGGTAAAAGTTAAGAAACAGTTGCTTTGATTTTATGTCAGGAAAGTCTTGAATGAAGGTGATGAGGATGTTAAAGATGTTATAGTTACAAACAAGATGATGAATAGAAAATCCTCATACTGTTCAAGGTGTTTCAAGCCTATCATGTCAGGTATCTCATCTTGTTTAGATATCTGCTTTCTACAATTTTCTATGTTACATTGGCTATGGTTTAGATATGAAGTGTGCCCTCAAAGTGGCTTGTATTCCAACATAGTGCTCAGAGGTATAGCTTTTGGGAAGTGATTTAATCATGAGTTTAATGCCTCAATAAATGAGTTAAATCTGTTGATAGATTCCTTACTGAATGGACAGTATAGGGTAGGCCTTTTCATGTAGCTGGCAAAAGATATGAGAACTAGGTCACTCTGTCATTACAGGCTACATTGGGATTGTGAAGTGAGAGGTCAGCAAGCGCCCTTCAGAGAATAAGTAAGCAAAGCTCAGGGTTAACATAGAAATACACTTTTCAAACAGAGAAAAATGGCTTCTGAACAGTGTTAGAGAAGTAAAGCTAACGAAGGGCAAGGGAATATCTTGCTGAGAACAGCCAAAAAAAAGTGTTTTGGTAGAATGGTAGGATCCAAAGAGGGAAAAGAAGTGTGAGAGAGCACCTCTGGTTTCCTGGCCCTGGAAGACTTCCTTGCAGCCTACCCAGGGTGATGGAGAAGGAGAATGTGGCATTAATTAAATGTGAGACTTAGCTTTTAAGAAGAAGGCTGAATCCTAAAGAAACAGACTAAGACTATTCTAACAGCCAAAAGAGATAAAAGGCTTTGGGATGTAAGAGAGATTTCATTAATAGAACTGATAAGCCCATCAGGAATGGGGGTTTAAAGAAGGAAAATTGGATTCTAATTACTGGGTAAAGTAAGACTATCTCTGTACCCCCAGGACTGGAGTGTCTGGGCAATCCAGTTACACATACCCTTACTAGAGGGTTAGAGCAGAGATATACTCACCTCTCTGATTCCAATTAATCTGGAGCAGTATGCATTGTGAACTATGGGTCTTGCTGACCAGAAAGCTTCAAACACAGAGAATTTGATAAGAGTTTCAACTCTTCCTTGTGGCATTTAATCATCCTATAATGGTGCTCTTTCTCTTTCCTGACAACTAACCTTGATCTTGCATTTTGATGGTATTTTCAATGGTTCTGTTATCTGTTCATATGTGTATTATTTTTATGATAATATTAAAATAGATATTTAATAGTATATGATGTAAGATTTTCTGTAACTTATTGCTAATCTTTTGCAAGGTAGATCAGTTTGTAAACATTGACAACCAACATGAAATTCTACCTTTTAATTTCTACATAATTCATCCATGTTTTCACCACCACCTAATTTCCTCAGGTCTCAAAAATAAATGACAATAGTACTGGGAATTCAAATTTTGTTATGAGAGTTAAGGAAGGCAAATGCCATTAAAAGATAGCACATTCTTATTTTTGTATTTGTTAAATCGTATTTCACAGAGATCAAAGGGATGAACACACAGGAATAGATGAGCTATACCATCACGACACAGTCCCTGTAATAGGCATTAAGTCTGAAGAAGTCCATCAGCCTTTAATGTTTTAGGATGTAAACCATAGTCAATTTCACCAGAACTATTTTGAGGGGACAGAAAAATTTGTTCAAGCTTTGAACTGAAGTGTCAACATTGTAAGAACAAGGCCAAGAGCACAGGATTCAGACTCAGTCTCTCCTACCAGAACAATTTTATTACCATTAGTGATTGGGTAGAAGCCCTGTGAGACTGTTTAATAAAAGCATGGATTAAGTTAAGCTTAAAATTAACTGATGTAGTCTAGCTCTTCTCTACATCACTGTTCAGAGGATGCTGAGTATTGTCTAAGACCATGAGCTAAATCAAGGGAGGATCAAAATGCACAGGCATGACTCCTGCCTGGTAACTGCTCTTCACTGCTTTCCAAAGGCTCAGACTTGGAACTCTTGGGGGCTATCCAGTCTTTGGGCAGCAAGGCTGGACCACAGGCTCTTCCCTATACATGTAGGTTAAAAGCAGGACATTTTAAGAAAAGTCAGATCATCTTTTACAGTAAAGGTCTGGAAACAGAAAAACTGAGCAGCAGCATGGAGAGAATTAGACGGTAGAGAACATGTAGTACACATGGGTTTCTTCTATCGATGTCATAGACACAAGAGACTTAAAGGAAACAAAGTTCTAGAAGCTGAATGCCACCTTAACCAAGACAAATGAGATTTGCTAAACTTTATTGAATGTAACACAAATTATGTGATGCATTCATATTAGTTCCTGAATGTTTCCTTAGGACCTTGGATTAACAGAGAAGTTCAGAGATAGCATTGCATAGGTCTCTAATCTTAGAACTCCGAGGCAGAGGCATAAGAATTGCAAACTTTGTGTCAGAATTATCTGTGTTTAAAAAGAGAGGAAATAGGAGTGGGGTGGTGTAGAGAGGCAGGGAGGCTATTTGGGGCTATGAAAGACACAGGAGGGAGTATTGTTCTCAAATGTCACCAGGAAATTCCCTGGTGGGTTGGTAGGGTCTTTGGCTTTCATTCTTCTCTATGGACAACTCCCTCTTTTTGTCTTCTCTTACCCAGAAACATGAATAACCACTTAGCACACTCACTCATCCTTCCCTCTTGTGGGCTCATGATGGGTTTTTAGGAAGGCAGGTTCAATACTGTTGTTTGATACCACACCTACTATAATCAATAGCTTCATCTCCTTGTCCCCATGTACATTTCTTTAAAAAGAAAACAACAGAACAAAAAAACCTTCCAGCATTGTCCCAGATCACTTTCCTGGACTCACCTGTACATCAGAGATGTGTCAGAGCATCTCTGGTTCTGACTCATTGTTACCAACTGAGCTCCGTTTTCAGAATTTGAAACACACCTTGCTTTCACTCTTAGCTAGTCTGAGGCTGTGGCCTGGAAATGTCCCTTGTCTTCATCATTTGCTACTAGTTATTCTCAGGCAACTTTCAGCTTCTCAGTGAAGATTCTAGTGGTTGCTATTTCTGCTGTGAGCTGTCTTCAAGCCCTGCTTCATTGTTCTTTGTATCTCAGAACAATATGCTGTCAAGGTAAGTTGTGTGACTGTGGAGTGTTTCTCCATCTCCTAAGAGGCTCCATTCTAAGCTTTGACTTTACGATTTGTGTCATGAAGATGGCTGATACTACACTGACTTTGGGGTTGGGAAGTAGTTGAGTTGTTCCACATTAAAAAGAATCAGAAGAGCCTGTTGAGTGTTCTATATTTGTTGATCAATCACTACCTACCAGGCTTGGTCCAAATACCTTGGTATGTTAACTTTCTTTTAGCAGTGACACAATCATGATGGTATCTTTTATCTCCATTTTGTAAAAATGAAATGATACTGTCCACAAAATTTTGTCAATAATGACTAGCATAGCTGGGACACATTCTTGAAAGGCACAGGACAACAGAAATAGCAAAGGAAACAGCAGAGGGGCTCCATCTTTGAAAACTATGCAGCACAGAGATGGGGCAAGATGGAACTGTGGACATGCTTGTGGCTATTTGAAAAGAATTTCTAATTTCAGGTCATTTCTAATATTAACCCTGGTTTTGGATTGTGTGTTAGAGTTAGGGTGCCATGTTCATGCGGTGGTCGGGGGGAGAGTGAAAGAGTAAGACCACACCCACTGAGAAAAAGCTCCCCAGACAGGGCTGCAGAGGCAAGGGCCAATAGGAGGAAGAAGCATGTTTGGAGATTCCAAGGACCCTTCTGGAAACTGTTTATGTCTAGAACAATGTATTTCAACCTTCCTAATGCTGCAACCCTTCAGTACTGTTTCTCATGTTGTGGTGACTTCCAATCATAAATTTATTTATTTTTTGCTACTTCATAACTGTTATTTTGCTACTCTTATGAATGGTAATGTAAATAATTTTGGAAATAGAGGTTTACCAGTGGGGTCGTGACCCACAGGTTGAGAACACTAGAGACAAGGTCAGCCAGGAAATAACGTTTGCAAACCATGTTCAGTCTCATATCCAGTGAAAATGGGATGGGAAACTGAGCTCACACTGAAAAGGGCTCTGAACAAATCATTCATCTGAGGAAAGAGTTCAGAGTCAGGCATGGACTGAGAGTGCATTTGCCTGGAGAATTCTTACCCTCTCTGGAAGGGCATTAGATATTTCAAAATACAGATGAGATTCAGGGCATTATGAAATGGCAGAATGACCCCAGTGGAAGTCTAGCGTGAACAAATTTTGTTTCCACCTTTCCATGAGATCATAAAGACCTTATAAATTGAGACAATATTCATGAACATGCTTTAAAAACCATTCACAGGCAAATGGATGAAATTGGAGAATATCCTCCTGAGCGAGGTATCACCAACCCAGAAAGATAAGCAGGAGATGTACTCACTCATTAGTGGATTTAAAAAAAAAAGTAAAGAACACCCAAGCTGCAAATCACACCCACTGAACAGCTTGGTACCTGAAAACTATATTTAATGTAGTCTTCTGCTGTTCATTCGATTACAGCACTATTCATTCTACACAATAGCATTGTTACATATTTCTTTTTGTCCTTGTCACTCTACTTTACTTAATTTTTTTTAAGAAAATAAAGTCTTTTTTCTATGTAAAAAAAGTCATTATCAATAAAGAAGCATTATGGAAGAAAAAACAAAACAACAAAACAACAAACCCCTTCAGAACATAGTACTCATCTGTGTTACAATTCCACATAAAATAATAACATGGAACTGATTACTCTTGGTATAATCATGAGGAATAAATGCTGCAGAGGGCTTGATGTGCTGGTGTCTCACCCTGGGAGTTTAATTGTTTTGGTCCTTGCCATCATATCCCAATGTGCCTCAAGATGTAATAACTACAAGGAGGTAACAGGTATTCTATAGAAACCACTGCTTGTTCTCAGCTCTCCACATGCTGCCATTTGGACTTAAGGCATATTATGGAATTACTGTAGGCCAACAAGCTTCTGTCTGCAAATGAGGGCTCAGATTTGCCAGCTGTCCCATAACCTCCCTGTGAAGAACCTGGGTTTAATAAGATAATGAACATTATTCTCTCCATATGTACTCTTCACCCTTGGTCCCTGTGATCTTCAAAAGGTTCTCCATAGGCATAAATGCAGTCAGAAGGGAAGCCTTGCAAAGCTCTGCCAGCAACTATTCATCATCCATTAATATTTATAACCATTCATTAATGTTTTCTATTAGCAGTTGTACAGCTAACCAAGAATATTATGCCACCAGGCAGGGGCAGTGACAGGTGTATAATGGGATGTGGTGGCTTGCCTTCAGTGCTCAGGACATCATCTCTGCTTGTTTGTGCAAAGCTGATCATCTCTCTTGCTACTTTTCTTTCTGTCATCAAATCTAATCATCAAATCTGCATAAAGGCATTGGGAAAACATCAGTTATTTCCAGGGTACGTGTGAGGAATTATATTTTTAAGAGAGGATTGCAAGAAGAGGGAGATGCTTAAAAGTGATAAAATCAAGCAGCCCTTTATGATAACAGTGGGGAAATGGTAGTAATATTACAGTCCCCTCTCCCCAAGTGCTGAGTGTGGCAAATACTGCAACAGAAGAAGACTTCAGAAGTTTATGTTTTCCTATGCTGGACAAAAGCCCTGAATGATTGACAGTGGAATGTGATCACTCCAAATAACACATAATTCAAATCATCAGAGAAGGGACCTTTCCAGAAGTGACATAATGCTTAGACTGGCTGGGTGTGCTTTACAGTCTGGCTCAGAACAGCTTTGTGACTTTAGCCAAGTCATCAAACCTGTGTGTGTGCCTTCATCTCCTTGTCTGTAGAATGGAGGGGACAATGATTCCCATCATGAGGTTCTATGAGGATTTTAAAAAACAGTAGAAGCCAAGCACTAAAATGTGTCCCTGGTGTATGACAGGGATAATGACAGTAACTATGGTTACAATACATGATGATGCATTATTAATTGAAAAACCTGCCATTGAGACAATACGCACATTGGCAGGTCAGGCAGTCAAGTCAGTTTTATCTCACAAAAAAGCAGAAATGTCTAAGCTGGATGTGACCCATGTGTGACCTTTAGAAAGGCCAAGTGCATTTGATGGAGCCCTGGGGAATGGCGACCAGAGCTAGAGAAGCAGAGCATCATGGGTAAGATTGAGTCTGTGTGCAAAGCATCACCCACAGATGTCAGAATAAAGAGATTGGAATTTTCACTGTTAGATTTTAGTGCCTTAAGAAGATGGATCTGAAGAACATGCAGAAAGACTTGAATGAGGAGAAAATCATGGCAGCTAACACAATGAAGAAGGAAAACTTTGGGCATCAATGAGAAAGAGATTGTGGATTCCAGGGATTCCTCAAATTGATGTATGCATTAAGTGCACTCCTTCAATAAGAGCTCTGCCCAAGGGAAGAGCTAAAGGAAAAGGTAATGCTGACTGCCTCGCTCACAGTGTGGGATCCTGGGGTAGACTGTAGGGCTCATTCACGGTTTCGGGTGTAAGGGGTAAACTGTGGAGGTGACGGTGTGAGACTTTATAGGAAGACTGTAGAGGTGACAGTGGGGGATATTTTGGGTAGATGGACTTACTGAAGTGCAGTGGAGTGTCTGGAGCCTGCACACGTGTTTGATGATGGTGGAAACCACACCTGTGCTACGTGGTGTTTCATAGCTTCTTCCAAGGCCTGTGCCTTCCCCATCACCTCAGGTTGTATATTTGCAGCTTGCCATTTCTTGCTTGTTCTTTTAAATATTCAGCTATCAACCTTTAGGGTGAAATTAGAAGCACTTTAATTTCCTCATAACACCTAAATTAAGGTAAGAGTTCTAAATACTTTATTAATAATGTACACTCTAATTAATAGAAATTACTTTTCCTGCATGTATTATTAAAGGAGGTGTTCCAACACGCCTTTTTATGTTTTCCAATTTACTTACTTAGGAAACTGGCTGGTGTTTCAGCATTTTACGTTGGCTCATCCTTGTCAACTCTGTTGACTTTATTTGGAGGAAGCATGGGGAACACTTGGGATTTGAGAGAAAGCTTTGCTTGATTTATCAACTGCTCTCTGCTGAAATTATCTCTTTTTGGAATTAATTCTTCCATATATATAACTGGCATGAAAGTACCTGAGACCAATTTTTTGCCCTCCAAATGTTCATCCTTTATGTCTTTAGCCTATTATTCTACATTTATAAATAACAGTAAAGAAATTGAAACCCTTTGTCTCAAATTTTAATTTTAAATGATTGGTAGGATGCCTGTTTCCTTTTGTTTTCTGGTGTGAAAAGTAATAGAGTTCAATACTCCACAGGCAGCTAATTTTGGTCTGAGAAAGTAGGTGACAGTTACCTGCAGGTAGCCATCAGAGTGACTCAAAATCAAGGGCTTTGTGGCCAGAACACCAAGTCTAAAATCTTATCTTGAACTCAGCATTTTCTCTTCCCAGTTCCCTCAGATGCGAATAGGGTGGCTAGGCCATGTACAGACTGGAGAGAAGTTTTACAGTCAAAATACATGAAGAGTCGGGATCAAAGCCAGATATAAAAACCCCAAGACCATGTCAATGTCACTTGATCTTCTGCCTCCCACAACTCAAAAGACCATGTCACAAAGTTTACAACAGAGCCATAGAGGGTGTGCCCAAAAGTTTTTTCCCAAATAATATTATATTTAATACACAACAAATGCATGTATGAAGAACCTGCTGGGGTGGCATGAGCTAGCAGAATGGGACCCAGGATTCTAGGGAGAGGTGAGAATCAACTTAGCCAAGAGGAACCTCCATGACTTTCTGTCTTAAAGGTTCAGTGCTAAAACACTGCACTGAGCCAACTTGTGTTCTTACAACCAATCTAACTTTCAACAGTAACTAAACACAAACAATGGAGCATCTGTAGTGTCCAGCCCTCTACAAAATTCCCCAAGAAGGTTCCTAGTGCCTCACCACCCAATCAGACACCTGCACATTTAGCTCTGCTAACTCTCCTTACATTTCTTAGTGGTACTGAGAGTCTCATATAACACTGGCTGCTGGTCTTTACTTCTCCGACAATTCGGAGAGGCTTTCCTGGATGCCCTTACCTCTCCCCATTAGAAAAAATGTTCTGAATTCTGGGGCAAAGTTGGTGGTAGTTCACTAGTACCACAGGCTGAAGATGGATTTCTCTCCTGGGACTTGAGGCCATCAATGTAATTTGTTTCTGTCTTGCTGCTCAGTAATGGATGTGCCCTTGTATCTCACCAGGCTCTCTTAACACTTGTGGCCCTGGATATAAAGAGTTAAACATTCCACTCCTCTGTAGAGATGTAGCCACCTTGACATTCAGAGGCACAGTTCCCAACCTAATCCTTTCTAAATCAGATTAGTCCATCCCATTGCTGACAGTTCACTGACAAGTGCATTCCTCCAAGAGAATCTCATCTGAGATGCAGAGCACTTGCTGCAGTTTTATAGTATCAGAGTAGTAATTCATGCCCTGTGCAATAAAAAAACTCATTAAATGTAGAACTTCAGCTCTCGCTTTGTACTTAGGCCTCCCAGCAGTTTAACTTATGCATAATGAGTCTAAATACATTAAGGGATAATATAAAAATTATCTACTATTCTTTCATTTCTAAAATTGTGCATTTGTTTCCCCCTCACTACATGGGCAACATAACTAGGAAACAATATATTACCCTAATTACATGTTATTTATTTGAAAGGAAGCAAATAAGTCATTTGGAGACAAATCCCCATAGTTATTCATGGAGCTGCTCTCGATGACAAAGATAGAGTAAAGCCAGCAGTCCTTCATTATATTTATTACACAGTCTTTGTGCTAATGAACAATAACATGCCCCACCAAAATAATGGTCTACCTTTAAGTTGTAAAGGATGCTATATAGGCCGTATTTATGAAGGGCAAGTCCAGGGCGTTGCTTATCCTTTGTGTCTTCACTTTCCATTGAAGGAAGAGGAGAGAGACAAACAAAAGTCCCTGGGTGATTTTAATAAGCACAATGGGAGACAGTTAGCATATTTCAAAGAATCATCCTGCAGCCTTCGGCCACCATTCACTGAGGAAAGTAAATGAGCACATTTTCCCAGGAGTTCTGTGATGAGTCTTCATTTCATTTCTTGTTGTTGATATAGGCGCACCAATATAAATACCTGAAAACTGGAGATTGCCAGTAAAAAGTGTGTAAGCTCTTTAATATTATACGTCATTCATGGCACAAAGTGGGGCAAACCACTAATACAAGTTTTTGGCTGTGTGGTGAACAACAACCAATTCTTAAACTCCCAACGTGAAGGAACACAGTGTCTGTCAGTGTGAGGAGAGTTAGAATGAAGGGAGAGACGATCTGCAGAGAAAACTTGGAAAAATGCTCAGAAGCCTACTTCTTCCATATCTCCTCTTTGCACCACCGTTCGTCTGCATCCCTGGGAGAAGGTCTTCAGCAGAGGAGCAAGGAAAAGTGCTTTGCATGTGCTCTTAAGAAAGTCATGCACAAATGGATGGATATGCAGAATATCCACCTGAGCGAGGTATCACAATCCTAGAAAGAGAAGCAGGGGATGTATTCACTCATTAGTGGACTTAAAAAAAAAGACCTCACTGTACACAAGAATTCAAGGCTAGAACATAGCTTAATGATACAGTGCCTCCCTTCTGCATTGATGGACTCTTGCAGGGGTGTGGGTGAGGAAAGACTTGTTTTCTTTAAGGGTCTGGCCACAGGGAGTTTAATTATGCTCCAGTAAGTAAATGAGCAGCATGAATGGGCGTTTTTGTAAATGGAGAGATCATAAGAGTGGGTATGAATCTGAGAGGTCTGATAACTGAGTTTGATGGGGTGCATGATGTAAAATCACCAAATAATAAATATATAAATAAAGAAAAATAAGAAAGCCATGTAAAGCTGTGGTGGCTACAGGAAGAAAAACATCTCTTTTAGAAAAATAATTGAGCTAATACATAAGCACTTAGAAGTGTTGCTTCATGAGTAAGATGAAAACAGTATTAGAGGATCAAAGAAAGCATAGATAACAAAGAAACATAGGAAAATGGGAGGTGGCGGCTCTCCTACCCCTACACCTCCAAATAAAAGAAAAAAAGAAATGAGCTGGGACCTCTTCTTTTGAATCAGCTTTTCCTTTCAGAAATTTTGAAGTATTTGCTGAGCTCCTCTCCAGAGCTGACTGGGCTCTGCAGAAATATGAAGTGGGATTGCCCATCCTAGACCAGGCCACTGATGCCTGTAGCTGGTGTCCTAACATTGGCACCCCTGCACAAATGAGACATCAGCTAGGCACATCAGCATCCAAGTGCACTTATAATTATGTCAGGTTGTGAATAGGTTGTATCTGAAGGAAGTGTGAGCAAGGTTGAGATGTAGTGGGGAGAGGGTAAGGTAGGGCATGGATGGTTTGGGCATAAAACTCTGCTGAAAAACTCACTTGTTCATCCCTATAAGCTTTAAAGGATAAACTAAAACCCCAAAGCTAGTTTGTTAGTATTTTTTAAAACCTATCTCTAAACTGAGTTAAGGAGAAAGCATTCTGAAGATCCTGCTAGAAGGGCCAATCCTCCTAAATCTTTTCCATGTGTTATCTTTCTGGTATGAGAAGGTGACATTTTAGAGTCCTGTTTAGTGAGCTACACATAACTGAGTAACACTATTTCTCTAGTTATAACCCAGAAGTCAACCTCCTGGAAATATCCATCTCTTCACTGTAATTGTTACTGAGTGTATAATATAAATTCCTCTAGTTTTGCTGAGTTTCAAGACTGCTTTATGGAGGGAAGTTCCTTACTCCAACAAAGAAGACCTTGATCTTTGATGCTTTATTGTGGCTTCAATACTCTTTTGAATTTTATGCTTTGGAGATCCTCAGTCTGTGGTGGAGAACACAGATAGGCTTCCTGATTTGTGCTATGCTTTTCTTGGAAGTCTCCAAAGAGTGTTGATCTGGGAGTTTGGATAAAGGAGGGACCCACCAGAGCAAGAGGCCCTGAACTCTGGGGTTGCTCAGCAGGATGGCTAGAGAAATTCCTCCATTTGATAGTCTGTTCCCAGCACCTAGACTATAGGCAAAGACTTTCTTCTGAAGCTAAAATTAGATTGTCTGATCATTTTGAGTTTCATTTCTTATTGTGCCATCAAGTCTAATTGAGATTTCAAGGTCAGAGGATTATCATATAAAAGAGACTTAATTTTTGGACTATGGGAAAATAATTCAGATTTTAATTGAGAGAAGTTTATCAGTCAGATATAGGGATCCGTAATCAAAGTGCTTAACAGGGTCAGATAAAAAGAAGAATGTAATAAAACATTTAATTATTCATTAGATTTATTTCTAGAAATCACAACTAGTGAAGTAAAGGGACTAAAAACTAATGGGGATCCCTACTCTAAACAAAAGACAAGATACAGCACAGACTGTGCATAATAAAGACCATGTGGCCCATCAAAAGGGACAGCAAGCTTTGGATCTAATCATCTAGTCCTTGTGGAAATAGGGCCCCTGGTAATGGAACTTCTAATATTTTATCAAGAAATAAAATTTATATTTACATATGAAATAACCTATATGTTTCTGGGACTGGAGTTGTATTTTGAATTTATCAGCATCTCATTGCTACCTCCATGTCTGTGCCTTTGAAATATGAGCCAGGAGCCTCTTTATTTCTCCCATCCCCATCACTGTCTTCAATCACATACAACAAAAATGACATTAACCCATGAACTCATACCTGCTGCTCTATCTTTACTGTGTGACATCCTAGAACAGTAATTTTCAACCTGTGGTCTGTGACCCCTTTGGGGATCATATATGAGATATCCTGCATATCAGATATTTACCACAACATTAGCAAATTGTGGTTATGAAATAGCAATAAAATGATTTTATAATTGGAAGTCACTACAACATAAGGAACTGTGTTAAATAGTCACAGTATCAGGAAGGTTTAGAACCACTGTTCAAGAGCATAAAGAAAAAAAAAATGCATTACTGGCACAGTAGTTCATCTGTCTAATCTCAGCAGTTGGAAGGCAAAGGCAGTGAGGTTTCTGTGAATTTGAAGCCAGCTTCATCTACATAGTGAGATCCTGGACAGCTAGGACTATATAGAGATACCCTATCTCAAAACAAAACAGAACAAAACAAAAAGATACAGACAGTCTTTTAGATAGCCTAGGCTCTCACACGTTTGACCGACTCAGATTCCATCTTTATTTTACTATGTGGTCATTTTTTACACCATGCTGATGCCCCAACCTTCAGTTTCAGATATTCTCTTCTCTGGCTATTCTCCAATTTTCCAGGACATTTGTTTTAATAATCAGAAACAACTTTAACTTTATTAAGATAGTTAATCTACTGGTTTTCTTTACTAAGTGACCTGGATAGTTTTGTGTTAACTTGATATAAGCTAAAATCATCTGAAAGGAGGGCACTTCAATTAAGACAATGGCCTTTCTAAGGCAAGCCAAAGGCAGGCAAGCTTGTAGGACATTTCCTTAATTAGCAATTGATGGGAGAGGATAAAGTCGGTTGTGGGTAGAGCCACCCCTGGACAGGTGGTCCTGGGTTCTATTAAGAAAATAGGCTGAGCAAGCCTGAGTAGCAATCCTGGAAGCTGTATTCTTCTATGGCCTCTCACTAGCTCCTGCCTCTGGATTCTCAGTCCTGGCTGCTTTTAATGATGAACAGTGTTATGGAAATGTAAGCAAAGCAAACCCTTTCCTCCACAAGTTACATGGTGCTTCGTCACAGTAATAGAAATCCTACTAAGACACTAACATGGGATATGATTGTAATCACTTTATTGCATTATGCCCCATCTCCCTGACCCACCCACCCATCATTCTGCACTGGTTTAAAAGAAATCCTGACTAATCCAGTTTAGTACTTACTTATGATGGCTAGAATTTTTTTTAGTATTTTTTTTAATTAAAAAACTTGTTCTCATACCCTTCACTGCTTCCTCCCTCCCCTTTTCCTTGTCCTCCCTCAGCCTCCCCCATCTCATCCTCTCATCCATTTACCAGGGAGGGCAAGAAATCCCAAGGTGAGCCAGTTCCTTCTGGCATATCCAGCTGAGATAGGTCTGAGTCCCTCCTCCCAGTATCAAGGCTGGGTTAGGTGTTCCTCTGTAGGGGAATGGGCTCTTCATGTGCCAGGAATAAATTCTGGTCCTGCTGAAAGAGGCTCTACAAACTGCCCACACCCTTTGACTGTTGTCTATATTCAGAGGGTTTAGTTCCTTTTCCTGAAGGTTCCTCAGTGATTATTTCAGTCAGTGAGCTCCCAATAGCTCCAATCAGCCATCTCCAGGGGTCTCCTCCTTATGATCCTTATCCCTTTGCTCATATACTCTCTCTTTTCTCTCTCTCTCTTCAGCTGGACTGAGAGCTCAACCTGGTGCTGAGCTATGGATCTCTGCTTCTGCCTTATCAGTTGCTGGATGTAGGTTCTATAATGACAATTAGGGTAGTCATCATTTGATGATGGGGGAAGTCTTGTTTAGGCACCTTCTCCATTATTGCTTGGAGTCCTAGCTGGGGTCATCTTATGGGTTCCTGGATTTTTCCCTAGCACGAGGTTTCTCTCTAAGCCCTCAATGGCCTCCTTTATGAAGATATCCATTTCTTTGTTTTCCCTCTCTGCTGCTCCTCCCACTCAACCATCTCATTCTCTTGTGAACTCTTCCCACCTCCCCTTGCTTGCTCCCCTATATGATCCCAATTTACTCAGGAGAGCTTTCTATTTCTCCTTCCCAGGGGGATCCATGGTTGTCTCTCTTAACTTCCTCTTGTTACCTAGCTTCTCAGGGTTTGTGGATTGTAGCCTGTTACACTTTGCTTTATGCCTAAAATCCACTTATGAGTGAGTACATACCATGGCTATCTTTCTGTGTCTGTGTTACCTCACTCAGGATGATACTCTCCAGATTCATTAATTTGTTAAGGATGTCTTTTTTTTTTTTTTTTTTTTTTTTTTTTGTTTCGTTTTGTTTTTTCTCTTTTTTTTCTTTGTGTTAATGTACCACAACTTTTAAAATTCATTCTTTAGTTGAGGTCATTTCCAGGTCTATTACAAATAATCCTGCTATGAATATAGTTGAGCTGATGCCCTTGGTTAAGAATGTGCTTCCTTTGAGTATACGCCCAATAGTGGTATTACTGAATCATTGAGTAGATTGATTTCCTGCTTTTTGAGGAACCACCATACTGATTTTCAAAGTGGCTGTACAAGCTTACACTACCACTGACAATGGAGGAGTGTTCCCCTTGCTCTACATCCCCTTATATGCTGACTAGTTTTACATCAACTCAACACAAGATAAAGTTATTTGGGAAAAGGAAATGTCAATTGAGACTGTTTCCTTACCAGACTGGCCTGTGGAGAATTTTCTTGATTGATGACTGATGGTCAAGAGTCCATCTCAGTGTAGGGAGTGTGCCATACTTGGGCAGGTGGTCCTGTGATATATGAGAAAGCATATTTAGCAAGCTATGAGGAGCAAGCTGTAAATAACATTCTTCCACATCTTCTGCTTCAGTTTCTGCTTCCAGGTCCCTGCCTTGAGTTTCTGCCCTGACTTTCTTTCATGATGGACACCAACTATAAGATGAAATAAACTATTATCTCCCAAGTTGTTTTGGTCTTGTTATTTTATCATAGCAATATAAACCCTAACAAAAACAGAAACAGGTACCAGATTTGTGAAATATTTCTGTGACAGGCCTGACCATGTTTCTGATAGGACTATGGAAGTCTGGGTTAGAAAAATCATTGAGTGTTCAGAGTTAGTAAGCTATTATGGAAACTTAAAAGAAAAAAAAATGAGAACAGGGCAGATGGCAGCCAGTCTTGTGAAATTTCAAAGGGAAGTAAAGATTCTACCAAGGCCATTTGAGTAATATTTTGTGCTAAAAATCTGTGACTCTGGTTAGCTGGGCTGAAAAATAAGCCATGATTAATACGAGATCCATATCAGTGAAGTGAAACTGCCTTATGGGACAACTGATGATGGTTAGCTAGAGCTGAGAAATTAGTGATGATTAAGAAGAGACCAGTATGATTGAGTCACAGTCCTCTAGGAGGCATCTCCCCAGGGTCAGAACACATGAGCTATGGTCTGATGAGGCAAATTCTGAACTTGGTAATATGTAAGAGTCTTCCTGGTGTGGTGCTGGCTTTGAAGGTAGGAAGGATCATGTAGAAGAGCTGTGGTTTGACACTGAGAAATCATCGGTAAAGTTAAAGCCTTAATTGCAGTAAAAGTTTCAGGACAAAAGGGGCCATGGAGAGAAGCTAAAGCTTGGCATGATGTGGCAGGGTCAAAGTTCATGAAGAGAGGTCAGAAAAAGCTATTGGTGAAAATACCCAAGCATTTTGGAGAGCATACCATGGGAAGACCTTTAAGGATGGTAATAGCTGTACAGTCAGACTGGCCTGAGTACACAAGACAAATTGTATGTGCTATTGTAAAATATATATTAGTAATATATTATGCAAAGGATTAATATTTATTAAGGGGTTATATAAAATTTATTGATATAATTTTCTCTTTCTGCAATATGCTGTCAATGGCCGAGCTAGAAGAATGAGTTTCTGATCATGAGTGAGTTCAAGGTGTCTAATACTGGGCTTTTAACATTGTTGGACTTTGTTTTGCTGTGATTTGATTGTGTCCTGGACCTTCCTTTTTTGAAGTAAGAAATTGTGTAATTTTTTTTTTAATCTTACAGAAGCCCACAGTTAAGAAACTTAAAATGTTTGAGAAAGACTTAAAATATTTTAGAGAAACTTGGGTTATTTTAGCAAAATTTTGAAAGAGTCTTAGGATATTTGAAAGAGATTGATCCTTTAAATTGTTAGAAGTTTTAAAGACTGTGGAACTTTTAAAAGTTGGAATGTGGGCTAGAGAGTTGGCTCAGTCATCAAAGGCTAGATTCACCACTAAAAAGTTGGAACATTTTATAGTGTGATATTAATATTAATATGACATCTTTGGAACAAATGAGAAAGGTAAGGTTGTAGTTGAATAGTGATATGTTTGTGTTTGAGTTGACAAAGCATCAGTTCATCTGGCTAGTTTTTTGTCAACCTGACACAAGCTAAGTGGAGATAACCCCAGCTGAGAAAAGTCTTCCATGAAATTGGTCTTAGATAAACCTGTAGGGCATTCTCTTGATTGACATTGGTGTGGGAGGACCTATCTCACTGAGGGTGGTACTACCAAGGGTAGATGGTACTGGGGTGTACATAAAAAAAAAACCCAAACTGTCAGGAGGAGCAAGCCAGGAAACAGCATTCCCCTCATGCAGTAATTAGCATGACCCCAAAGGTCATGACTGACTCCAGGTTTCTGCCTTGAGCACATGCCTTCACTTCTTTTAATGATGGACTGTATGTGGAAATAAAATAAACCCTTTCCTGCACAGTTGCTTTTGTTTGTGATGTCTTTGTCACAGCAACAGAAATTTGAGCCCTTCCTCTACATCTGAAACCAGGATCTGATCTGACTGATCAATTGACTGTATTTCCCTCACTTGAAACCTATGATTTTAAACCTTTAGTGTTGAAACCTTAATGTTGACATTTCTGTAAATACACCCTCCCCAGTCTTTCTCCTATAATCTCCAACACACATCTCCTTCATTCTCAGGTGATTTGTTGGACAAATACAATTAATAGGAAAAAGCTTGCCTCTTCCTGATCAACAACATACATCTGTATGTCTGTAATATTTTCCCCTACTATAATAGATAGCTACTGTCCTCTACTTGAGGACAACTTCCTATAATTTCACACTTCCATTCTGCAATCTTGTTTCTACAGGATCCCTTCTGCTAACACATAAATATGCTATGAATAATTCACACGAGTAGCCACTCTCTGGCTTTGCTCCAATGTAGTCCTTCAGTGATTGACCTGTTCCTCCACTTTTTACACAAGAAAAATTCATTAAAAATGTTCTGTATTGGCTGCTTCCATTTTCTCAGCTTTCACTTTATTTTGAACTCAACTGAATCGAATTTTCTTCAAGATATGTTTCTGAGACCAATGATCTTCTATGTTCCAAGCTATATTTTACTGCTTGGAAAGAATGAGGTGTTAGAACTGCATTGTACATTGTAAATCCTATATTCCTCATATCATTTTAGCTTGCCTTTAATTTGAAGTAAACAGAAAGATTAATATTTCCTTCACATAAATGAGGATAATGAGACTAGAAAAAATTAAGTAATCTATTCAAATTCACTTTGGTGGTGATGAGTGTGTTAGTGGGAAATAGTTATTAGAAAGATGAAGTGAAGAACACATAGACCGAAGCTGGTAATCAAGGGTCATTATATCTAAGTATTTTAAGTAAAAGAAACCTGTAATGTGATGGTTTCAACAAATGACTGAAAGGGCCTGCTGATTGTTTCATAGTCACACAAGTTTCTAGCACCAGGTTTGGGCTTTAACTTCCTGTCTTTGGTTAGTGTTCTGCCCCACAGATCTTGCTAAGATTTAAATTATCAGCCTGAAGGAGTCCAAGAAGCACATATATCAGAATCTTACCTGCAGTGCTGAATATCAGTACTAACACTGGGATCCTGCTGCATCGGTATGGTGCCAGCTTCCTAAGAATAAGGCTCAGGATTCACATTTTTAAACAGTTCCATCTATGTCATTCTTTTATATCCTTAACCCTGAGAATTGTTTTATGTATAAGAGAGGATAAACACACTCAGGACACTGTACTTTATACCTTCACCTTTGAAAGGAAGCTGTCATTTACTCTGGCTTCCATTAATGAAAAAAGAGAGTAAGAGTCCAGCTTTCTCTCCCTGGTAAACTCTCGGGGTCCCTTTCACATTTGTTTTCTTTTGCAGAGAAGCATCTTCTCTGGGTCAGGTATGGTAGTGGAACCAACTGAACAGCCCGCAGCCTAGTCAATCATTCTGGAAACACTGTCTGGAAATGCCTGGGATGGAAGAGGTTCATTTGCTTCTGCCTCTTGGCAAAGGGGGCAACTCTGAGTCATGGGGGAACAACTGGGGAGCAATTGGAGGGTTGCTTTGTGATGAATGGGACAGAGCAGAGGCCAAACAGGAATGGATCTATCCAAGGGATTTATGTGTGTGGACACGCAAATGCTTTTGGCCTAAAAATATTCCTGGAGCTCTATCCCTAGAAGTCACTGGAAGCTTTGAGGAGTCACACAGTTATTCCAGATGCCATATTCCTGGATGTTTGACCCCTTTATTCCTGACACCATCTCTATCTGGCCAGACTTGATAAATAATGACAATATTTCTTTTCTGGACTTAAAACACCAATTGCTCTCACAATTTTAGGTTGAATAAAAAAAATAAGTTTGTGGAATTCTTTTATATGTAAAAAAGATATATCTTTCTGCTGTAAAAGAAAAAAATTACAAACAACCAGAAGCAATATTCAAACCAATGTCATTTCCTTCTCTCTCTCTCCCTCCCTCCCTCCCTCTTTCTCTTTGCCACTTAGGAAAAAATAATATTTAAGGGATAAATTCTCCCATCATTTCCTGTGCATCAATACCATTGTCTAGTTAAATAATTAAAAAAAATCTGCAGGGTTTTATTTCACAGGCTTTCATCCTCTCATCAAACCTCCTTTGGAACTGTATCTATCATACAAAGCACTTGAGGATTAATTGGCAGGGCTAATTGATTGCTTAAGTGGTTACTTTATTTTCATTATTCTGCTGGTATGGTCATAATATTTTAAAAATTTAACAATTCTAGACAAGATTTAGGTCTAAATAACTCAACTCTCTTAAACATTCCTAAATGTAAAGGGCGCTGGGACATTTTTCTCCCACCTACAATGTTCTCACTGATGCAGGCAAAGAGAAACTCAGTCAAGCTCAGCACTGAGCCTAACAGTTTTTTAGAGTTTCTCAGTAGACACCTGTGTCTCTTCACAGTTCTTGTATGACTTTTCCTAGGACCATGAGAGCAAATGATTATGTAGGTGTAGTCCCTGACAAAGACATAGCAGCTGGCGACTACAGTGTACCAAATCCCTGTCATCAGATTCTGCTTTCCACCGCAAGCTACATCCATTGAATGGCTCATCATTTCTTTTTCTATTTGTTTCTTTATTTTTTGAAACTATAATTACATCATACTCTCTCACCCTTCCCTCCCTCACTGCTCTCTCCCAAATCTATGGCATCCTTCCTCATCAGTTGTGGTTATGTGCATATATATGTGTATATCCTACTATATATATACATAATATATGTCTGTGTGAGCTCTGTGTATAAAATAATCCTAAATATTACCTGCTCAGTCTGTACAATGCAATTTTCATGCATACAACTTTTAGGCCCTCCCCCTGGTATTAGGCTACCGATTGGCATGTTTTCCCTGGAGTGGGCTAATTCTTCCACTTTTTGTTTCTTAATTGTCTGTGGTTTATTTGTGTCACATTTGGCTTCATGATCTTCCCTTGTCCACTTTGTCTTGTCTTCTGATGTTGACCTTGTTCAGCTCATGTTTGTGTGTCATGTTGGTGGGACTTTATGGGTGTAGCTTTTTTTGAGGAGGAGACACCGTTTCGCAGCAGACTCCCTGATCCCCTGGCTCTTACATTCCTTCTGCCTCCTCTTCTACAAGGTTCCCTACTTTAGGAACACATCGTTTTTAATTAACACAAAGGCTTCAGCACTGTTCAATTACTAGTTTCCATACACTTCTATATTGGCCTTTGGAAATATACAGATATATGAAGGACATAATTCTTAATTTTTTAAAAAAATTATCTCTATAGCTGAGTTACAGTGCTGAATGAACTTCCTGGAGTTCTTTAAAATGAAACCATTTACTGACTGCTTATGCTGTCTGACTTGTTCACATGAGGCCATCAGTTTTTCAAGCAGTTTAGAATTGGACAAAGCCCCACAGCAGGTTGTACCTTCCATGGAAACTTCTTGGCTGGTGATGTCATAGAGCCATCACAAACTGTATTTATAGCTAATAAGAATTATGCACAGTCCCACCAAGCTGTGGAAAGCATGCTTGCAATGTGCACAGATTTGAAAAGCGCATGGGGAGGAAGTAATGTGTAGGAAGAGGACAAGACTTGCTTTGCCCATATTTTGGTTTCGGTCTCTATGGATATTTGAGTGGCTGTCTAATGAAAGGCGGGGATACTAGTCTGGAACTTGTAGTCCCTGAATATAGATGATAAAATTTCTAGGATATCAAGGGGAGAAATATGAATAATAGGAGAGAAAAGGACAGAGATGAGAAGATGAAACAGAGGCAGGACTGTTTAGGGAGCTGCGGAGGGGATGGGAGCTAAATTGGAAGGGATTGAGAATAAATAAGAGATGAGGAAGTGGAGAATAAATCAGTTTTAAAATTTATTTTTTAACTTATTTCCAGAAATAAAACATGGGTACTCATGGGGAAAAAAAAAGAATTATGCACAGTCGCAAAGTCCTGTTAGGGAAGTCACAGCACAGACCCCAAGGTTTCTGAAGCAAAGCCTACTGTTTTATAAAAACTGTTTTCTTTTCAAAAAATAGTTCTTGTCTCTTTACTGGCTTTGATAGATTCCGGATACTTGCCAATCTGATACCAAATGTCTACTCTGTCATTGAATGCCTGACATCAGTTAGGGTTGTTTCACCCACAAAACCATCCAATTATAAGTGTGCTATCACATTACATAGAGTTGACTGGCTTCAGGCACTTTCAGAAGTTATAGGTAAACTCCACTACAGGTGGCTCCAGTGCCAATAGTATCTTATTATGAATTTAGTTGTGTCAATTAGAACCATATGTGAGAGCCCTAACCCTTAGAACTTCAGGATATGACCTAGAGACAGAGACTATAAGAAGCTTATGAAAACAGAATATTAGTGTGGGCTCTTACCTATCTTTCTGGAGTCTTTAAAAGGAGAGGAAATTTAGCTATATAAAAAGTATCATGGGTTCTGAATTGTAACTTGGTTTTTATTTTTATTTTTTGCTTTGTATCTAAAATCCACTTCTGTGTGAGTACATATCATGTTTATTTTTCTGGGTTTGTATTACCTCACTCAGGATGATATTTTCTAGATCCATCTATTTACGTGTGAATTTCAGAATGAAATTTTTTTATGCAGAGTAGTACTCTATTGTGTAACTGTACTGCATTTTTCAAATCTATTCCTCAGTTGAGGGGCATCTAGGTTGTTTCCAGGTTCTAGCTATTACAAATAATGCTGCTATGAACATAGTTGAGCTGATGCCCTTGAAGTAAGAATGTGCATCCTTTGGGTATATGCCCAACAGTGGTATTGCTAGATCATTGGGTAGATTGATTCCCAGTTTTCTGAGGAACCCCCATACTGATTTCCAAAGTGGCTGTACATACAAGTTTAAACTCTCAACAGCAAATGGAGGAATATTCCACTTGCTCCACATCCCTTCCAGCACAGGCTGTCATTAGTGTTGTTGATTTTAGCTATTCTGACAGGTGTAAGATGGAATCTCAGAGTTGTTTTGATTTGCATTTCCCTGATGGCAAAGATTATTGAGCAACTCTTTACGTGTCTTTTAGCCATTTGAAATTCTTCTGTTGAAAATTCTCTTGTTAGCTCTGAACACCATTTTTTAATTGGATTACATTTTTTTGATTCATTTCTTGAGTTCTTTATATATTTTAAAGAGCAGTCCTCCATCAGATATAGGGTTGGTGAAGCTCTTTTCCCATTCTGTAGGCAGTTGTTTTGTCTTATTGACTTTTGCCTTACAAAAGCATCTCAGTTTAAGAAGGTCTCATTTATTAATTGTTGCTCTCAGTGTTTGGGCTATTGGTGTTATATTTAGGAAGAGGTCTCATGTGGCCATGTATCCAAGGCCATTTCCCATTTTCTTTTCCATTAGGTTCAGTGTAACTGGGTTTATGTTGAGGTCTTTAATTCACTTGGACTTGAGTTTTGTGCAAGGTGATAGCTATGGATCTATTCGCATTTTTCTACATGCCATTATCAATTATGTCAGCATTTTTGTTGAAGATGCTCTCTTTTTTTCCATTGTATATTTTTGGCCTCTTTGTCAAAATCTATGTGTTCATAGGTGTGTGGATTAATGTCAGGGTCTTCAGTTCAATTCCATTGATCCACAAGCCTGTTTTTATGTCAGAACCAAGCTGTTTTTTATTAATGTAACTCTACAGCAGAGCTTGAAGTCAAGGACTGTGATGCCTCCTGAAGGCACAACCCCTGAACAGCTCAGTAACAAGGAGGAACTTAAGAGAGACATCGTGGATCCCTTCGGGAAGGGAAAATAGAAAAGATCTGAAGCCTTCATCTAGCAACTGATGGAAGCACAGAAATCCATTCAGCTGAAGAGACACGGGAGAGATTTTATGAGCAATGTGATCAAGATTATGATGAAGAAACCCACAGAGACAGCTGACAAGAGATATGAGATCTCACTAGCTCGGAATAACAGCTGGAGAACCTACCTGGGACTGAACTAGGCCCTCTGGCTGTGGATGACAGTCAAATAGCATGGGCAGTTTATGGGGACCTCTGGCAGTGGGACCAGAATTTATTCCTGGTGCATGAACAGGCTTCTTGGAGCCCATTCCTTATAGAGGAACACCTTTCTTAGCCTTGATACTGAGGGAAGGGCTTGGTCATACCTCATTTGGATATGCCAGACTGCAATGATTCACCCTGGGCATCCTTGCCCACTCTCAGGAATAGATGGAGAGATGGGGTCTGAGGAAGCTGAGGGAGAACTGAGAAGGAGGGAGGTGGGGAGGGAGGGAAAACAGTGGTGGGTATGTTAATCTTTTAAAAGGTATTATGAATATGACACATACCAGAAGGACCATGTGAAAGACATAAGAGGAGGTGGGAATTTACAAGTCAAGAAAAGAAGCCTCATGGAAACCAATTTTTCCAATGCCTCAATCTTTAACTTTAAGCCCCTAGAACTACTAAATATATTTTAATGTTTGTTATTTAAGCTGCCTAGTCTATGATATTTTATTTGGGTAGTTTTGGCAAACTCAGACATACCACTCCTCCTGCTCTGCTCCCTTAGGTTTCTTGGGCACTGTTTGTGACCAATTGACTGAGACAAAATGACTATAACACAAATTCAGTACTTTCTGAACTATGAAGCATGTAAAGTTATATCTCCATTTAGGAACCACATTCATTTTTATTGTTATCTAACAAATTATAAACTTTGTAGCTTAAAACGTGACTTATTTGCTGTCTCACAATCCCTACATCAGACATCCAGTAAGCTTGCTTAGGATCTCCCAAGGCAAAAATCAATTTAATGTGTTCACATGGGTGGGCTCTTATCTGGTGGCTTTAGAAAAAAATCCCCTTAACAATTCACTCTATTTGTTAGCAGAATCTCATGTCTTGTAGCCAGTCAGAAGTTGGGTTTCTTTTCTGGCTGTCAGTCAAACAACCTCCTTCTGGCCCTATTCCACATCCTTCTCCTGTGATGCTCCACCCTCACAGCCAGCAGCAGCAGGATATGCCTCTCACCTCCCCTGATCTTCTCTGGCTCCACTAACTGGAGCAAAGACTGCTTTTGAAAAGCCTCATATTCAATCATTCCCATCCTCTCAATCATAAGGGCAATATCTCACCATTGTCATAAGTCACAGCTATGCATAAAAGTGACAAGATTAAAAGTGAGTGAGAATCATTAATGTTTATTCTCAGAATTCAGAAATACCTCTGAAACACACAAAGAATGGAAATTTTGAGATGGAACATTATGTCTATTGCTGTTTTCTTTTTCTGAATAAGACGTGGCAGAAATATGGACTTCTATTGATTTGTAAATATAGTCTAATAGTTTGTCTAGGTGGTCAATGATTTAGAAAGACTAAAAAAGTCTGAAGAAGAGGTTTGGAAGGAAATATTAGAATAAATACAAAGTTTGAGGATTTGTATGTGTCTTATGAATGATTGCCAAAGAACAAACACTATAGAAGAGACTCTTAATAACCAAATGGTCAAGGGAGCCTACTCTGTGGATATTGGCCAGCTTACTAGCCCTGCCACACTTCATTTATTCTTGCTCAAATAAATAAATTACAGAGTTAATTCAGGAGATCAAAATTATATTTTCTTTCAGTACTTCAGAGTTTGTTTAGTTTTCTAATGAGTCACTAATTAACCAGGAGACCAGAAGTAAATCCCTAATGTAGCATCTTTGCCTGAGAAGAAAGAGCAGATCAACTGATATCAGGTTTGCCTAGGATTTTCTACATCATGAACAGTTCTTAGATTTTTCCAGAATATACTTTTGGTTATCTCCCTTGCTTGCAATGCTCTCTGCTACCACTTATGCTGTGAAATTCACTGTTTTTATCCTATATTCTTTTATCCAAAATAGTTGGACCTAAGAAATATCAGAATAGATATTGAAAGCTCTATTATAGTGTTGACTGAGAAGAAGAGAAAAACCATTTTATGTATAAGTAACTATGGGGCAATGTCTTGTGAAATATACTCTATCCTGTATAATTGTTTTCTTTCATAGCTAGAATACACAGACCAATGATCAATGAGTAGAGAGAGAGAATTTCTCTCTGTAACTCATTAGTGAAATTGGATGTCTCTTTACTAAAATCTCGGGTTTTTAAATCATAAGTCTTTTATTTTCCTTTCTAGAGGATGAATCCTACCAGATGACTAAAGGATCTCACGGACCTAGAACCAAGAAATGGCAGCTGGCCATGCAGAGATTTCCATGTATTGGGTCAACATAGAAAGGTGACTGGACTGAATGGGGAGAATATTTTCCTGATTATTTATTTGTATCCATGAAAAGATGAGTATGCTTGACTTCAGGCTGTTCTCTAGAATTGATCCCATGTGTAGCAGAACATATCTGTGGAAAACAGCAGATTTTCTGGCCAACAAGCCTATCACTAGTTCACCCCATTGGAATGAATATTTGAGTCATCGTCTAGGTGAAGAATAAACAAATTACATCTAGACACTAAAACCTTTAAGTTGTTAGTGAAAGTTTGCATGTTAAGGAAGGGAAAGTTTAATTTCCTTCATAACTTTAAAAATCACAATGAGAGATCAATATTTCCTCCTGCCTTTTTGCAAGAATTTTTAGACAACCATGGGGGTGAACACAAGATTGTTCACCTAGATTGTGGAGATTCCACACATCTGAGTAAATGGGTGATTTCAGGGAAATCAGAAGGAACTCTGTCCTAATCATGTAGAACATTCTGCAGTCTTGTGACACAGGTACAGACCTTTGTGAACGTTAAAATTAATGCCTCACTTACTGACAACTGACTGCAGCCAGGATAAATTTAGTTCATTAGACTTTATCCTCTTACAGATTTTGTTGTGGGTAAGATAGAACGTACATCCAATTGACTTGATGTGTAGAGCTCCAGGGAGAGAAGAGGGAAGAAGAGACCTGTGCAGATCTTCATTTCAACAGGACATCTCACTAATCTCTCTCCCTCAGCCTTCTGAGAAGTGGTGGATTAAAATTCTCCACATTACGGATCAGAAATCAGAGTTTCAAAAAGTTTAGTTTCTTGTCTGAACTACCACAGTTTGAAGGGGGCAAGCAGTTCCAGATGTGAATCTGTCACCCTATAGAGCAAATACTCTTTCCAGATACCATAGAAAAATCTCAAAATATGGAAATGGATTATTATGATAAAATTGAAAATAACTTACATTTTATTTCAATTAGGTATTAGTAGAGCAATTGAGGAATTGTGTGTGTTTGTGTGTGTCTTGAATATAATGTAAATTACTCACTGGGTTTGGGAGGGATGAACCTATCATTCTTAACTGAGATTATTTTTTTCAGCCCTTGGGATGGCAGATGTCTACTTTGACAGATAAGGAAGGCTTGGCCTTCTTCAATCCTTGATGTAGGATGTTTTTCTGTATGCTGTGAATATGCTTTATTTTTGGTTAATAAAGAAATTGTTTTGGCCTATAGCAAGGCAGCTTAGAGGCAGTCAGGCAATTCAAGTGGATATAAAGGAGAAGGGTGAAGTCAGACAGACACTATAGGCTTCTGCCCAAAGAGCAAGATGTAATGGAACATAGGTAAAGCCATGGAGCCACATGAAAATACATAGAGTAATAAAACATGTTGAGTTAAGTTGTAAGAGCTAGTTGACAATGAGCCCAAGTCATAGGCCAAATAGTTTGTAATTAATAAATGTTTCTGATTAATTATTTTATAAGTGGCTGCCTGACTGTGGATAGGAGAGATTTTTTTTGGACCCTGGGGCTAGACAGGTCAAAAAACTTCTGGCTACAAATCTTCTTACTTCTTGGAAAGAGGATGGAGACATAGGTGGTTCAGTCCCTGTTTTGTTGGTCAGAAAGCCTCTCATAGCCTACAATTCACTTGTCTTAATATCTGGTGGCAGCTATCAACCTGAGGGTAGTGGTCACCCTTGCCACAACTTCCTCAATCAGTTTTCTTAAACTACCACACTAAGAGGGGCTAGTGACTGAAACTGTCTCATTGTCCTCATTTGGGCTCTTTTTCAATTTAGAGGGAGGAAACCTTCCATTATAGGAATCTACCATAATAAGTCCAATATATGGCCACAGCCCTTTAATATGATACAATCGAGTCACAGGCCAAGTGACAATGCTTACCTGTGCTATGCCTGGTATTTAATTAAGAAAATTGCCTGGCTGAAAAGATATTTCAGTGGTTAAAAGAACTTTTTAATTTTGTAGAAGATTTGAGCTCAGTTTATAGCACCCACATTGAGCAGCTTACCACCTCCTACAACCCCAAGGGATTTGGTGGCTCCCATCTCCTCAGACACTAGTACATCTGTGTCCATACCCACACATACCTAAACATAATTGAACATTAAATATTTTATAGAAAATTATCCATATAACATAGTAGCATAATCACTTATATAAGATGGCATGTGTGCATCTCAACTCAAAAAATAAGAAAATAAAACCCTTTAAGTTTCATTATCAGTGGTAAATATAACAGACGTTTAAATGTATTTCATAGAAATCCAGTGCAGCCTTATTCTGAGTATATACGTAAAATACTTATGGATGCCAGCTAGCTTCTCAAAAGATAGTTATGTTTCCACTCTCTTGTGTTAATTGTTGAAATGTAGTATATTTTGGGTGTGTGTATGTGTTTTTTAAAATTAGTCTTTCAAACAACTAAGTAGAAAAACAAAGTTACACCAATTATTTGTAAAACCTTTAATGCCTTATGCAGAAACCTATCCTTTGGACAATTCCGTTAGAAAAATTATGGTGCCACAGCACAGAATAAGCTGAAGTTCTTCTTCTTGCTGATTGTGTGATCTGGGGCAACTTAACATTTTGAGTCTTGAGTGTTCTCCTCTGTGAATCCTTGCTAACAGAGCCTCCTCGGAGTCACCTTTGTGAGATTTCATGGAAAGCACAAGACACAGCACAGTGCCAGGTGAATAGTAGATACTTGATAAATGCCAAGTATTTCCCATAATCTGTGTCCTGTGCACAAAACTTACACAAGTGTCACACATGGTCCAGCATGAGAATTGACTTCTTCTTAAGATGTCTGCTGCCTTTGGAGCATCTCATATTTTCGGATCTAAGGTAAACCCTAAGAATAAACAGTTCTTCTATCTCAATATATTTTAAGTTGACTACTTTCCCTCTATAGACGATTCACCATCCATGGAATGGAATGGATCTGGTGTCCTCTCCCATCACAAAATGGATGCTTCACAGTAGGAGAGAGTTTCTAATGGACAGTGGTTATACTCTGGAAGCTCTGGGGATTCCTCTTTTCAGGGTGCTTAGAGACCACTGGGGCTACTGAGTTGGCAGGTGAGAATCAGAAGTGTTCATGGAAACATTCCAAAGTGCCCTCTAGCAAAAATCTTTCTCTTCTTTTTTAAATGTAATTTTGTTATATTGAAAAGTATTATCTTTGTGATGGGCTATCATAATTTGTAACAAGCCACCCTCAAAGCCAGAAATTTAAGATAATAAACCCCATTTGGTGTATATTCAGGAGGTCAGCAGTTTGGGCCAATCTTTCTTATAGCAGGTGTCTGCACTTAACTGCAGGGTTAATAGTAAAGGAAGCAGCTGGCTGAGGGTAGCCTCGTGGGTTTTACTAGAATCAGAGTATAGTTCCAGTGGGTTCTCAAGAATCATGAGCTAGATTCTTGGTCCCCCACATGCTGATATTGAAGGGTGGTAGAAGTTTTAGCAGGAGGGATTCAATGCAGTGCAGTTAAGTTGATCACTAGGAGTGCTGCACTTAGAAAGGACTAGCTAATAATCCACTAGGGTCCTGGCTAGTCACCATGGAAACACATCATTACAAAAACAGCAAGCTTGGTCCCTGCATCTCTCTTGTTTTCCACCTTGCCATGTGAATGCCCTTCTCCTCTTACACATGATGATCTCTCTTATGTTTTGATGTAGCAAGAAAGTCTTCTCAAATGCTGATGAGAACTGCTCAGCTTCCATAACTGTGATCAAAATAAATCTAACGTTTTGTTATAATCTTATATTTTATTACCACAACAGAAATGGATTAACACAGTCTACCACCCTACAACAGGATGTCTAGGGCAATGTTTACATGAGAATCAGATGGCAAAGATATCTATACACACACACACACACACAGACAGACAGAGAGAGAGAGAGAGAGAGAGAGAGAGAGAGAGATCATCCCTTGGAGCAGAAGCACCCTTTGAGGTGCTTTTCCTAGGAGTGTAGACATGGCACACTTACATTAGTAGGTAGAGCAAGTACAAGTCAAGTTTAGATTTAAGGTGAGGAAAAAGAGCCAATGCCTCTTCATAAGACAAGCTCTAAAGCCGTAGCACACAGTGATTTAGCATAGAGATGGATGAAGGATTATAGTTATTTTTGCAATCTACCACACCCTGGGAGTTCCAAATTGCAAGCTGGTTGGGAGCCAATGGAGTGAGGGAAATAGGAGGTGAGATTCGGCATCAGATGCAAATGTACCAGGCAATCATGGCTGACAGACAGCATTTGACGACCTTTTAAAACATTCCTTCCTCTCTTTGCTTTAAGGTGATTTTTGTCATTTTGGCAAACATCAGAAAGATGTCTGCACCAGAGGTGCTTTGAGGAAGGAAGGAACACTTCCAGGGCTGGTGTTATTGCATGGACAGTGGCCAGACCACCTCATTCTTTCCAGCCTCCTTAGTCATCTTTGCTGACCGTTATAGGATCCCTGCAGCCGCAGCAATCAGAATCGATCATGGGAAAGGGTGGCTCGCGTGGCTTGGCTGGGGTGCAGCCCAGCTGGCCTCAATCATGCCTCTTAAATGTTTCCTCTCAAGCTTTTAAGGGCCTAAGAGAGCTGAGTGCACAGGAATCCAAACAAGCCTTAAGATTGGCTTGTTCAGAATTGGCTCCAGACCATGAAGAGAGGAAACAAAAGATATGGGTAAGTATAATGACCTGCTTGAAACGGCATTTAGGAGAGCTTTTCTTTTCCCTACACAGATGGCTCAGACTCCAAGTGCTCCTTTCTTCAGGCATCGTGGCACTGCCCCCTTCAGGGTGAGGACCTTGTAGCTCAGCATGCCTTGATCCAACCTAAGTTGAAAGTACAGACTATGACTCAAAAAATCTATGTTCCACAGACATTTTATCCATCAATTTTTATCTGTTGGCAATCAGGGAGAGAAAAGGCCTTGAATTTTATTCACAAGACTCAAGTAAAGGAAAAGAATGTGAAGCTTTTTCTAGGTACCTTTGTGTTCTTAAAAGTTTTTCCTCTCTCTCTCTCTCTCTCTCTCTCTCTCTCTCTCTCTCTCTCTCCCTTTCTTTTTTTTCTTGATCCAGACCAAGGTTTTGGTGTAGCTAAACCAAGTGTGGCATTTGTCATGCTCAGCCTCTTTGTTTCTTACGTCCTCTTTCCTCTCCTGCTAATACAGAGGAAGATTCATTCAATCTAGAGTGTTGTTAGATGGCATAAGTACCAGCTTCTGTGCATTATTGCTAAATACAAGTAACTTAGTCTTTTGGACTCCTTTGAGAGCAGCCAGAGAGGTATAGAAGCAAGTTGCAGGATGGCATTGCCCTCTGCTTCCTGGGTCCAAGGTGAAGGGCTGTTACAGCAGTCTGGATGATGCTAGCTGGCTTAAAGAAACACCATCGGACTACTCTCAAGCAATCGATTGCGTTATTAGGGTTTCGGTTTTCCAATACTTGGCTCTTTACAATCCAATTCTATAAAGATTTATGTAGCACCAGGGAATGGTGGGAGGTGCAGAGCACTCGGTTTTGAAGCTGTCATTCAAGAAATGAGGCCAAATGGTGCCTTTGAAGTGCTGGTACCTTTCAGCTAAAGTACTTCCAGGAAGAGAAAGGTCTACTGAATGTCATCACTCTGAGAGTGGTGTAGATGGGACTCCAGCACGTAGATATGCATGTAGCACTTGCTATGTCCCAGGTTCTAATCACTTTGCAGATGTGGACCTGATGTCTCTCTTGCATGAATATTAGAAGCAAGATTGGAGCCTGGCCATGTGGCTCCAGTGTCCATAACTGTAAACACTATTCAATGCTATTTCTCAGGTCACCCTAGAGCTCATTTGGTTTACCAAGCCACTCCATATACCCCTGGGTTATCTCTCTTTAAGGAGATAAAGACAGGAAGGGAAGGAAAACAATAGGGTGGTCATCTTTGTGCTAGAGGCTGTGCTGTTTCTGAAGCTAGCTCATTTTATTACAAGAACAATAGTGTGGCTGTCAGCTGCTCTTGCCCATAATTTTAGACTCACAGAGGTTAAGTGGCTAGATGACACACTGATGGTAAGGTACAATGCTGAAATGCATTTTGAGCTTCCAAATGGTTCCACAGCCCATGATTCACTCTACATTCTTCCTATTTTCTGCTTTAGTTAGATAACCTCATGTCACCTTCCAAGGGCTAAGGAGTCACTTCCTGTCTTCCAATCTGAAGCCATTATGAGTTCTACAAGTCTCTCTAGTCCTTTGTAGCTCATACTCAGAGGGACATGGATTATGTCAAGTTGTATGGAATTCATTGGCTTTTATCAAAGGTTACATACAAATCATTTCAGTTTTCCATTAGAATTTAGCTTCATAAATGTTTAATGTCATTAAAAAAATACACACTCAAAGACAAACTCACAAATCGTGTATACTATGCTTTACCTTTTGCTCTTAGAATGGTAGCATGAGCCACTGCTGGATTGCCCCATATCACAGCAAGATGTACCCTCCAGTTATTCCATTTTTATGACAGAATAGTATCAAATGGAGCCCCAATCCTGTATCTCATCCAAGCGTGGGTCAGACTAACAGAATGTAAGACCACTGTGTGCCCTGGAATGCCATTCACAACCTAACCTCAAGTGGATTATAAATGTTTGTCTTTGTTTACAGTGTTGGTAACAAGTTGTTGTAGATAATGGTAAGAAAAAACCTATATAAGGAGCATTAGACTTGGGGGTTTTGTTTTAAAAAGAAAAAAAAAGAAAGAATGCTGTGGGATTATACTCTTGTATATTGTAAATGTTTGTTCTTCCTATTGGTTTAATAAATTCTCATTGGCCAGAAGGCAGATAGGAAGTATGAGCAGGGCTAAGAAAACTCTGGGAGGAAGAAGAGCAGAGGAGAGATGCCAGACAGATGCAGAGGAAAGAAGACAAAAATGTTCCGAGAAAAGGTACTAAGCCATTTGGCTAATCATGGGTTAGTTTAAGAGTAAGAGTTAGTACTTAATATGCCCGAATCATAGGCCAAACAGACTTTGTGTGATTATTTGGGACTGTTGGTTTAGATCTTGGGCCTAACCTGGGCCAGAAAATTCTTACTTCAGAGGGTCCTTTGCTGGAGAACCTAGAGTGCTTGGCAGAGTACATTACCTCTTTGAAAGCCTGTCCAGAGAGGCCTGTGACAGAATCATCACAAGCAAAGAACTCAGATGACCTCTGTGTCCTTGAGGAATCTAGTGGGTCCTCTTCAGGAATTTTCTTCCCAGATCAGGTTTCTGGCAAGTCTGTAATTAATGTAATAAATAAATATTTTAAATCCCTTACAAAACAAAAAAATTACACACACACACACAACAACAATCCCGGAATCTATTATCCCCCCTGTAATTTTCAGCTTTGTATGCTTTTAAAGACCTTGTTTTAATGTTCCTTCTCACCTAGAAAATAGAGAGGTGAAACAGCACCTTCTCCCTTTACAGGCAGTGAAGTTCTAAAACTCAAAGAGGTCAAGTGACTTGCCTAAGGTCACACAGCCAACAGAAGATAGATTCGGCCAACACCTATGTTTTCCCACTCAATGTAGCAATCTCTTTCACATCATTTACCCTTTTGTTATATAACCTATAAAATCATGCTAGCAATAAGAAATTACAGTTTCACTGTTTAATACCTTTATATTACTATAAAGCACAAAAGAGTAGTATTTGCTTACTATTTTGTACTCTTGCTGATATATATATATATATATATATATATATATATATCACTAATGCTTTAGTATGTCAGTTGTGAATCTGGTCACAACTGATCTAGTACCCTCCAAAGAGAAAACTGCTATTTGCTCCATTTTGTAATTGTATAGTTTGAGATTCATTAGAGGGCAATGACATCCTGATATGTAATATGTAACTATTATATAAACAGAACCATAATTAAAATTCTGTTCTCAAGAATAAAAAAATTACTCCTATAAACTATTTTATGTATATACAAATCATCTAAAATTACCAAATAGTGAACTAACTTGTTTTCTTTTTTCATTTCCTTCTTTCTAAGATAGAGTCTCATTATGTAGCCCTGGCTGTCTTGAACTCTCTACATATACCAGACTGACCTAAAACTCACAGAGATTCACCTGCCTCTGCCCCATAAGTACTGAGATTAAAGGCATGCACTGCCTAGCCCAATCCCACTAGGAAAATGAGATTTATTGTCTTTGAGCCACTTTTCTTGTGTCTATGGCTTTGTCTTAATGAAAAACAAGAGAAATCCACAATTTGACCCCATAAGACGTTTTGTCAGTTGGCTTGTATGTATTTTTCCTGGTAATAGTAAGAATTTACACTAGATTTGGATCTGTTTCAAGAAATAAATTCTAGTGATTGCATTTTTACAGTGCTAGTTACTTTATAAAGCATCTTCTATATGAATATAGTTGAAGTGTAATAGAGAACCATAATAGTAATTATAACATATTTGACATCTTTGAAAATGAGGGGCTTTTAGTTCAGCTCAGAGTCAGACATGACATTTGTATGGGGACACAGTGAAGGATGATTTCTCTGCAAGGATTCTACAAGCTTCCTTGTGTAGTTCACAGTGCTGATGACACCTGAGGCATCTGGGATATGTGTAGAAGCCATGATTTACTTGACCTTTCAGGTTGCTAATAAGAATCAACAATAAGTGTGTGATTAGTAAACCAGATACCACTTCTCATGGTTTTAGAGGACAAGAAGTTTAGAGTCAGGATGCTTCTGTATTCAGTAATTGGTGAGGGCTCACTTCCTTGTCCATAGATGGTGCCTTTTCACTCTTAAGGAAGTGCCAGCTCTCTGGGTTCCTTTCATGAGGATGCTAATCACAATGGTGAGGACTCTACTCCCCCCACCACTTCCCAGAGGACTCACATCCCAATACCATCTTTAGGTACATATTCCAACATGAATTTTGAGAGGATGTAAATATTACAGTTTGAGTCAGGTATCTATACTTGAAGAGCCTATATCTTATTGACAACTCTTTGAGGGTTCATACTGTAAGCGAGTCTTATTTTAAGGGGACATACTATACCATACAATGTTAAAAATCACTTTTCAGTATAGTATTAAAAGCTAAACAGCTTCCTAGGAGAGGAGCATGGTCTCTGACTTGTCTTCCTCCTTGTCACCATTAAACAACTATCACATTTCCAGTTCATTCTGGAGCTAGATACTGTCACCTATGTTCACATAGCTAACCCAAGGTCCTGTGTTGCCTTTATGGACAGTCTTCTAGTCATTTCTACTTCAAGATCCTATATTTTTCTGCTGGTAGCCCTTATCTGGTGTGGAAAATGTCAAAATGTGAATGCATTCAGGACAAGAGTTGATGGATATATAGCCTATTTTCCTGCTGTGTTTTTCACTGGTCATTTCCCATGACATGGAGCTGGCTGATATTTTCTCCTTTTGCTTTATTCTACACTTTACTATACTCCATCATCATTTTAGAAATCATATCTTAAGTATACCACTTGTACAAAAATCTCCTTCTCAACCTCTGCACAGGGCATAGAGAATGGGTCAAAACTAAGATGACCTCCCTAATTATCCATGGTTTAGCTTTATAGATCTCATTATTCCCACCACTAGTTAAAGCAATCTGTGATGGTTAATATTGTCAACTTAAAAGGCACTAAGATCACCTAGGAGACAAGCCTCTGGACAAGCATGTGATGGATTATCTAGATTAGGATAATTAATTGAAGTGGGGCACCTCATCCTAGATGTGGGTAGCACCATTCCATTTCCTGGATCTAGAACTGCTGCATTAAAAAGGAGAAAAGCAGCTGAGCACTAACCTTAATCACCCTAAGCTTTGTGAATACAATGTGATCAACTGCCTCAGGTTCTTGTCACATGATTTCCCCACTGTTTTGTATTAGATCCTTCAACTGTAAATCAATGTAAACACTTCTTTTCCCAAGTTGCTTTGGTCAGGGATATTCTCATGGTCTGAGGAAGCAGCTAATACACTGTGTGTTTTATCCACCTTCCTATAAAAGTGACTTTTCTCAAATGCAAATATGTGTTTGACAATTCTTGTGCCATGAGAAACCTCAATGCCTTAGACTTAACAGGATGTCAGTAGCCCTCCATGATCTTCTAGGAAGCCCTCAAGTCTGCCCAGTCAACATTTGCCTCACCCTATCTGGTTGCCAGCCTTACTGAACCAGCAGCTTTATGCTTTTTCTCCTGTGCTTTGGCACAGAATGTTTTTTGTTTAGAGAGTTGGTTTCTTTTGCTTCTCTGTGAGCCCCACCTTTCTCTCTCTGTGACCTAACCTTCATTGCCTTTCAGAACTCCAGTTAGATGTTACTCCAGTTACAAGAGCAGATCTCCCGTGACTCTAGTATCTGTGTACAATGTCCCACAATATGTCATGACATCTTCTGCACGCTCCTTCAAATGCTGCTCATTAACTTGTTTTTCTCACCTATTAGAGTTTGAACTCATTGCAAGCTAGGTCCGCCTTTACATATTCAGTATCTTTAATCTTAAAATCAGTCATATGGCCAGTGTTTAAAAATGTTTATTGAATTCTAACCCTGATTCGATGCCAGAATCCAGCAAAGCCTCCTACCCCACATCATGCAGCCAAGGTGGACGACACTCAGATAAATGCATCAATCTGTTGCACTGGGTGTTTGAACACTGTAATTATCTCTTTGTGATGAGGAAGCATGGCCCAGCCCAGCATCATGGAGACCTGATTGGGACAGGAAGACCCACTTTAGCTTTGATGAGACAGAATGTGGTTCATGTCCTGTGGACAGAGGCATATCTGAAGAGATGAGAGAGGAAGGGATCAGGTTGAGATGGTGAGGGAACTGACCCCTTGACCAGCAGCAATATATGAGAAAGGGAGCCCAGCACTTTGAACAGCACATCAGAGATGACCCTGTTGATGAGAGTACAGGCTGAAGGTGACCCAACCTTTGGGAGACTTAGCCTCACCCCTCACTTGTCATATAGTGTCATGGGCTAGGGAGAACTGCCCTTTCCCTACCCTACCCATCAGCATTTCAAGCAGGTGGGAGAGTTGACCCAGAAGTAACAAGAGTGGGAAACTCTCCCTGCTCCCTACAAGCTGCAACTCTCAGGAGAGCAAGCCCTGCACCTCAACAGGGCAGGTGTGGTGAATTACAAAACCAGTCCTGAATTTGTAAGCATGAGAGAGCTGCCTGCATTTCTCATCTGTCCCATGGCAGCATGGCAGGGGAAAGATGACCTCCTCCCTCCTACAAACCAACACGTGGGGCATGTAGAGAGCTGGTCCTGAGGTCACAAGGGCCAGAGAACAGGTCCTAGACCTTGCCTGGACAACACAATTAGCCCAACCCTGTTGGCAGAGGTGTGATTGAGCCAGCTCTGAAGTAGGAAGAAAGGGAGAGCTGTCCCTATCCCCCATCTCGCCCCCCCCTGCCGTGGGGAGGGAAGAGTTCCACCCCAACCTATCAGTACCTGAGGCAGGTATGTGCACTGGCCTTGAGGTCACAAGTGTGGGAGAGCTGTCCCTGCCCTACACCAGCTGCAACACTCAGGAAAACATGCCCCCACACCTTACCTGGGTAACGTAGTAGAGGCAACTTTGTTGGCAGAGGTGTGGGTGAGCCCGGTCTGAAGTTGTACACATGGAAAAGCTGTCTCTGCTATTTGTGTATCATGTGGCAGTGTGGAAGGGTGAGACATGCCCCTTACTACCTGCAACAGACAAGAGAACTGACCCTCCCTATTAACAGCTACAGCATTCAGGAAACAAGCCCCGCTCCTTGCCTAGGCAGCAGAGCAGAGCTGCCCAGTGGCCAAAGGTGAGAGTGACCCAGGCCCGATGTTATAAACAAAGAGGAGCTGTCCCCATTATACAACAGACATGCAGTAGCATGAGTAGAGGGGAGATCCTCCACACACATTATACCTTCTGCCTAGTAATGCCTGAGACAGGTGAAGGAGCTGACCCTGGGGTCACAAGAGCAGAAAGTCTGTCCTAGCCCCTCCCATCTGCAGCACTCAGAAAAGCAGCCTCTATACCTTGCCTGGGTAACACAATAGAGCTGGCTCTAATGATGTAGGTGTAAGAAAGCCAATCCTGAGGGTGTGAAAGCAGAAGAACTGGCCCCTACCACTTGCTCAATGTTGCAAGAGGTGAATTAACCAGGGTGGTGCTGGATGGTGCTGGAGAGCTCACCATGGATGGGCAAGAACTGCCCAGAAGGCCAACCTTACAGCTGTGCAGGCCCAGCACCAGGGTTATGACTTGGCCCTCCTGAACATCCACCCCATTTATAATCTGCTGAAGCACATAGAAAGTCCTGATTCTAAGACCCAAAGCTGCAGGATCTGCACAACACAAGGCAAAAAGATCTCCAAGAAGAATCCTAGTGAAGGCTCAGCCATTGATAGTGTAGTAGAAACTAGAAGCTTTGAACCAGACCAATGACACTTTGCAATGAATACTTGCAAGTAAAGATACATGGACAAAAGGGTTTACTGTGTCACACTGCAGCTTCCATGATGAGATTTTTAATTTTTTCTTTTTCTTTTTAATTTTATTTTATTTCAGGGAGGGCTACAGCCTTCAGGCTTCTTAAAGGGCCCACAGGGAGCAGCATTGAAGAGTTAGCAACCACAGACATCTAATTTTTAATTTTACTTATATTGGTGTTCTGTCTGCATGTATGTCTGTGTGAGGGTGTCACATCCAAGGGTTGCAGAGAGTTGTGAGCTACCATGTGGGTGCTAGGAAACAAGGCTGTAGGATTCTTGCTGTAAGTGACTAAAGAACTTTGCAAAAGAAACAATAAATTCAAGGTCTTTAAAATTGGAGATGGAGGCTGGAGAGATGCCCCAGTGATTAAGAGCATTTGCTGCCCTTGTAGAAGGATCTGGTTTGGTTCCCAACATCCATATGTCAGTTCACAATTGCCTGTAATTTTAGTTCCATAGGATCTGAAGTCCTCTGCCTGGCCTCCTTGGGCACTGCACACGGAGAGTATATAAATATACAGAGAGGCAAAACACTCACATACATGAAAAAAAATCTAAATTTCTTTTAAATAACTGTTGGAAAAAAATATGTCAGTGTTTGAGACCTAATTTCTCCCATACAGGCTCAGATTTAAACAGCCTTTTCCCACTGCTGAAGCTATGCAGAGAGGCTGACTGACCTTTAAGATTGAAGAGACACGGGCCTAACTGGCAGGACTAAGCTGGGAGGGCAGGAATTGAAGGTTAGAGGCTGGTCCCTGTTTCTTACATTTCTTTTTGCTTCCTGGTCTGATATGACTTGAGAAGCCTCTATGACGCATTGTTGCTACCATGGACTGAATTCTGACAAGCTTTCCTCTCAATGATGAACCAAAATCCCCCTGACACCCTCAGCCCAAACAAATCTACTTTGGTCATTTCTAATTTATAGCATCTTTGCAAGTGGGTATGTGCCACCCGCATTTTATATCTTCTGTGTATCACGTGATTTGTGCTGAAGGGATATCAATGGATTGTACGATGCCCCTCCCTTCTCGTCTCTACAGTTCCCATCCACTGAGTATTCCCATCCTCGGAGACACATCTTGACCAATCCTATAGTTTTTAAAGATCTTTTTGATATTCAAATAGCACAATTTCTGGGCTTTTCAAAGTCCAAATAAATCTAAACTCAATTTCAATCTCTTATTCAAATAAACTTTTTCCCTACTCAACTTGAGGCTGAACCGGGACTCAAGAAAGAGCTGTAAGGGACACTCAGTGGATTGTGCTGTTGGCACTTCTTTCCCTGGGGCTAAATCAAGAAGAAGCAGTAAGAGAAAGACCTCAGTGGCATTTGGCAGGGCTAATGTTTAGGCTTCTCAGTTGTGGAGTATCTCCTAAGGCTTGTGTCTAAATTCCTTGTGGAAGGCTTTAAATGGTTCTTCATGGCATCATCCCTGACCTTCTTCACCTCTGACTTTGCTTTCCCTATCCCTCTGCCAAATCTCCCCTTACATTCCGATCCCTCTCCTTTGCTGTAGGAACTCTGATTCTCTCTCTCTTTCTTTAGCTATGGAGCTTTACTCACACAGCAGGCACCCTTCTGGAGAGAGTCAAAGGCCTCACTTTCACCATTCAGATTCATTTGAAGGTATAAGTAAAGTTAAGATGGTTTAATAAAACGTGTTGTATTCTCTGCCCTGAATCTGGCAGAATTCAGTCTAGAATTCCTGTACTCCTTAAAATTCCAGTTGGATGCTGCTTCAAGCTGCAGTCTGAAGCCTAGTCCACTCCTCTCCTGTCCTAGGTTACCATGAAGGGGTCTTGGAAATAGGTCTGTGTCTGTGTCATTTTCTCATGAAAGGATGACTCTTGGCTCCCGAGAATCACTAGTTCACTAGCAGTGGAGTTGACTCTTGGAAACCAGGTTTACTTGAGACACTTGGAACTTCAGTTCTGGATTCTTTAGTTAATTGTCTAATTCATGGTCTGAGAAAGGGCATAGTCTCTAGTGAGCATGACCTTAATTAAAGTGGACATGTTCCAGTGGTCTCATGAACTGTCTCACTGATAGAAGCATGGCTATAGGAAGAGCAGAAGGTCTTCCTCTAAGACCTAAGAGTCTAAGGTTCAAGTGGGAATCCCTTATGTCTTGTTCTAAGGTGCCCACTCTTGAGCATAGACAGTCATGGCCACCTGCCTTTCCAGCCTTCATTCAGCTGGTGGAGAAACTCACACATTATTTTGTGCTCAATCCTGGAAAGGTTGGCTGCTCCTAGCTTTCTGATTACTGTGAGGCTGGGTTTACTAATAAGAAACCTGCCTTCCTTCAATCGGGTAGCTCAGATTTCCCTAAGTGCACCTTCAAGGGAGCCTTTCCGACTCATGGAAATAACAACTTGTCTCCACTGCTGCCTCTGCAGTACTTGAACTGTGCTTGGAACATGATAGGGAGAGTCTAAATTTGTCAAATGACTGGAGCAGTGGAAAACATCTTGTTCTCCCCCTCCTGGGGACTTTCCTAAGACAACAGTGTTCTTCTGATGTCTGTGCCTGGCACTCTGATTATTCTCCTCGATGCATCCCTAGGCTCTCATTTGCAGTGATGAAGCTATGAGTCACCAAGTCATTTAAGCCACCCCTTAGCTCTGCATGGATGAGCAGTGGGAGGTACCTGTCACTTCCTGGGCTTTAACTGGAATCTCAAGATGACAGGAAGAGCTCCATTTAACAAGTTCTGTGTGATTTGCCTGGTTCATGTCCCTTTAGCTGTAGAGGGTAGATTTGAACCCCGCATTAACTGCTTTCACAAGACAGACATTCTCACTAGACCAGGCTGAACTGGGAACCATGGTAACAAGTCAGGCAGGATGCCTGCCTTTGGAGCCTGCATCAGTGTAGTGCAAATCTCTCTGCAGCCCAGGGCAGCCTGATTGCTGACTGCCCAGATCAAATCACTGGCACAGTGACACACAACTGTTTCAGCATCTCATTTGGCGGCTGCTTTATGTTCACTGTCAGATGCTAGACTCAGGGGAGTTGGGGAAGTGCCCCCAGCTTGTTTGAAAGTTCAGTCAATGGCTGCACAGATGACTTGGGACTGCTCCCGTGATCAGCTGTTCTGGGATTTGTACAATTAGAGCAGCTTTCTTGCCGGAAGCTTTTGAAGAACAATTACAAAAACAAATAGAATCTGCAGTAGCAGAAGTCATAGCAGCAGAAAGAAAAGAGAAAAGAAAGATAGACAGACAGAGGTATCAAACAGGACATGCCACCCCCGCCCCCTGCCAGGACCATGCACATCATTCTGTGGAATTGTTTAGTTTTTCACTCCAGGCCTCAAAGGGTCAAACCTTATCAAGAAAAAAATAGTAGTTAGCTTCCTATGTAATTACTACAACACATTGTAACCCATTATTCTGTAATTCTTCAGAAATGAATAACCAGAAAGGTTCTTTCTTTAGAAATCTCCTATTAATGTTTGGACAACCAGTCAAACATCCGAGCCAGCAGAACTGTGAAAGGCCACGGTGGACATGACTGATTGGAATGGCATGGGGCAGCTCCTTTCTGATCTGCTTTGCCTTGCTGCTGGTCCCTCATCCACTAGCTTTTCCTTTTACTCTGTTCCTGACAGTATCTTCTCTCACATGGACAGTTTCTGAGTTCACTTTCTTATTATCCCACTATACTTGAGCGAAAACATGCTAGAGACTGGCAATTACCCCCAACACCAGTGGGGTGCCTTGTAATTTACCACAGAAGCAAGCTGATAATTCTTACTTTGTAGATAAAGGAATGGAAGGAGTTAAGAGGCAAAGAGACAAACCTAATCATAGAAGGACAAGATCAGGACTCTGCATACTAAATGCTTTCATGTGACTACAACATCTATCATTCTCTAGTTTCCCGTGTTACAGAGGGCCTCACACAAAGCTTCACTGTAGTAGGGAAACATGTGCTGACACATAGAACACATGTGTATCATAGAACAATAGAAACACAAATGAAAAATGAAATCACCTAAAAATCTCAGGCAGTACAAATATCTGTTAATATTTTGATGTCCATTCCTGACTCTCCATTTAAACAGTATTAAAAGTTGCATCATATAATAAAGACTGTTCAAAGAGTTTTTAAAAATACTTTGCAGTTTCATACATTATTTAGATGATATATTTTAGTGTTTTCACTCTTACTTCCTTTTCATTTATCTTCCTCCCAGTCTGGTTAGAATTTCTCTCAACAAGAGTTGTGTGTGTGTGTGTTTATGTGTGTGTGCATGTGTGTGTATGTGTGTATATGTGTCTGTGTGTGTATTTGTGTGTGTATGTGTATATGGGTGTATCTGTGTGTATCTGTGTATATGTGTGTGTGTATGTATGTATGTGTGTATATGTGTGTGCATGTGTGTGTATGTGTGTATCTGTGTGTGTATATATGTGTGTATCTGTGTGTATGTATATGTGTGTGTGTCTCCCTGCCCTGAGAAATAACATTAAAAAAATACATTAAAACCCTTTCTTTCTCAAGGAAAGGATGCTTTTAATTTTTTAAATATTTATGAATTTTACTTTACATGGGTGAGCTTGTGTAACAGCATCTGTGTAGAGGTCAGGACAACTTGGTGGTCTTGGTTCTCTCCTACCATGTGGGTTCTGGAGATCAAATTCAGGCTGTTATGCTTTGTCAGCCAGTGCCTTTACCTGAGAGGCCATCAAGCATGCCCCCCAAAAGATGGTTTTTATGTTGTTTCTTAATGTTTTCTTTTATGGACATTTTTTTCATGTTCATACAGCCAGAAGTTTCTCTGTGACACAATTGATTTACAAAATTCAAAGAAGGAATAAAACGAAGTGTTTATGTTGATGCTAATAAAACACCAGAAAACATTAAGAGAATCCTTATGGTGTTCCTCTGGGCTTCTAAGTTTCAAATGGATACATTCCTCCAGTAGTATGCCCAGAGGGCTCCTGGCCCTGTGGACTGCATTGCTCTCTGCCATTTGATACAATGTGGGCTTTAGAGACTGCCTATTGGGTATTTGTATAACCTTTTTCATGGACCTTTGCTGGTTTTCTGGTTATTTAATGGGAACATTGTTGAGTCACACTGTTGTACAGGGATTGGACACCCTTGATCCTAGAGTTGTATGGCGAGGTGGGGTGATGTTCAGAGTCTGGGTTTACTTCTGAACTTCAGATTGTCTGTGTCTTCAGGTTTGTAACCATTGTTGTCACTTGTGGTGTCGCCATTATCAGAGCCATATGCCTTTGAGTTAAAACTTTATCCAAAATCCACATTTACCTGGTATAGATAGCCTTTATGACAGAGTTCATTTTGATACAAGAATATCTCTGTGTGTTGTTCATATTGCTCTTTGGAACATTCATGAGTGATACAGGGAAGCAACAGAGAAGCATTACCAATGTAGACACTAGATCAACCTGTCTCGGTTTGATGCTGACTCCCTAAATCCCTGTCTGGAGCAACCTCAGCCAAGTTACTTAATGCTTCCATGCTTCAGAGTTTCCCTCTGTGTAATGGGCACAATGACAATGCCTGATGTAATATGAAGGTTCAATAAAAAAAAATCCTAACATGTTGCCCTGCACAGAAGTATTTGTTCAATAAATGTTACCTTTTAAAACATTCCTAAAGACATTACCATCTCTCAGTCAGTGGAGGTTCTCACTCAGCACACACTGTTAATTGCATGTAGCCAGCTTCTCAGGGTGATCATTGGCCACTTTCTGCGTAGGGACTTCCTTGATTGCTAGAGCTCCCTGGAACTCACACAGTGACACAGTGCTAATAGGCCTCCTCTGTCACAGTTGGCAAGGGCCAATGGCAGATGAATGTCTTATCTTCCTTGTCATCCAGAGAAGACAAATGTGAGCTAAACTCTACTTCTCCAGAACTATGTAGCATCACTGAGCCTAGGCTCCCCTGGTAACCATCTCACTTGACTTCTTCCTCCCCAATTGGAGAACCAATCAACCCCCCCTCTCTAGTCTAGTCTAGTAAACCTAAGTAAGCCAAGGTAGGGATTACAATTCTAGGTATAGGCCATGGAGAAAAGAAATCAACAACAGATTCAATATACCAGTCAGTATTTGTTTACTAGCCCGAACATGGTACTCTCTTTGTCTGTGGTCATGTTCACTAGCAACCATCAGAAAAGCATGAGGCTCATTTTTGAGAGAAAATCATTTCCCCTGGTAGTCATTCCCTCTCCTTTCGACTGTAGGATGGGTCTCCAAGGAAAGATTCTAAATCAGGAACTGCATTGTCACCTTCCTTGGGGAATAGACAGTCAAGGGAGTGCAGCAGCCAAGCTCGAGACCTTCCTGTTCGGTGACAAGGGAATGACCACCATGGTCCACATCACTCCTGGTTTTCTGGCTATGATCATTTCTGAATTTTTCTTTTTTTTGTGTGTGTGTGTGTGTTAACTAAACTCTCTTTATATTATGGACAATTAATTGTTTCTCGCAAGCTACACTTACCAGTGGCCTTTCTACAACTTTGTTTGTGCCTTTACTACATGACCCAAGCAGCCTGGAGAACTAATTTAAATGATAAAACAGACCACAACACCTGTCCCTGGTTTCCATAAGACACAAGTGCATTTCCTGGGATCAGCCCTCATTCCAAGCTTTACCCCCTTCTTCAATGACATGTGGCATGGCTCATTTGCTTCCCCAAGCAGACATTGATCCAGAATCATGTGAAGAGTTTTTATTTCCAGATATCATGTAAAATTAATTTTCATAATTCTCTCGGTTCCGGCCTGACTACACATATCTTTCTTCATTAACCACTTTATTTCCACATCTGAACTGTCACTGTCCCGCATCTGGAAGACAGAGACTGAAGAATGAGTTGGCAAAAATGCACAATGGAACTTGATGAAACGTGACCTCCTGGTCTTGGATGAACCTTGCAGTGCCCTTTACAAATGTCAGAATAGCACCCAAGCAACACAGTTGAAGAGGCATTAACTTTTATTGTGAATAATTAAGTAAAATAATAAAAATGACTACTACTCTGGTGAGGAAAATTTAGGTGTTTTTGAATGTACAGTAGCTCTGTGCCCAAATTTAATAAGTTTTGTGTAGAGTATAAACTATGGTGGGGGCTTTAAACTTGCATGAACGGCTCTGCTAGTACCCTGCTCTCCAGTGACCCTTCTCTGGAAAGAGTCTGGTTCTGCTCGGGCTTTGAAACATTCTCTAATTAAGTTGGGTTCCATATTCACCTTAATCCTGTATGTTGCCAGTTTCTCCCTCCAGAAGCTGGCCTTAGGTAGCAGCCTATCAAACATGTTTCTGTTGTTGTCTACATGGGTCGAGTGACAGAGTCTATTCATGAAGGTCATCATTTAGTTGGGGTCTTCAAGTTTGTCTTCTATGGGGACTTTTCTTTCATTCATCACTGTTAGAGACAGGCTTATTTTCATCTTTCTTTTTAAATTAAGCTACAAGTATGGCCTTGTTGTCCCTGGCTTTGCATCATGCTGTGGCAGAAAGCAGGCCAGGAGATGCAGAATATACAGCCAGAACATTGTCCGGAGCTCACATGAGGGAACAACAGTATATGGCAGAGGGATTTGTGAGGAGGCATGTGTTGCACTTCCATAGCGTTCTTTATTTTCATATTTTTATGCTTCAACTTTCTTTCTCCCTCCCATTTAAAAGCAAATGAGTAAATTTTTAAAAGAAAATTAAAGAAATCCTACATGGTATTTCTCCTGGTGAGAAAGCAAAGAGGAATAAGCAGGCTGTACAATTCTCTTTTGGGCACACTTGTGCCACCCAGACTGGCTGCTAAACCCTGTATCACTCTGGACCTCACTAAGTAGAAGGTGGAATATTGGGCCCCACCCTCACCTTCTACCATTGAAGCCTGTAGTTTAGTAACACCTCCAGGTGATGACAATGGAATGATGAGAGTGGCCTCTGCCCTTGGAAGCCTCTGGGTTCTAAGAATTTTGAAGCCATTCTCAAGTGATAAAATGAATGAAATAGTGTTTTTGTTGGTCTTAATCTGGAAAGATTTTTAGCAAACTGGGTGGCTGCATCTTGTAGTGATAACTTACTTGAGTGCTATGCTTTACATGGGAGGTGACTGATGTGCCTCTCAGCTTTATATTGCATCAGGCTCACATATCAATGTGGTGACTGTATAATCTATCTTCTGTTGCTACACCAAAATATTTTAAAAGGATCCTTATTCAGTTAATAATTTTTGGAGGCTGAGAATCTGTGTTCACTACTTTTCTTGCTGACAACAGAATCATCCACAAAAACTACCTCTGGGAAAGGATATATATTGATTCACAGTTTTGGAGGGTTCAGTCCAGTGTTGCTTGACTCCATGTGAGTGGGCAGAACAGCAGTGGCAGCAGGAGTGTGTGGCTGAGGAGCTTTTTACCCTCATGGCAGACAAGAAGTAGAGACTGAGAAAGAGCTAGGAATGAGTACCAACTTTCAGAGTTACACCACTAGTAAGCTACTTCATCCAATGAGGCCACACCTCCTGAAGTTTCTACAACCTCCTACAGTAGAGCTGGGGATCAAACATTCAACAAATGATCTTCTAGAGGACATTTTCATATTCAAGTCATACTAAGTCCATGCCTAAATAGCCTCATATGTTCGGCCTCTGGTGAGGGTTTTACCAGTCATGCCATGGTACAAGGAAATACATTGTGGGTGGGTGGGAGAGAAAGAAATCATACATGAAGCAGAAAACCATGGGAATTTAAGATCAGGACCATTCTTTTATAACGACACATGCTCATAGAAACAAGTTCACTTTGTGACACCAACACTAATTGTGTCTGAGATTAGTGTACAATGTAGTGTACACCACCTCCCAGTGGCTCCTGTTCTTCAAAGTTTTTCAACTTTTATTGTCCTACTAGGGACAATGCACATGGACTCTTACACTATAAGCAATGACAGTAGCTACCTAATTCTTATCTTTCTTGGATTTTAATGTCTTCATCCCAGATGCACAGCAAAGCTTTGAAAACTGGGGCCATTTGGCAGTTTGGCCTTTAAGCATAAACAGAAAACATTAAATTGTCTGAAGCCCTGGATTGTATGTGGTAAAATGGAAATGTCAGCTTCCAAGTTATGTTATTTTCTTTAATGCACAAGTATATGAATTATGAAAAGCAACTTCATGATATTGTTTCAACACCTATTTCTTAGGTAGCAGTTGCAAACAATTCTAAGACACAAGACAGGTGTTTCTGCATGGCCCACTGGATAGAATGAAGAAAAATGTTCTCCCAGATTACTGTACAGATGATGTGCCCAATGGCTTCTATTTTCAAATGAACAATATGCTCAATCGTGTACTTGATAGGATTCCATCTGGCCTGCCTCTGACATCCAGAGCTGAAATAGAAGTCTCTGTAGAGTTTCTAGATTTGGGACTCAGGGAACCTCACTGTGTTTCATGAAATCATTAAAACACAGGTGTGGATGGTTAAAACCTGCTGCCTCTGCAAGCAGTCAGCACCCTATATTCATGGTCTGGAAAATTACTTTTAGTGTGGCTTTGTATAGAAACAAGCAAATGCCTGGTGAGTCGTCTTGCCTCTATACCCACCACCATCTTAATATAGGCTTTAGAGTCTCTTTGTAGAATTTTCCTGATGTATCATCAAAGAATTCTTACCCAATAATCTCAAGCCTGGTTCTCATTTTCTTACAGTTTAATACATTTCTGGGTTCTAATGAAGTTAATATTTAAACATTCTTATCTTATATGATAGATAAGAATATGAGACCATTAGAAAATTCACTATTACTTGAAAGAATGCAGTGTCCTTTACCATTTTAACATGAACAAAATATTATTGGTGGAAGCTAAGGACCTTTTAGGATATTGAACATTGAACTTTGTTAGTGCTCAAGAAATACCCAGGAAGCCAGCAAATATTAATGTTTGGATCCTACACAGCAGAGCCTGATTTAATTAATCTAGGGTGAGGCATCAATGTGAAATTTTAAAAAGCCTTCCTATTGATTCTGGTATGCTCCAGGCTCTTTTATAACAATCTACACTCTTTTATATTCTTTAATTTAGTCTTATTTGTTCATAATTTTATTCCTTTGTTTGCTGATTTCTGCTCATTATTATGGTCCATTCATTTACCTATCACCCTTGTTTGTTTAAAATATTTTGCAACAATGAAAGGAAGAAAACCCTTGAGGCAATTTGGTGTTTGTAAAGCATCAGATGCAATGATAGTCTTTTCAAGGGAAACTCTAATCAGGTATTTACCTATCCTAAACACAAACCCTCAAAGAGCATTCTCCTCCTTGTGTCTTCTACCTCAGATACTCCTGGGGACTCTATCTATACTTCTTAAGTAGCATAAACTTTTGCTAAAAAATTAAATAAAAAGGCTTAAAGCCAACTCTGATTTCTGAATATAGACTTCATTAATTCTCCATTTAGATTCACTAAATGTGTAGCTCAATTACCAGTACTTAAAAGTGTCAGCAAACACAGAGTGATTCATGCTATTTGTAATCATATGGGTGATCCCAAATGCTGTAAGAGGAAATTTATTCATCATTACCAACTCTATCCTTTTGAAATCTCAGATATTCTTGGATCAAAATATTATCCTTAGAACTCTACATGAATTTTCAGAGTTGTCAGGAGGTGAACAGAAGACCCATATCACCTTTCTATAAGGCAGGCTTGATGACTTGATGGTCTTCACACCTTCCTCTAGAGTTCTAGTTACCATTACTCAGAAAGGGCTCTACTCAAGAGTTTCTCTTTCCTTAGATTATTGCTGGAGCCTGAGGGGCAGGGGTCACATCTGAGAACCTCTGTCCTCTGTTCTTCTCAGCCAATAACCAAATCTCTTGTATCTGTTTCCTGAAAGTAGGCTCTGATGTCAGGCCCAATGTTATTACCTGAGAGCTGGATAGAGAGTGAAAGCTCACCATCCACCCAGACCTGCCACCAGGAATCTTTACTACAGGACATTTGGAGGAGTTTCTGACTTATTATAGATCTGGGAACACTTCTCTAAGCCCACACCACAGTGGACAGTATTATTTTCCCAATCACATTTTATTATCTTTGCACTTCTTGATTACTCTGTATTCTACAACTCTGCTTGTCTGTAAATGCTCAGACTAACTTCTCCCTTCTTTGACTGACAAATTTGATTTATCCTTCAAGTCATAACATATATTCCTGCTTCTGTGAAGTTCACTCTAGCTTTCCTAAATGAGCTACCTTTTAATTTCTACCTTTAATTTTGTCCTTGTTATTTACATTTTACTATAAAGTCTCTGTTAGCAGATCTGTGTGATATTTGTCTCTCTAGCTATAGAACTGATCATAGGGCATGTGAATTCACTGAACATTCTCAATGAGGGGAGGCAGCTAACCATGATGCCTTGGCCAAGTCACTGAATTTGAGTTCAATGGTAAAAATGATTTTTACAACCATTCTGTAGATAATTTCAAGCTATTAAAATTTTCTACATGCATTTACTAAGCAAATGTTGATCTGAGATGTGGTTATAGACAGGATATTGTTTATGGACTGGACCATGTGATCCTGGCAGGAGAAACAAATGAACCATAGAGAACTCATCACTCAAAAACCGACCTATTTTTAGTTGGTCAAGTATTGGTTAAAGCATAAAAGGCAGCATATCTCAGACAGGGGAGGTAAATCTAGTTGAAAAAATCAAGCTCTTTGTGTTATTTGTATTACTATTTCATTAATTCAAAACAGAAAAAAAATTGTTAACTTTCTGGAGATAGTGTTTGAAATGATATACTCTGTTAGTTCCAGGAAAACCATAAGCTCAGAAAATGGACCAAACATATTTGAGACACAGATTAGACCAGAATCTTCTTGATGGTTCTTACAACAATATGTCTTTGCAAATGAAAGTACCTTAAATGTACTAATAGTCTAAAAACTACAGAAAAAAAAATAGCTGTGACAGAGTTAAACAAATGCAACAAAACCTAAAGTAATACACTTTAAAATAATATTCTACAACCGTTGTGTATTTCTGTTCACCCCAAATTACCCTCTTTGGCTTCTGGGATTAGAGGAGCCTAAATAAACAAGAGGAAGCTGGTCCTAGAAGGTAGCTACACTAGAACAGACTGGGAAATCGAGCATAAGAAAGCCCCCTCTTCCCTCTGTTGTGCTCTCCATTCTTAGTACAAGCCCAATGAGCTGCCATTCAGTAGTTGCAGGAAGAGCTATATCATCAGAAGAAGTGGAGCCAAATATTTGATTTGGTTGATTATGCTGCAGGTGTCTCATCAGACCTGCAGTACCTAGCTTCCTCATTACTTTTCCTCAACCTAGTGCCTCTTACAGAATGCAGCACAGGGCAGAAGTCACAGGGTGTGTGTGGCTATAATAAATGAAGCCCTGGATGGCTGATGCTCAGGGCTAGCTGAAGAAGATGAAGCAAAAAAAAAAAAAAAAAAAAAAAAAAAAAAAAAAAAAAAAAAAAAAAAAAAAAAAAAAAAAAAAAAAAAAAAAAAAAAAAAAAAAAAAAAAAAAAAAAAAAAAAAAAAAAAAAAAAAAAAAAAAAAAAAAAAAAAAAAACCCAAAAAACTAGAGACAATGAAATCAAGGGCAGAAAGGAGAAAGGGTCTATCAAACAGTGGGCTGTGGATAGCTGCTGATAATGATAAGACTTTCTAATGTCACCTTGCTTGGTTCAAAAAAAAAAAACAACTTCTATTCATAAAGCTGAGCCAGGAGGGGCTGTTTATAATCACACACTGCTTCAAGTGGGTTCAAGTGGGTGCTTCTGTACCATCCAGAGCATAGAGTTTCATAGGTCATCAGTTCTTCATACATAAAATGGTTAACACTCTACCCTTGTAACAATGCATTTCCAGGTCTGTAGTGACATTGCAATGTATATAACTGTACTCCTGTTCACTATTTCTCAGCCCTTTAGCAGAGTGACAGACATCAGTTTGATTTGACAAAACAAACTGAAAGAATTAAGAAGGGTAAGCAGTATTGCAAGATCCTGTAGCTCAAAAATATTGGGATCACAGACAAACCTTTCTGACCCCAAGATTGTGAAATTTGGACTTTCCTCACTTTGGTATCTTTCTTCACTCCAGGTACAAGAGGGTCTCTTGTTGGTTCAATATATCATGTATATGAGATCACAGGTCCATCAAAACAGCCTCTTTGCTTCCCAGAATCTGGGTTAGCCAATTGCTCTGGTCCTTCTAGAATCTGAAGCATCTGTGAATGAACACAGTGTCTACCATTGTTTTGAACAGTTAAAACACAGTCTATAAGCCCAACTATGTTCAGTTCCGTAGCTTTAGCATAGAATTATTCTTTGAGATTCAAATACATGTATCTAAATATTGGACTTAGTGTAAACCAAGGAAACCAAGCTAAGCTATGGTCACATCTTCTCTCCCTTTCTGTGCCTAAAGAACTACTCACAACTGTCTCAGGATGGAAATTGGCATGATCCACATTTTTCTCAGTGACTCCTTTGTATCTTACTCTATACTCCAAGAATAGTTATGAACATAGCCTGTCTACACTTACCTGATACACAGGGTTTCTAGCTTTGAGTCCGGGGGACAAGGTATTAAGTAACCAATAATATGTGCTATATTCATCCCAGAGACAAAGAAAAGTTTTGTTTGAATATGGCCTCCACATTTTTGTTTGTCTGGGATCTGCAAATTAAGCATTTGGCCTTGCTAACCTGTTACAAAACTCCAATGATTGTATTTCCTGCACATTCTCTAAAGCCACAACACAGCTCTTAGGTATGTTTTCTTCTGCTTTCCCTGACAGCACTTAATCCTGAAACTGTTTCATTTCACCAAAATGACAACAACAGCCCACCACTGACCTTCTCATCTCCTTCTGTCTAGGCACTGTTCCAAGTATGCTGGTTGTAGGCACCATCATCTTAAGAACAGGTCTTGTATAGTCTCTCATGCGAACTGGCTCTATTGCTATGTAGACAGCTCTCTACTGTTATTGAAGTGAACATCAAACTCCATGTTTAACAGAGTTCTTCATAAGTTGTTTACAATCTGTGGCGGCCAGTTTTATACTATAACTTCCCTGGGGCCATGGTACTCAAATGCTTGATCAAATGTAAGTCTGGCTATTGCCATGATGGTAGTTTCTAAATGAGATTAATATTTAACTCAGTGGATCCAAGAAAAACAGATTCTGCTCTAGAACAAGGGCTATGGTGACTTCTTAAGGGACAAGGAGCCAAAGTCACCAGAAAAAGACACTTGGTCTCAAGTTGCAGCAGCAACTCTGACCTGGGTCTCCAGCCTGCTGTCTAGGCCTGCAGTACTCGAACATGCCAATCACAGTAATTATATAAGACAATTAAAAAACAAAAACCGCATCTGGCTCTTTTATACACACACACACACACACACACACACACACACACACACACACACACACACACACACACACAGTTGTTCTGTTTCCTCAAAGAACCTTGAGGAAAACATTGCCTCTCCTTTTTCACAACTCCGTCTTCCTCCCTTTCGCAATGTTCGAAGATCTGAAGTTCATGTCTCTGTCAACCTGGGACAGCTGCCATTTTGTTCTTTATGAATTGAGTGCTCGACTCCATTTGTCTCCATTGTGTTATTTGCCTCCCAGTCTGGGCTACAAACAGCTTTCGGTTTCTTTTACCCAAAACCAATGACTGTATTTCTGTCCCTCGTTCGCCTCACTTCTCTTTGTTCTTCCTTCCTCTCTCCTCCTCCTAGTCCTCGTTCAATTTACCCTATCTTTAAATACCATATATTTGACCATTTTTCTTGACTACTTACTTCAGTGAACTCTGGGCTTCCTGCTTCATATAGCTAGGGACCATGTCTTTTTTTTTTTTTTTTTTTTTACTTTTATGCCCATTTATAAAATACTTGGCTCAGAAAAGAAACTTAGAACTTAGATGATGGAGCAAATTGAATCAATGATCAGTGAAAAGTACAATGTCGTGAAGTCACAATAACAATTTTCTACATGTGACACTAATATGTGCTCAGCCTTAGTATCTTATAGGCCATTTTTATATTTTTTGTTTTGAGAAAAGTAGTGTATAAGCCTCATGAATTTCAACTGAATAAATAAAATAAGCTGGATGAGATGGCTTACTCCTGTAATTCAGTAGTCAGGAGGCTGAGGCAGGTGAATTGCTATAAATTGGAGGCTAGTCCCAGTTGCATAGTGAGTTCTAGGCCTGTAGTATAGTTTGAGACTGCCAAAACAAAACAAAATAAAAATTTAAACAAAAGAAAGACATACTTGTTTTATCTCTTTTGAGGCTTGAGGGTGAATGTGCTATAATGATACAGAATTCCACTGTATTTGAGACCAGGGAGAGATCTCACCCACCAGTGAGAATAGGATCTCTCATGTATGCTGCTATGGACCAAAGAAAATTCAAAAGCAAACAGTGGCCATAATTTCTGGCATTGACATCAGACAAAGAGCATCTGAAGCATGAGCGTTGGTTCTATGGCCTATCCTCGACAGTCCAGGAAGCAATCAACCATTTCCTCATAAAAGAAGCCTTCATGCAGATGGAACCAGAAGAGCTAGCCAGGGAGAGTTATTCCAGCTAATTTCACATGATTCCCAGGTGTGAAGCATGGCATGATACACTTTCTTCTGCTCTGAAGAAGGTACTGTTTCACAGGACTTAGTCTCTTGCCCTGGAGCCATTTTCAAGGCATTCTTCCACAGTTTATTGTTGAATGTGAGTCCCTATAGGAAGACAATATCCCTTTGAATTCTGATTTGAGGCATGGAAAAGTGGGTTCTGGGCTTTTCACAACACATCTCTGCTTGTGATTGTGGCTAGGGATTAGGTGGAATGGTGAGGCCCCTGGTGTGGGCAGTAAGCCTCCTGACCATCAGTGGCAAAGCCTTTCCTCCTCCTTAGGCACCGTGGTTTTGTGTCTGCCCAATTTGTGCTGTGTAATGAGTAGGTTTGCTAGTTCTGTGGATGGAGTTTCAGAGGCAATCACCCCCTCCCTGAGATACAGCCTCTCTCCCCACCCATTCGTCACCCCACAGGCTGCCTGGCAGAGGCAGGGGGCAGGATGCACATTGTAATAGATTCTATCCACTGCTGAGCTGAGGGATAACAGATGGGTAGGTTTCCTCGCGCAATTTCCACTTCACTTGGTTTGGGTATAAAATAGCAGAAGGGTAGTTTCTTCTTGTGCAATTTTCAAACAGATAAAACCAGAGGGAGGGTGTATCAGGTTGGGAGGGGGGTGAGGGACTTGACTGTCCTTTAGGGGAAGCCAAATGAACAGGAAGCCCTGTGAAAGATTCAGGCTTGGCTTTTGTTGTCGTTCTTGTTTTTTCCTCCTGCTAGATAGGCGGTTGCTCTTCCATCCAAATCTGTCTGCTCATCCCCACCAGGCATGGCATAGGAAATGGTCTCAGGGAGGCTAGACAGTCTGTTGTTCATGTTGTTACAGTGTTATGGTGATTGCAGTACAAATTCTCAGGGTGAAAAAAGGTATAATGACAGATTGTGTGATTATACCCATACTTATAATTAAGCTGTTACAATACAGACAAGCGCCTGCTCTCTAATGTCACCAACAGAAACCTCTTTGCTTGGAGAGGAAAGTGACTCATCCTGGCAATTAGAAGGAGTTCCCTACAGGACTTCATTTTCAAGCCTTATGAGTGCTTCGGTTAGGAAGATGTATAGCTTGCTTGAACTACAGGGAAAAGTAGAGAGCCAGGAGCAGCCACCTGATCTCCAGGTACAAGATGCTGCTGCTTAGAGAAGGAATTATTACCGTCACAAATTACCGCTTTGCTGTACACAAAGGATTCGAGGACCCTGCTTCTGCAAGGCACTTTATCAGGATGTTTATATGCTTCTCTATGATCTGGGTGGGATTTTCATTCTAGGGCAGGGAGGAGAGAAGAAAAAGCACAGCAGAGCAACAGAATACTTTGGTGTCTAACTGGGAGCTGGACACTTGGCAACACAGCCACATACACTGGTTGTCACTGGCCAACCAGAAAAATGGGTGGTTTGTACCTGAGAAATCCCCCAAAGCCCCCAGAAAAGGTTGTTTGGGATCTTCCCATTAACATTAATCCATTAACTATTTCATATCAAAACCAACCAAACTTTCTTCCTCTCCCTTTCCTCCTTCCCTTTCTACTGTCCTTCCTTCTCATTGTTATAAACTCCTATGTCTCATTTCTGACTTACTGGTGGGTAGACATCAATCTCAGGAATCTGCTTCTCCCTGCACATGTGCTGTGGACTTCTAATCAGGCGATGCTCCTGGCCATCAATGTAAACCCTCTTTAGAAAAGGCAGTGGCCCTCTTTGCAGCAGCAAGCCTGCCAGCCTCTGTGCAATTTGTGCATAGAACACTGTTGCCTTCTCTTGTGTGGATAAACCTGGGAATTTTTTGCCCAGTACTTTCACACAAAGAAAAAATTTGTTCTGAGAAGTGCATTGAGGTATGTTGGTAGGTTTCTTGAAGGCTGTACACTCTCTCAGGCATATTGCTTCCTAATCTGCAACTCCAGGTAATACTTATCCACCTCCAGAGAGCATCTTGAAGAGTAATTAGTTAATGGTTGTGAAGTGTCTTGAAGACTCCAGGCGCAATACAAGTGGTAAGAATTAATAGTGTAGTCTCATGCAAATGATCTCTGGATGCCAATGCTTGAGAGCTCACCTCAATTTCACCTCAAAGTAGGCAGAATATATAATTAATGCAAAGTATTTATAAATATATATTTTTAAAATTACTACTTGATTGATGATCTGTATCAGGTCACATCTGGCTTATATCACATGCCTATCCTAGATCGTTGGGCTAGGAGCTTAGAACTTACAGGTATGCTGCACAGATTCTCTTTACAATGGCCCAAATGACAAGAAGTAGCATTCTGCTATCTTCCTCAGGAAATGTGTGTAAAGAGCAAAAGAAACATAGCATGGGTGAGAGCCGATGGGCATGTATCAATGCGAGAGGGAACAGAGGCTTCAAGCTACTGTTTTTCTAAGATCACAGAGGGCACACTTGAAATAGTTCTGTCCAGCACCTTCTCTTATGGCAATTATTTTTTGGAAGGACAGCTTCTCCCACTCTCAGATTAGTTTGGGAAGGGGTGGTCTTTGACTCTCATCCAGCTGACTAATGAGTTCTGCTCTCTTAGTCAAACTAGTCTGTGCAGGCATGACTGTAGAACAAGTAGCTAATTCATCAAATCTTTAGCTTAACTTTGAAGCTATTAACAGTAAGGTTCAAGGTGCAGGTCAGATATGCATCATCTGGAGGAACATTGCATGGGTGTGATGGTAACCCGTAATCATGGACATAACATAAGCACAGACTCTGAGGAAAATTCATTTAAGCTCTGATTCTGATAGGCCCAGCCTTCTAATCACACAACCAGTATTTTCCTACCTGACACACAGTATTCAAAGTGCTGTAAAACTTAGGCATTGATTGCTGGCAACTTGAAGTTTGCTTTTGAATATTAAGATATGTGGAATCTTAGCGGCAGGAAAAAATATTACAGAAGGAAGAAGAGATTGTTGGGATTGGGCTATGATTCAGGATCAGTATGATGGTCTAGGTAAGAAGAGATAACAAAACTCTCATTTGAGTCTTAGTATAGTTCTCACTAACATTTTACTTGGAAGAATACTTTCAATGTGAAAGTCTCTATGGCTGAAGTGTTGGCTCCTTTGAGCTATTTTCTCCTACTACATCATCTGTGCAGTCCTGAGTCTATGTATCTTCCATTAATGGAGCAAGCACTCACTGTTCTCTCATTGTGTACAGCCTGTGCTGTCAAGCAAGAGTAGAGAAAGGAGACTGACTTACCACAGACGTAAGACCAAGTGGGACGATGGAGAGCATGTGGCTGAAACACACTAAAGCGTCTTAGGAGGAGGCTATTGTGCAAAATTATACCATCAAGGACAGATGCTTCTTTTTTCTATCACTGCATTTAGTGATATGGAGAAAACTTTGGGCATCATTCAGTGCAACCTTCATTTTACAGGTCAAAGAACAGAGAGCTGGGTGGGCTTCCTTCATTTGATGAAGAACTAGAAAAATCCCAGTTCCTTGCCTAGTGTTTGACGGATCCTGTCTCTTTTCTATTGTTCTTCCTGTTTATGAGACTGCTGGAATCAATGAGACAATATTGAAAAATATCAAGTCCCTGGGAGAAAAGGTTTAATGATAATGCTGACATAAATTCCAAGATTACCTTCTCTCTGAGGGGCTCAAAGCACTTTACATATATCATTCTTTCTGAAAAGAGCCATTCACTACAGCAAGGTAACAAATACTTTTATTATTCTGCTATTACAGAGAAACTGAGTCACTCTGAGGTAACTTGATTCACGCAATAACTATGATTCCTTTTGAAAGCAGGTGCAGTTTTCATGCCTTTGACAATGAGGTTGCCTGAGCATCATGTAAATTTCCATACTTGACAGATCGTTTTTGAAATAAAAGCCTTCCTGTCCTATCTCTCTGTAATTACGGCAATAACTTAGTAACTCATAGAACCTGTTTTCTTTGCTGTTTATGCACAATTCGTGGAGATGCTTTATATTTTTGTAGAATTTCAAACACCACAAACCTACAGGGTTACTCAAAAAGGATTTTTGAACTAAGTGTCATCAGGGGCTTCTTTCCCTTTGGTGGCCTTTAGAAATGGGGGAAGGGGTGGATATAGTATTCTTTCCATAGCTGCATCTGCATACTTCTGTGCAATTTGCTGCAGTGTTATCAGAGCAGCCACCAATGGGATGAAGTTCATCTCCCCCACAGTGACTTGAATTTTGGTTAGGTGTTCACTCATCCATGATGGTGTACTGATGTGTCTGTACAAACAGTGAGAAGGCCGAGGAAGCAAAGGGTGGGGAAGTAGACGAGATACTGGCTATTAAATGGGGAAGGCAAATGGACTATGGTAGTTGCTGATCCTGAAGGGTCACATCCATTTCTCTTGAGTAGCATTTATATGCATCACTGTGTAGAAAAGAGTCTTGATGAGCTCAGGCTGTTATGGGAAAGCATCACAGGCCATGTGGCTTGTAAGCAGTAGAAATTTCTCACCATTCTGGAGCCTGGCATTGGCGTAAGGGAGCCTTTTCTGGTATTGCAGAGTGCCAAGCTTCTAATTGTGCACTCACATAGTGAAAAGAGGTCTAGAGAGCTCTTTAGGGCTCTTTGTACGGGCAATAATCCCATTCAGCAGGGTCCCACCCCCATGACCCAATTGCCTTTCACAAGCCCCATTTCCTACAATCACCTAAGGAGTTCAGATTTCAAAATACAAGTTTGAGGGTTTAGTAGTATTAAATCCTAACAAGGTGAAGAAATTCCATTTGCTAACTTCCTGCTACATGGCAGGTACTTGAAATACTTAATAGGAATTGTATACAAAATGCAGAGAACTTTCTTCCCTTAGTTTCCTTCTGTAGGTCTATTATTTAATGTTCTGATGATCTGTTTATCCATGTAGCTAACTTGCAAAAGGCAGAACACAGCTTACGAAATGCAAACATCCAGTAAGAAACACATACAGAGCATCAGTTAGGAGGTGGAGACATGGATACAAAGGCATCCCTGTCTGTTTGCAAGAGCTTCCTCCTACCCAACACAGACTGGAAGTCCATAACAAAGGCCGGCCACCCCTTGATGACTGTATTGATTTCTTTTCTGGCTCACAAGCCGTTCCTGCTGTTACACATATGCACAGCATCACCCAGGCGATTCTCTGTTCCATGATATTAGGGAGGAGGGAAGGATGTACCCACCCCAGACTGCTCCGACCATCCTCTGTCCCATCTTTTGTGTCTGGAGTTCATACTGCCTTTTGTCATTTCTGCCAGTGGAGTTTTCAAAAGCAAGAATCCCACTTCCTTTGGCCACTCAGAGAGTGTACAGTATATTTGATGTCTGGGACATCAAACAAATGCTTGTGCTCACAGTGCAGAAATAATCCCAGACAAAAGACAACTGTGGCTATGCCGAGAATACCAAAGAGACAGGGTCAGGAAATTACCAAGCAAGTCAAAGGAGAGGCTGTTTTCACAAGCTCAGTTCACCAATCAGAACAGAGGGGAGCTTGCTGCCCAGGGAAAGCTAGTCAGGCCCGAGCTGGACCCTTAACCTTTTTCTAGACAGAGCCTGAAACAGTCTGGGATACCTGGGCGTACCCAATTAATGGTGAACTCTGCATGTGCAGCCCCAAGGAAGGGCTTGGGCCCAAAAGGATTTTTCTATGGGCCAGTCAGGGCTGTGTTGTGAGTCACAGCTCTTATGCCCTCCCTTTCTGGTACTGTGGCTTCTCCAGTGCCTTGGGAGTGAGTAGACAGGAAGTGGGGGCATTTTCTCCTCAGCACCTGTCTCTCTCCCTTTCCCCCTTGCTCTGCTGGTCTGTCCCCCTCCTCAAAGCCTAGGAGTTAGGGGTGAATTAATTGGGAGAAAAGGGAAGGGAAAGCCAGGACCTGGGAACTGCAAATCAAAGGACCCTGTCTCCCCAGAAGGCTCTGAAGAACCCTACTCACAATAGCAGTTCAAGTTCACCTTGTGTGAAAGGAAAGAGGTGTTTTAATGGCGCTGTAGGAAGGGGGGGGGGAGGGAAAGAGGGATAGAAAATCAAAAGAGAGAGAGGGAGAGAGGAGAGAGGCGCAAATCCAAATGTCGATGTGTAGACACAGTGAGGAGAGCCTGCTGGCTGACAGGGTGATTTATTGGATTCTTCCACTTAATCACTGCCGGCCTGTGGCCAAACGGATCTCCAGCAAAGCTGAAAGGCAGCCGAGGGAAACAGGCTCATAAGCATAAAGCCGCATAATGGTGTTCAATGAAGTGTGAGACTTTTAGTTCAGTCTCGCTGAGCCGGCCGCACCGCCGGAATGTCAAAGAGGGATTGTGGGTGGAAAAATTATGGATTTAAACTGCTAGCTGTAAATGAGGTCAATATGTCTGGTTCATAAACAGTCCGAGCCTATTCCAAGAATGCAGTGAGGAGGAAAATTAGCGTGAAGCCAACACTGTAGACAAACCTCATTGAGATATAATTGCAGCTATAAATACAAGCGAAAAGCTTACGGAGTGCAATAAAATACAGACACGCTTTTTTATTTCCCCTTCTTCTTCCTTCTTTGAATCCATGCATTTGTTAAGGCTGCGCATCTCTAATGCGGCTTTCATCGGCTCCTCCCTCTCCTAGTGACACCCAGTGTTGCAATTAATTGAGTGTTCTTGATTTCTCATTCCATTTTATTCAGGCGAGATTGGAAAAAATCAAAGAGCACATCTAAAGCATTTTCTCTCCTTTTGCCTCTCTATTTGAATCAGGTTGAAATGTGTGTGAGAGGAAAAAAAAAAAAAGCAGTGCTTATTTTTTTCATGAGAGGGAAGATCCAAGTAAAAAGGCTTTTTAAAGTAATACATCTGTGAGGTCATTTGAATTCCAGTTAATGAAGGAAATCAAAGGCATCTATAGGGTCTCATGGTGGGGATTCCTTGGGGGGGCACCTTGTCTGGCCTCAGGAGACACTGACTCAAACTCAGTATATATTTTTTTCACGTTCTCTCTCTTTTTTTTCTTTTCAAACTCCAGAGAATCTCATTATTTTGTTTTGCACTTGAGCTCCGAGGACAGAGGACAGACATTAGCAAACTTACTTTGCCCGGTTTCAAAGCCGATACAGTAATAAATTGAAGTCTAATAGCTCTGGTCAGGCTGTCTTTCCCCTAAACCAATTGATTTAAATGGCAGTAATTTGGCCAGCGAGGCTAGTCCTGTTTAAATTAAACCCATTAATATAATAGCTCAAGTCCCGAATGAAATCCATCTGCAGCGAAGGCTCCACCGGTCAGGAGTTTCATAACTGTGAGGGGATGTCCTGGAACGCCCACAGTCCAGCAAACAGGAATTACAGATTACAGGCAAAACCCTGACTTGTGTGTGGGGGTGGGGTGGGTGGAAGGTTGGGAGGAGATAGTAAGAGCACACACATTCAAGTGAGAAACTGGCCGGATGGTTTCAAGGGAAATGACCTTGGTCATTAACAATGAAAGGTTAATTGTATTAATAGTATCAAGCAAAGTTCTTGTGGGGAAAGCCCGAAGCATCCTTCTTCTCACTTCGGCTCACAAAGGAGATTTTTTTCTTTTTAATTGTTCCTATTAAGCATCACAGATCACACACAATAAAAGCTATTTATTTTTTCAATGTGGAACACTGGTCTTTGCCTCTGAGGGTCTACATGAATGTGAATCTCATCATCAGTTGTTGAAATAATGTCTGTGCTAAGAACCTACTTGATTCAAAAGTATATTCTTTGCAGGTTTATGTTAAGGTGTAGTTTGAGAGTCAGAAATGCAGCTGATGTTCTTATCCAGAGTCTGAGTTAGTGTTTAAAAACTAGAGCAAATTATCTGCCACCTGTTCAAAAGGCAAAGTGTTTCTTAAACAGACCACTGAGAGACTGTACTGAGGGCTGTGGAATTGTAGGGATTTCACCATTCATGCATATTAAAAGAATGTCAGGGAAATAATGCCATGGATGTCCACTCTTGGCCATAGAAGATACTTTGTGTTAGTACAAAAGGAGGTGGCACAGGTCTGACTATAAGACTGGGCCTAGGTTATGGGGCATTGGAGATAAGTAATTTTTTTCACATACTTTTTTTTTTTTTTACACATTTCTTCTTTCTATATGCTTGTTTAAACTGTTGGAAACTCATGGGCACCTTATTCTAAGTTTATTTCATAGCTAAGAAGAAATAAAAACTGGAACAAGTACTCTGCATTCTTGTAGGGGCATTATTGGTTTCAACTAGAAGACATAGACATGAACTTAGTGTCTGAGCACTGAACATAGTTAGACAGCAGCAGTTCTACTCATGGGAGGCTTATCAATAGTGTATTAATTAATTAATCAATAGTGTATTAATTAAGGCAACTAGTATATGAGTATTTACATGACTTTATTATACATATTATGTCATTGACAGTTTATTCATGCCTAAATATGAGAAAAAATTGCATAGTTGTACCCAATAATTAGAAGATATTTTCATATTTGTAATTTTGTGATAGAGGCTTTTACGCATCTTATTAATTTATTCCTCATGTAACCTTGGTGATGTAATACATATCCTTATATAATATAAGGGGAGATATTTAAGTGTTCCTCTTCATAAATTCTAATGTTCTTTGAAGACAGATGATACTCCCCTTCTCCTAAATTGCCTAAAAATTTCTTTATTCATTTGTACTTAATTTAGAGTATGAGATCTGAAAACATATTGCACTAGTTTATTGTTTACTTCTATAATAAATACTCGAGGAAGGTTACTTTATAAGGAAAAGAGGTTAATTATATTTCTGAAGGTTCAAAGGCGTGGTATTCTCATCAGAGTCTCAAACATGGACCTCATAGGGGATGACGTCAGTAAACCAAAAGCTAGAGATTGATTCAGAAATTGAGTGTGCTCCTATAATCCATCACCTGCTAGCCACCAAGGATTGAATTACTTTAGTCTCTTTTGAAAGCATGTCGCAATGAGCTGAGGATCTCTTAGGTTCTGCCTCTTAATGATCCACATATACAGATAATTAAACACATTACATAGAGGTGAGTTTCATTATAACAGATACATGACATATGAAACAAAGCTAATACAAATGGAACAAAACATAAAGTGGATTTGACCCTATACAATTTTTCAACATTAAAAATTTTCTTGAGTTTATTATCAACTCTGAAATATAAAAAATAATTTTACATTTGCAAAAAAAAAAAAAGATGGCTTTAGAAGACACTGACTTGATAAAAGCTCAATTCCACTTGTGGCCAGTGTCATTAATTCCTTTATTGTCTTCAGAGATGAAGTCTTGCAACCTCATGCTTCCTGTCTGATAGTGCTGTGCATCCTTTAGAAGAAAGGAACTGCTTAAGGAACACCATGAAGTGGCTATTTCCTTTGAGATTTCCCTTGGTGAATTGGAATCACCAGCAGTGCTGAGAGCAGAGAGGAGAATGCAACTTCCAGAACTCTAACTACAGTCCTCAGCAAACTGCACAGGGTCAAGGCACACCAACCAAAGGAGAGTGAGCAATAACCCTGAAAAAAAGATACAAACTCCAACAAAATAGACTCAGTTTTTACTTGGACAACTCCGCTCCTGAGTGTACAACTTGGGACTCCATGCACTACTGCTAGTCAGTCATGGTATCTTAGAATACTGGAGGAAGATATTAAACCCAACTCATTGATTTCACAAACTCAAAAGGTATTGGTTGGCAGGGTAACAAATAACAAGGTAGGAGTCTTGGGATGGGCTGGGGATGGAGGTTTCATAACTCTTAGGTCATGCCTTCTGCCTCTCTCTGATTGTATTACTCAGTGACCTTTACAGTTGGTGTACCACAAAAGCTCAACTGCAAGTGTCTACTCAGATCAACTCTGGAATTTGGGCAACATAGATCTCACCTTAGCTGTTTAGCATTCTACATCTCTTGATGGTATTATGACAGGATTGATCTTTCTGTGAGAGAGACTAAAAAGCACCATAAATCTACATCATTGACATACACTCAGATGAATCTAGGAGGTAGACAAAATAAGTATTTTTAAACTGTATCATACTGGTAATAAAATAGGGATGAGATGCTCACAGTTACAAAGCTAAGAAACTTACTTTATAGGCTGGGCATGCTCACTATTAACTGAATATTTAAAATATTTAATTAGTGGCTGCTGTGTCCCAAGGATTGTTCCTAGTCCTGGGTACCACTAGGCTCTTTTGGAACTCACAGCCATGTTTGCTATTGTTGATGGAGAAAACCGGAGGGTAAGGCAGTAACACACAAATGTAATATGTGAGCAATAGACAATGTTGTGAAGCTACAGCTGAAGCATAACAAACCATGCTGATCATGTACAGTGACCAGGACGCCCTTTCAGATGAAGTGGCATTTAAATAGATGTGAAAAGAGTCAGGAAAGAGAAAAATGAACAAAGGATCGCTCCTACCTCCACCTCAAGCATGTGATCTCTCTGTTTAAGATTTCAATAATATAAGTCCTGCATTCTCTCAGTAATTCACAGTAGTCAGAAGTCAGTTAACAACTTCTGGGCACTTGAACAGTATTTCAGGTAAACCAGCAGATCCAAAGGAAGTGCCAAGTAAAAATACTCTCCTCTCTCTATGCAGTGTCTCCTAGGAAGGGTAATGCTGGTAGAAGTAAACTCACATGTACAGAGAGTGATGGAATCTGGGTAGATGAAGAAGGCCTTTTGTTCCCTCCTTCCCCTCCTCTCTGAAACTGCCAATGAGGAATGATTTGGCTTCCTTTCATAAGCTTTTCTCAGGGGTTTGCTAAGGAAGAAGATGGTCTTTGGGTTCAAAGCCACATATAGCCTTAGTTCACAGTCAGGCCTTGGCTACTACCAAGAGTTGCACCATGCCATTGGTGTATCAAAGTCATCCAAAGAGTTATGAACATCTAAAAAGGTTGACAAGACTGATCCAGTTCCCACTGTCCACAAACCACCTCTGTGCAAGGAGCCACTGACTTCAGGAAGCTCTGCCCTTTGCTGCTTCTTCATGTAACAACCTCAAATACCATCACCCTAGAAAGCTGTGAAAACAAAGCTTGTAGGACAGCTGAAGTAGTAGATTCAGTTGGGTCTTGAATTGGCTGTCTTTTCCAAATGAACAGAAGTATAGAAATATCCTTGTGCCTGTTAGCAAGGTATTCCTTAAGTGCTTGCTATGCCTTAATTTGAATGTCAAAAACCAAGGCTATAGTTGATACTGTAAATATCTGCTTATCAAAGAGTATGCCTGTCAATATATGATTGCTTAAGACATGTACAGCCTACTAACCAACAGAAGTCTTTATTGTTACTTTTTATTGTAATAAGAGCACTTACTGAGAACCCTACCACCTGAGTTGGGATGTTTATTTATTCATTTGTTTTGTTCTTAAGGTGGGTTCATTTATTTGTTTGTTCATTTTTAGAGAAGTAGGGTCACTGGATTACTCTGGCTGTTTTGAAACTGTTCATGCGGACCACATTAGCATATAATTTATAGAGATCCTTCTTCCTCTGTCTGTGACATGCTGAGTGCTGGGATTAAGGTGGGTGACATCACATATGGCTCCTTTGAATTTTTAAAGCAAATTCTCACTAGCCCCGGCAGTCCAGACCTTTGATTCTACTGCCTCTTGAGTGCTAAGATTGAAAGTTTATGTTGCCATGCCTAGCTCTGAGTACATTTTTAATAGTATGTTTTCATAGTATTTAATAAATATAATATTTAATAGTATGTTTTTGTTATCTATGGGCACAATACTGTCTGTCAATACTCTATAGGTTATCCTGTAGTGGAATTATGTTACATTGTAAATAATTATCCCACCTACTGGTTTAATAAAATTGCTGATTGGCCAAAGGCAGACAGGAAGTGTGGGTGGGGCTACAGGACTAAGAAAACTCTGGGAACAGGAAGAACTGAGAAAAGATACCACAGAGAAGCCAGAAGAGACACCATGGCGACACAGGCAGATGAGATGCCCGCAGAAGCAGAGGAAAGAAGCTGAAATGCTGCTCTGAGAAAACATACTAAGCCACATGGCTAAACAAGATAAGAATTATGTGTTAGCTTAAGAGTAAAGAATTAGCAAGTTATATGCCTGTGCCATTGGCAGATCAGCATAAAATTAATACAAGCGTCTGTGTGTTTCTGTGGGACTACAGGTCTTCAGGTCTATTGGTTTGCGGGACTGCAGGTCAGTGGGTCTGGACCACAGGCCGGACAGGCCAGAAACTTATTACTACATAATCCATCTTTAATAAATAAGATTTACATGTTGATGAGTATAGGGTCAAAGGTCCAAGCTCACTTCCTGGTTTGAAAGCCCACCAATCTCTGAGTTTGAAAGTCCACCAATCCCTGAACTCAAAATCCCATCAAACTCCTGGACTTACCCCAAGTTCAGAACTTAACTTAAAATTCCACCAGTCCTCACCCTGGGCAACTCCATGCCCCTCCCCCAATATATATAAAACTTGCTTTCCACGTAGTACTTCGTTGTTTCTAACTTAAGCAGGGGCAGCCATTATCTTGTGTCTTTCCCAATAAATCTCTTATGTGAGATTTGTTGTGTGGTGTGAGCTTATGGTATTCCTTGGCTCCCGACTGCCAGGACACCTTTTGTCTCAGAGATGTAACACTTCCATTGGCTGTCTGCCCCTCCCCATCCCCTCTGCTGCAATACTTTCCCTGTAGCAATTACATTGTGCCCTCTTTGTTTGAAAGTGCCTCACCCACCCCATGCCTCCATTCTTTCTACACTCTCCTGATACTCTTGTACGAATGTGTCCCAGATTTAGTCTGCAGTGCCACAGTATTGGGAGAGGGGGTATTTTAGGAGCTGTTTAGGACATAAGAACAAACCTCTTAATGGATTAGTATGGCTGGACAAAGGGCTTGGTTGAGGGTGTTGCCTTACATCTTTCTCTGCCCTTTCCCAAGACCTTCCCTCTGGGGAAAGTAAGAAGCAAGATTATTGCCTGGAAATAGGGTGCAGCCCTTGGCAAATGCTGTTTGGATCTTGGAACAATTTGTTCCTAGAATTGTGAAAAATAAGCCTTGATTTTTAAAAAATAAACTATGTAGACTATGGTTTTCTGATATGACAACACAGACACATGATGGATCTGTATAGTATGTTTCCCCTCTGACTGTTTACATACTGTGTCATGTTCCCTAGCATCGTCTGCGGAGTCCCATATTGCAGAATTCTTTTAAAGCTTGTTATATATTTGTAGCTATATAACAAATACCTTGTCTTTCTTCTTGAAGAAGACTTTTTCTTGACCTGCAAGAAGCTTGCAAAGGTGCTGGTTACCAGTATCCGGTTCTGAAGAACTCATTTGTTAAACAAAGCACCTTAAAAACATGGACTGAAGCTCCCTTTGCAGGCTTTGTTTTGAAGCTTTCAATCTGTATCACAGCCTTTCTGTTAGAGAAATTGACCAGGAGACACAATTTATTGATTAGCAAGAAAGACTTTATCCATTTAGGTCACTAAGATTCTTTAAGCAACTGGCTGGCCTTCCACTCCTCACCACCCACACTTCCATGCACAGTTTTGTTTTTATTTTCTACTTATCTCCTGGTTCTAATGCACTCTCATATGGACAAAGATTCTCCCAGGTCTCTCTTTCTTCCTTTCCTCTCACCTACAGTCCACACTTTGCTGATTTTCTTCCTAATTAGGCTGCCTTCTCACTAGCCTAACAGATACTTTTTATATCCTTACATAAGAATAGCATTACTTTTTTTGAACATTTTAAATTTATGAAAACATCTCTACCCACTTTCTTTAAATTAGTGCCATAGAGTCATTTTTTTAATGCAATAAACTTTTTAGCATACTCTCAGGTTTATAGAATGTGTTAGTTATGTGCTGGTTGTTGTCATAAAAAATATCCTTTGAAGGCAATTTAAAGAAAGAAATTTATTTTTTCCTCATATCCCAAGGGTAGCAGGGGCTTCAGGCTGCTGCTCACATTGTATCAGATGAAAGGAAACAGGAGTACTAGGGCTCAGTTTGCTTTCTACTTTTATGCTGTTTAGTACCTAAGCATAGGGAATGGTACCACTTACTGGTAGTGCAGATGCTCTCACCTCAATTAGCCTAGCCAAGACAATTCTTCACTGGCATGTCCAGAGCCTTACTTAATCTAAAACACCTCTCACTGCTCTGCCTTCAGGCTTGTCTTCTGTCTTCTCAATAATTTCAGTTCCTGTCTGAAACTGTTCAGATTCAACTGTCAAGTTGACAGTCGACACTATCACATGGAAGAATTGAGGAGGCTGTTCGAGGAATTTCTACATATCTCTTTCCAGTCTTTCCATCTTATGATACCAGCTAAGTGGGTGGGTTGATTTTCTCTGTCAATTAGAGAACTTAAATATAAGAAATATCTCAATGAAATGTAAAAGTGAAACATTTATTGGCAAGCAGAATAGAGTTCATGGATAGAGAATGGGCCTGGATGACCTCTTACTTGAAGTTTCCATTGGTGTTTGAGTATTTTCTTCCTGGTGACTCTCATTAATCTTTATTGGACCTATAAAGTTGATACATCCTTTCTAAGTATAGGGCCTGGGAACCATGCTTCTGTCCCTTAACATAGAAATAGCTATGATGGATGCATGGGCATGGAAGCAATTGGTTGGTTAGGGTTAGGTAGCCTGCAAACTTCTTCTTCCTTTTTGGTGCAGTAAGGAAAGAAACTCACTAAAGGTTTTGGGGGAAATGTAAACTCACTGCTGCTTAGGGTCTTACTTGCTTATAGATTCCCTCCCAATAACAACCTGCCTTAATGTGTTGCAATGTATATAATCAGTGAGCAAATATTGATAAACTTATTAAACCTTATAGTTTGTATCACTATTAGTTCAACCTTTGGATTAGACACTGAGATTTACAATAGTGTGAGTCTACAATAACAGTTGTATAGTTTGACTGCTCTATAATAACCTGTGTTCCACCTAGTCATCTCCCCCTACACACAGGCCAGATCCTTGGTAATCACTTGGCTTTTGGCTTTTTATGCTCCTTATAGATTTGCTTTTTTCTGAATATCACACATTTGGAGCCATACACTAAATAGTCTGTTTCATATATCCTTTGTTTACTTAGCAGTAGGCACTAAGTTCTACTAGGCCATTAGTGGTTTGACATATCATTTTTTTTAAGCTCTGGACAGTATTCCATACATCCATTGAATGTATGAACCAGAACTTACTACCCATTCACATATTGGATGCAGGACATTAACTACTTTCAATTTTTTTGTAGTTTTGTATTTTTTGTGGATCATAAATGTTTACTATTATTAGAGCTTTATAAAGTCATTTTCATGAAAGTATATGATGTGCCTTGAGCATTTTCCTCCTACTATCATTGACCTCTTCTCACCCATCCTCACTCTCAGCGGGTTGTTCTTCTAGGTAGTTTCACATATACTTTCATGTCTTCAGTAATTCATGGTTTTATACACTATAAAGTCTAGGAACCACAAATGACAGAAAGCACTCACAGTGTCTACGTCTGATGTCATTTAATATGATTATCTCTGGTTATATCAATTTCCTAAAACAACATGGTCTCGTTTATCTTCATGGGTTAACGAAATTTCACTGTATACCAACCAGATTTTCTTTATCCTTGTGTTGATAGACTAGTAAATCATTTCTATAACTTCACTATTGTGAGCAGTGCTACAATTAACATTGAAATATTGATATGCATTATTTTTATGAAATGTACACTTGAAATCGTTTGGTTAAATACAAGTTGCCATAGGATAGTTCTAATTTTCAGTTTGTAAGAAACCTCCATATTGATTTGCTTAGTGGTGAGACTAGTTCACTTTCCACCATCAGTAAATAAGGTTCTCATTTGGCCATAACCTCACCAGAATTTGTTGTAGTGTGTTTCCATAAGGACTGACATTCTGACTGGGGTGAGACACTATCATTGCTTCTCATTGGCATTTCTCTTTTAACTAGTGTATCCTGTCAACTTGACAAAAGCTAGTTGACTTAAAGAAGAAAGCCTCAATGGAGAAAATGTCTTTATAAGATTCAACTTAAGGACATTTTCTTAATTAGTGATTGATGGGGACAGATGGCCCATTGTGGGTTGTGCTATCCCTGGGATGTGATCTTGGGTCCTACAAAAAATCAGACTAATAAAGTCTACTACTACTAATAATGTATGAAAGTCAATGTGTGATTTAAGCTTTAGCAATTTTTTTTTAACAAATGTGGGTGCCTTTGCATTTGGAGCATAGATGTTAAGAATTGAAGCATTACCTTGGTGGATTTCCCCCTTGATGAGTAAGAAGGGTCCTTCCCTGCTGCTTTTGATTAATTTTGGTTTGAAGTCAGTTTGTTAGACATTACAATGGCTACAACATCTTGCCTTATAGGTCAATTTGTTTGGAAAAATTTTTTCTAACCCTTTACTCTAAAGTAATGTCTGTTTTTGATATGGAGGCATTTTTTTTTGTATGCAGCAGAAAGATGGATCTTGTTTTCAAACTCATTGTGTTAGCCTGTGTATTTTTTTTATTGGAGAATTGATTCCAATGATATTCAGAGATATTAATGACCAATGTTTGTTAAGTCCTGTTATTAAGTTGTTGTTGGCAGCAGTGGTGGGAGTGTGTGTGTGTGTGTGTGTGTGTGTGTGTGTGTGTGTGTGTGAAAGAGAGAGAGACAGAGAGAGACAGAGACAGAGAGAGAATGTGTATATTTGTGTGTTTGTGCTTTCCTTCTTCTGGTTTTGTTGATGTAGGATTATTTCCTGTGTTTTCATGGGTGTAGTTAACCATCTTGGGTTGAAGTTTTCCTTCTAGTATCTTCTGTAAGGCTGAATTTATAGCTAGATATTGTCTTAATTTTATTTTTTTCATAGAATATTATGTTTTCTCCACTTGATTGAAGGTTTTTCTGAGTATAGTAGTTTGGGCTGGCAAATATAGTCTCTTAGAGTCTGTAGGACATCTGTCTAGACCCTTCTGGCTTTTAGCCATTAAGGAAATAAAAATTAAAACGACTTTGTGATTCTATCTTATATCTGTCAGAATGGCTAAAATCAAAAACAAAAGTTACAATTTTGGCAAGGAGAACATTTCGCCATTACTTGTAGAAGTACAAACTTTTACAACCACTTTGGAAATCAATATGGAGGTTCCTCCAAAAATTGGAAAATGATGTACTTCAACATCCATCTATTCCAATTTTAGACATGTACCCAAAAGACTTCCTAGCCTTCTACAAGGACATTTTCTCAACTATGTTCATAGTAGCTTTATTCATCTAGAAACAACCTAGATGTTTCTTAACCAAAGAATGAATAAAGAAAATGTGGTACATGTACACAACAAAGTATTAGTCAGCTGTGAAAAAAGTAGTATCATGAAATTAATAGGCAAATGGATGGAACTACAAAAAAATCATCTGGAGTGAGGTAACCCTGACCCCAAAACACAAATATGATATATATTCACTTATAAGTGGATATTAGCCATAAAGTAAAGAATAACCAGGCTACAATTACTTGACACAGAGAATCTAAGAGGGCTCAAGGGGGATGCATGAATCCTACTATGAAGGAGAAATAGAAGAGATTTGCAGGTGGATTGGGAGCAGGTGAAGATGAGAACAGACAGGATCAGGCAGAGTTGTGGTGATGAAGGGAGAGAGTACTGGGAGAGACACTGAAATTTGGGGGTACTTCAGGGGTGATGTTGAAACCCAGGGTAATGGAAACTACCTTGACTTTACTAGTATGACCCTAGCAAAAACGCTTGTAGTAATGGATGACATGGAGGCTGAACCTATAGTATTAAGTTTCTGGGGGAGACTATCCCTAAGATCTGGACCAGCAGTCCTGAAGTTCCAAAGAAGCACAGACACTTGTATTAATTTTATGCTGATTGACCGGGGGCCCAGGTATATAACTTGCTAACTCTTTACTCTTAAACTACCCTATGATTCTTGTCTTGTTCAGCCATGTGGATGGGTACCTTTTCTCAGCAGCATTTCAACATCTTTCCTCTGAGTCTGCTAGCATCTTCTCTGGTGTCTGTCTGGCATCTCTCTTATATCTCTCTCTCTGGTGTCTCATTGGTCTCATTGTGGAGTCTTTGTGGTATCTCTCTGGCTTGTCTGCCCTGTTCTTCCTGTTCCCAGAGTTTTCTTAGTCTGGTAGCCCTGCCATACTTTCTGTCTGCCTTCAGCCAATCAGCATGTGTATTAAACCAGTAGATGGGACAATTATTTACAATGTAACATAATCCCACAACCTGAATCTGATTTCTTTTGTAAATAGGCAAGGCTTTTGGATTGGGACATCAAACCAGCCACAAAATCTTTGACCTACAGTTTATCTTACCTGCAAGATGTGCTGAGGTTATCAGTGGCACAAAGCTTGTGGAAGTGGCCAACCAATGACTGGCCCAACTCAAGACTCATGCTATGAGACAGGGCCCATGCTTGACACTGACTGGATGGAAGCAGAAACTGGATAGCCTAGAACCCTAAGATAAAACTATATAAGACTGACAAAAAAGAAAAAAATGAAATGATTCCTAATAATATTCTGTTTTACTCATAGGCTGGGACCTAGAACAGTTGTCAGCAGAAAGGCTTCTTATAACAATGGAATATGTTGTTGGGAATAAGATGCAGAGACACACAGCTAACTATTAGGAGGGGTTTGGCAAAACCCCTCAGAAGATAGGGAGGAAGGATTGTAGGATCCACAAACATAGGACCCAAGAATAAACTAAGCAGGGCTCACGGAAGCTCACAGATACTGAAGTGATAATTATGGAGCATCTATGGATGTGAGCTAGGTCCTCTTTCTATATGTTATGACTGTACAGCTTGATGGATGTTCTTGTGGGACTTAGAACAGTGGGAGTGGGGTTGCCTCTGATTCTTTTGACTGCTCATGGAACACTTTTTCTTCTATTGGGTTGCCTTGTCTAGCCTTAATATGAGCATGTGTGCCTAGTCTTATTGGAACTTTCTATGACATGTTTGGTTGATATCCTTGGGAGGCCTGGTGTTTCCTGAAGGGTGACCAAAGAGTAATGGATCTGGAGGAAAGGGGAACTGAGCAAGAGAGACTGGGAAGAATAGAGGGAGGGAAAATTGCAGCCAGGATGTAATATCTGAGAGAAGAATAAGTTTAAAAAGAGGGGGAAGGGTAGAAAGAACGTATGCTATGTAAGCCATGGGCAGTAAGTCAGTAAGTAACATTCTTCTATGTCCTCTGCATAGCTCCTGCCTTCAAGATCAAGATCCTGCCCTGTTTGTGTTCTTGTAGGACTTCCTTCAATGATGATCTATGATGTAAAAGTGTAAGCTAAATAAACCCCTTCTTCCACAAGTTTCACATGTTTCATCACAGCAATACTAATCACAACTAAGTCAATTAATGATGCTGAACATCTTCTCATATGTTGTTTAAATATTTTGGCTTAATTTTTGAGAACTGTATATTCACTAGGCCATTAATTGTTTGGCTTGTTTCTTTGTGTGTTTCCTTTTTTGAATCTGTTGAATACTCTGAGTATGAATCACCTGTCACATATAATTCTAGCAAACATTTTCTGTAGTCTGTAGGCTGACTCTTTGCTCAGTTAGCTAAGCCCTTTGCTGTAGGGAAATATTGTTTATTTCATGAAATCCCATTGTCAATATTTGTACTAATAGCGATTGGAATCCTATTCAGAAAGTTCCTGCCCATGTCAATATATTAAAGTATTTTTCCTAATTTCTTCTTTACCAGTTTTGGAGTTTCAGATCTTAAGCTAAAGTCTTTGACCCATTTGAAATTTATTTTTGAAGAGAATGAGTAATAGAAATTTAGATTTTTTTCTTCTATGGATGGATATCCAGTGTACCAAGAATCATTTCTTAAAGTGGCTACTTTTAACCAATTTATATTTCTGACAAACTTGTCAAAAATTGGGTGGTTTTGGTTGTGTGGTTTTTATATCTGTGAATTCTCTTCTGTTTCATTGATCTATGTGTTGCTACTTGCAGTTTTTATTACTATGGCTCTTTAGTATGATTTGAAGCCATGTATGATGATATTCCAGCATTGTTTCTTTTACTTAGGATTGCGTGAGTTTCAGGACCTTTTGTGCTTCTGTGTGCATTCTAAAAGGTTCTTTTTCTATATGTGAAGAATGACCATTGAAATTTTGATGGGGATTGCGTTAAAGAATATATATTGCAGCTATTATAAAGGGTGATGTTTCCTTTATTTCTTTTTCAGCCCTTTTATCTGTAGTGTATAGAAGGGCTACTGATTTCTTTGAGTTAATCTTGTATCCTGCTACATTGCTAGATGTGTTAATCAGCTGTAGGAGTTCCCTGGTAGAATTCTGTGCCTTGGAGTAACTATAACCAAAGATGTAACAGATCTATTTGACAAAATTTTTAAGTCACTGAAGAAATAAATTGAAGAGGATATCAGAAAATAGAAAGATCTCCCATGTTCCTGAATAGGTAGGATCTACATAGTAAAAATGGCAATTCTTTCAAAAGCAATCTACAGATTCAATGCACTGCCCATCAAAATGCCAACACAATATTTTACAGACCTTGAAAGAACAATACTCAACTACATTTGGAATAACAGGGAAGCTAGGATTGCCAAAACAATTTTGCTTAACAAAAGAACCTCAGGAGGCATCACCATCCCTGACTTCAAGTTATACTATAGAGCTACAGTAATAAAAACAGCTTGGTACTGGCATAAAAACAGACTTGTGGATCAATGAAATCGAATTGAGGATCTGGGCATTAACCCAAAACCCTATGAACACCTGATCTTTGAAAAAAAGGCCAAAAATATTCAATGGAAAAAAGATAGTATCTTTAACAAATGGTGTTGACATAGCCGGTTGGTAGTGTGTAGAAAAATGCAAATAGATCCAAGCTGTCACCCTGCCCAAAACTCAAATCCGAGTGGATCAAAGACCTCATCATAAACTCAGCCACTCTGAATTTGATAGAAAAGAAAGTGGGAAATACCCTCCAATGAATTGGCACTGGTGACCACTTCCTAAATATAACACCAGTGGCACAGACACTAACAACAAAAATCAATACGTAGGACCTCATGAAACTGAGAAGCTTCTGTAAAGCCAAGAACACTGTCAATAGGACAAAACGACAGCCTACAGGATGAGAAAAGATTTTCACCAACCCTACAAGTGATAGAGGACTGATCTCTAAAATATATAGAGAACTCAAGAATCTAGAGCCCAAAACCTTGAATAACCCAACCCAAAAATGGGGTTCAGAATTAAAAAGGGAATTCTCAGCAGAAGAATTATGAATGGCTGAGAGGCACTCGAAAAAGTGCTCATCATCTTTAGCCATCAGAGGAATGCAAATAAAAACAACTTTTAGATACCACTTGCCACTGTCAGATTGGATAAGATAAAAGTCACAGATGACAGCCTATGCTGGAGAGATTGTGGAGCAAGGGGAACACTCCTTCATTGTTGGTGGGAGTGTAAGCTTGTTCAGCCACTGTGGAATGCAGTATGGTGGTTTCTCAGAAAATTGAGAATCAATCTCCCCAAGGATCCAGCAATACCACTTCTGGGTGTATACCTGAAAGATGCACATTCGCACTCCAATGGCATTAGCTCAACTATGTTCATAGCAGCATTATTTGTAATAGCAAGAAACTGGAAGCAACCTAGATACCCCTCAACTGAGGAATGGATTAACAAACTGTGGTACATCTACACAATGGAGTACTACTCAGTAGTAAGAAAAAATGATATCCTAAAATTTGCAGGCAAATGGGTGGATTTGGAGAATATCCTCCTGATCACAAACCCAGAAAGAAAAGCAGGGGATGTACTCACTCATTAGTTGACTCTAAACAAAAAAGCAAAAAGCCAAGCATGCCCAAGCGGCAAACCACAACCCCTGAACAACTTTGGATCTGAAACAACTGGGATTGGCACTTTTGATCCCACTCCCATAGAGAAACACCTGACTCAGTCTTGATGTTGGGGTGAGGAAACTGGATCTGCCAGGAGTGGATGCTGAACTGAGCAATATTAGGGCCTTCTGCCCATGCTGGGAAGGAGATATGGGGATGTGGAGAAAAGAGAATGAGTGGAGGGGGTGGGAGGGGGAAGAGACCTTGAATAAGGACATACACGAATAGAAAATGTGACTTTATTCATAATAAAAAAGAATATAGATTGCTTTTAGTACTATAGCCATTTCTCATTGATTCTCCAGTTCATGAGCAGTCCTTCCATTTTGTTGTTATTCAGGTTTTTTCTTTCTTTCCTTCCTTTCTTTTTTCTTTTTCTTTTTTTTTAAATTTTTACTACAAGCATTTTAGTTCTTTGGCTAAGTTTATTCCTAGGAATTTTATTTTATGTTATTGAAGTAATTATGAATGAGATTGTTTTCATTATTTCTTTCTCAGTATGTTTGTTATTGATATGTAAGGCTATTAGCCACGCTGAAAGTGTTTGTAATATCCAAATTTTCTACTGGAGTCTCTAGGGTCCCTTATAAATAGAATCATAACATCTGTTAGTAAAGATGCATTGACTTCTTCATTTTCTATTTGTGCCCTCTTCATATTCTTCTCTCATCTCATTTCTGTACCTAAGACTTCAAGGACCACATTGGATAGAAGTGAATACCATTGGTTGTCCCTGATCCTAGTGAAAATGCTTTGAATTTTTTCCATTTATTAAAAATGGCATATTCGATGAAGGTTTGTCATGTTTAGAGGCTCTATATTATAGTGTTACTTTTCCCAGTTTCTTTAGGGACTTTATCATGAAAGGAATATTGGATTTTATTTTAAAAACAGGCATCTATTGAGATGATAATGTGACATGTCCTGGAGTTCATTTAGGTCATATATTACATTTATTAATTTGTATATCTTAAACAACCCCTGAATTTTTTTTTTTTTTCTTTCTTTATTTATTTATTTGCCTTGGTGTTTGCCTGGAACTGGAACTACAGACAGTTGTTAGCTGCCACGTGGGTGCTGGGAATCGAACCCGGGTCCTCTGGAAGAGCAGACGGTGCTCTTAACCGCTGAGCCATCTCTCCAGCCCCACAACCCCTGAATTTTTAGTTTAAAGTTACTCAATCATGGCAATTGATCTTGTTGGCATATTCTTGAATATAACTTATTGAGATTATTTTGCATTTATATTCATCAAGAAGATTGATTTATAATTTTTATTTTTTGTATCTTTATCTTGCTTTGGTATCAGGGTAATGGTAGCTTTATAAAATGGTTCTGAAAATGTTCCTTCAGTTTCTATTCCAGGGAACAGTTTGTAGGCATTGATGTAGTTTCTTCAAAGGTTGGGAAGAATTCAATACTAAATCTGGGCCTAGACTTGTTTTAGTGGGAGATGTTGTTACTTGTTACAGATCTGTATGAGTTGTTTATCTCATCTAGAGTTAATGTTTGTAGGTCACATGAGTCTAGAAATTCATGCATTTCTTTTAGAATTGTCCAATTTGGTAGGAGTTTTTAAGATACATCTGAATGGTTTTCTGAATTTTTGTATCACTTTTCTTAATGTTGTTAGTTTGAGTCTTCTCTCTCTTTTGATTAGTTCGGCTAAGGGTTGCTAATATTGTTTAATCTTGGTTCATTGATTCTTTGTATTTTTATTTATTTTCATTTATTACTTTCTGCTTTGACATAAAATATCTTTATTGAATTTATTCATCATTTTTTTGTCTGCGGATCCCATTATGCACATGAAGAAAGCAGAGGACAGCTTGTTGGTGACATTGTTCTCTCCTTCTACTACATGGGTCCTGGGGATCAAATACAGGCAATATGACTTGTCAACATGACCTTACCTACTGAGCCAGCTCACCAGAATTGTGTGCTGATCTTAAGAATGCTGATCCCTTTACTGATTTTGAATTTGGCTCATCCTTTTCCCCCCAAATCCCTTAAGTTATTTATTTGGATTGCTCTAATTTTAAGGTTCCTGTAACTACAAGCTGCCCTCTTACTACTAATTTCATATTTACCCATAGGCTTTGGTATATTGTGTTTTCCTTTTCACTTAATTCTAGATTTTTTTTAATTCCAAATTTTTTCAAGCATCTATTCATCATTTAGTGGAGTACTATCTTAGGAATTCTTTCTAGTCTTCTTTTATTGTGATCATGTAGGATGCAAGGGATTATTTTAATTTTCCTATTTTTTTAGTCTTAATATATGATGTATTTTAGAGAAAGTTTCATAGGCTGCTGAGAAGAATGTATATTCTGTAGTATTTGATGGAAAATTGTATAGATTTTTTTAGTTCCATTTGATTTATTATGTCATTTAACTTGTGTTTTTCTGTTTAACTTCTGTCATGATGACTATGAAGATTAGATTTTTTTTTGTTTGTTTTTAATCAAATTGACCCAAACTAGAGTTCTAGAGTCACCTGGAAAGAAGCAACCTCAATTGAGGAATTGTCTTCATCAGATTGGTCCGCAGGCATGTCTGGGGGCGGAATTTTCTTGATTAATGTTTAATGTGAGAAGGCTGTGCCCACTGTGGGTGATGCCACCCCTGGGCAGGTAGGTACTTGTTTGTGTAAGAAAGAAAGCCAAGCAAGACATGGGGAGAAAGTCAACATTAATCACTCCTGTGTTTTTGGCTTCAGTAAGTAACTCCTGGTTACTATTTAAATTCCTGCCTTGCCTTTTCCCAGTGATGAATTGAAAATGTAAGATGAAATAAACCCTTTCTTTTTCAAGTTGCTTTTAGTTACTGTTTTACCATAGCGATAGAGAAGCAAGCCAGAAAAATTGCCTGTCTGCTGATGGAGAGTGGAACATTAGAATTATCCACTATTACTGTGTTGGAATTAATCTGTATCTTTTTATCAATAGTATTTGCTTTATAAAAATTAGGTGTGCTAGTGTTCTGCACTAAATGGAGTAATTTTCTCTTGATGAATTGTCCCCTTATTCAGCATGATCTTTACCTCCCTCCCTCCCTCCCTCCTTTCTCTCTCTCTCTCTCCTCTCTCTCTCTCTCTCTCTCTCTCTCTCTCTCTCTCTCTCTCTCTCTCTCTCTCTCTCTCTCTCTCTCTCTCTCTCTTCTCTCAGCAAGCAATCAAGCTTTATTTCTGCAAGTGAGAAAGCAGTGCCTGGACTTATAAGCCCTAGCCAAACGTTTCTCTTGCCTTTGCCCATCTATGGAATAATCTGGGATGGAATCTTTCCTGGAATAGATGGAGGCTTTATTACCCACAACTCAGTCTGATACAATAAGATACATTCAGCTTAGAGACATAGCTGAAGGTATAACTACCTATAAGATTGAGAATCTTACAAGAAAAAAGGACGACGATACTTTGCAGATGTTCCTGAGGAACAGGTGTACTTCATAGGGGCTGGTCAGAGCCTGCTGAAACTTTGTTTTTGTCCCCTCCCACCCCCTCCCACCCCTGTAGCCTCATCCTTCCTCTAGTTCATCAGCTCAATTATGTCAGACATAGATGAATGCCCTATTATTTATCTTCTGTGGTGTTTCCAACCTTGTCATTTTACCCCAAACATTCATTATTAACCCTAAAATTTGTTTTTACTTGAACTTTTCCCTTCAAGGACTTGGGACTTAATTCATTAGGGAAGGACACATCAAGCTGCTCTGCCTACTTATGGCTGAATGGATGTGTCAGCTGATGGGTTTGTCCTTAGAGTTGATGCTGGAAAAATGGGCTGTAAGGTATACAGGCTTATTTTCTTTTCTAATAGTATTATTTTTCAGTCACTAGAACAGCAACACATTCTTGCTTTCTACTTCCACTTGCTTGGAATATCTTTTCTCTCCTTCCACCTTAAGGCTATGACTTAACTACTCTAGCAATGCTTGTTGCCTACAGTAATTTATTGTATGTGTTTATCTTTATCTTTAGTTCACACATTCCTTTTAGTATCTCACATATTCTGGTTTAGTGGTCTTGAATTTCTTCAACTTATTTTCATTATGAGCAGTTCACCTTCGGGTATGATACATGGTTGGGCTGGGTATAATCTGTGTTGGCAATTGTCTCTCAATGCCTGGTTGGTATCCACCATTCCATTCTCCCTGGCTTTAAAGATTTCTTTTGAGAAATATGCTACAATTCTGATGGTCTCCCTTAAACATGTGACTTGGCTCTTCCCTATTGAGCTTTTGGTATCTTGTTTTTATTCCCTATGTTTAGTGTTTTAAGGTCTGTTCTGGTCTTGTCTGTTTGATTTCTATATACTTCCTGAATCTGGGTGGTCATGTCTCCCTCTCTCTTGTTTTGTTAGATTTCTGCTATGGTTCTACTGCATGCCTTGTTTATGCTGTTAGCCTGAAGCTTTCTGTCTTCCATTCCTGTTTGTACTAAACTTTCTCTTTCAATATTCTTACATGGGACTTGCATGTTGTGTTCATATTTTTATTGTTTTGTCTTTATAGATACTTGAATTTTTTTTTTCTGGGAGAGTCTTGAAACCTTACCAACTAGCAGCCAGAGTGCTTCTTTATTTAAACTTAATTTAGTAAACAGGAATAGATTCATGTTGGTCTAAAAAATAGGTCATATCATTTTTGGTTTTGAACGTGTTTTACTTTCTCTTGCTCATCTTTTAGTCATCATTAATAAACTATGTCAGAATGGAGTTATCTTTCTAATCATCTTTTCTCAAGTTTTGACATCATTGATAAAGAGTTATCTATCATTTTTCCCATTAACCACATAACCCAGTTTTTAAGGGTCTAAAGGCATATGACAGCCTGTTCTCAGGCTGGTAGCTCTGGTTGTTTCAAAGATACTAGAACAAAGCAAAATTTCTAAGCCAGCCCTGGGTAGATTGCCATGGCCCAAACAATGTCTCATTATCTGTTAATGGTCAGAGTCCCGAAAAAAAGTTTTCAGCTCAATGCAGCTATAGTTATTATTCAAATTCTGACATAATACAATGTTTATATTTGCTTTATGATTTTTTTAATTCATTTTATATACCAACTACAGATCTCTCTCTCATCCCTTTCATCCCCTCCTAGCATTTCTCCCTCCCTTTGCCACACTATCCCTTCCTATAAAAGTGTAAGGCCTCCCATGAAGTGTTATTAAAGCCTGGTACAGTCAGTTGAGGCTGGACCAAGTCACTTCCCCGAGTCTCAAGGATGAACAAGGTGTCCCTTCATAGGTCCCATAAAGCCAGTTCATACACCAGGGATAAATCCTGTTTCTAATGCCCAGAGACCCTCAAACAGTTCAAGCTACATAACTGTCTCCCTTATGCAGAGGGCCTAGTTTTATTCCATATAGGCTTCACAGTTGTTGATCTAACGTTTGAGTTTCTATGAGCTTGATTTAGTTGTCTCTGTAGATTTCCTCCTCATGTTCTTGACCCCCCATATTCATGTAATCAATTTCTCTTTCCTCTCTTTGACTGGACTGTTAAAATTTGGTTTGGTCCTTGGCTGTGGCTCTCTGCATTTGCTTCCATCAGTTATGAGAGGAAGGCACTATGACGACAATTAGGATATTTATCAATTTGGTTACTGGGGTAACTAGCACCTTCTTTACTATTGGTAGTAGTCTAAATTGGGGTTATCTTTGGGGATTCCTGGGATTTTGCTCCACCAGGTTTCTCCCTAAGCCCACAGTATCTCCCTCTATCAAGATGTCTCTTTCATTGCTTTCCTTCTTCTTTCCTCTGCCAGCCCGACCTTCCTATTTTCTCATGTTCTCATACTCCATTGCCTCCCTTCAAATGCCCCCCTACCACTTTACTTGGGAGAGCTCATCTATTTCCCTTTCCCAGAGCTATCCATGCATCCCTACTAGGGTTCTATTGCTAGATAGCTTCTCTGGAGCTGTGAGTTGTAGTCTTATTAACCTTTGCTTTACCTTTAGTGTCCCCTTTTGAGTGAGTATACAGCATGTTTGTCTTTCTGGGTCTGGGTTACCTCACTCAGAATGATATTTTCTAGTTCCATGCATTTGCCTGCGAATTTCATGATGTCATTGTTTTCTATAGATGAGTACTATTTCATTGTGTAAATATGCCACATTTTCTTTATCCATTCTTCAGCTGAAGGGCATCTAGGCTGTTTCCAGGTTCTGGCTATTGTTAATAATGCTGCTATGAACATAGCTGAGCAAGTGTCCTTGTGGTATGATTGAGCATCCCTTAGGTATATGCTCAATAGTGGTATCATTGGGCCTTGGGGTAAATTGATTTCCAATTTTCTGGGAAACTACCATATTGATTTCCAGAGTGACTGTACCAGATTGTATTCCCACCAGCAGTGGAGGAGTATTCCTCTTTCTCCATATCCTCTGCAACATAAGCTGTCATCAGTATTTTTGATCTTGGCCATTCTTGTATGTATAAGATGGTACTATAGAGTCATTTTGATTTGCATTTCCCTAATGACTAAGAGTTTTGAGGATGCTGAGCATTTCCTTAAATGTCATATGGGCACTTGAAATTCTTCTGTTAAAAATTCTCTGTTTATATCCATATTCTATTTTTAAAAATTGTATTGTTTGGTTTTTAATGTCTAGTTTCTTGAGTTTTTTAGAGATCAGCCCTCTGTCAGATGTGGAGTTGGTGAAGTTCTTTTCCTATTCTGTAGGCTACCGTTGTGTCTTATTCATCAAGTTCTTTGCCATACAGAAGTTTCTCAGTTTCAGGAGGTCCCATTGATTGATTGTTGCTCTCAGTGTCTGTGCTACTGGTGTTATATTTAGGAGTCTCTCCTGTTCCAATGCATTCAAGGTTACTTCATTCTTTCTCTTCTATCAGGTTCAGTGTAACTAAATTTATGTTGAGGTCTTTGATTCATCTGGAATTGAATTTTGGGAATGGGAATAACTATAGATCTATTTACAACCTTTTACATGGTGGCATCAAGTTATGCCAACACCATTTGTTGAAGATACTTTCTTTTTCCATTGTACAGTTTTGACTTCTTTGTCAAAGTCAGAGGTTCATAGGTATATATATTACTGTCAGGGTCTTCAGTTAGATTCCATTGGCCCACATGTTGGTTTTTATGCCAATACCAGATACTTGAATATTCTAATTCACCTGTCCTATGTGTCCCATCACCCATATTCATTCTTACTTGATTTATTCTATTGACAAGTTTTCTCCATAAAGATTTATTATTATTATTTATTTACTGAATTTTCTATTTCTAAATTTTCAATTTTTTCAGTATGTCTCTTTATTGGATTTCTAATTTATATCCTATACTAACTTTCTTATTTTATTCAGCTGCCAATTTGTATTCTGTTTGAATTTACTTAAAAGTTTATTTGTATCTTCTTTGATTGCATTAAACATTTTTATAATAATTATTTTAAGCACTTTGTATGGAATATTCATCTAATTCATCCTCTTGTAGAATTGAATTGTCAAGATGGCCTTCATATATGTAGAGTTTACATGCTGTTTACATACTACATGGAGACATCCATCCTAGTGGCGTTCACAAACTAAATTTCTAAAAACATTAGCTGTATCCTTTCAATTAAAATACTTGGAATTTTCAAGAGGGACTAGCTTATAGTAAATTTATGTGAACTTCAGTATTTAAACCTTAGTTCATATGCTCAGGGTACTTGGTAAAATCCCTATTTTTCTCCCAGAGTAGAATATGAACTTTAGAAGCAACCAAAAGTGTTGGATAGGCCACTCTGCAAATACCATACTAGCCAGCTAAAAAGAGTAGACGTTTTAATTTCAGAGACTGTTGGAGAATCAACAAGCAAGGATAGTGTGGTGTTATCTTAGTTACTTTCTAATGCTATGATGATACATCATGACCATGGCAGCTAGGAATCTGGCAGTAGGCAGGCAGGCATGGTGCTGGAGCAGTAGCTGCAGACTTCCATCCTTAACAAGTAGGAACAGAATACTGATTGGGAATGATGTGGCTTGTGAAACCTCAAAGCTGACTCCAGCAACATACCTCCTTCAGCATGGCCACAACTCTCAGTACTTTCCTCAGTGATACACACACACACACACACACACACACACACACACACACACACACACACACACACGAAGAAATTGCAGAGGGAAATAGACTCACTGATACAGGATAAGGTAAATCTATTGCAGAGTCCTAGGAAAGCTGAGGACCAATCACAGGCTGCTTCATGCTACTTGACCTTGTCTTTACCACCCAAGGGTGTGTGACCCCCTTAAAACAGTTAGACAGACAAGAAGCACCACCTGTATAGGTGGGACAATTATTTGCAATGTATCAACATAATCCCACTACAGTAGGGCTATGTGAGTCACTATCCTACTGACCTCAGCCAGATCCAGTAGTGGCTGTCAATGTTGTTAGCTCTTGGGTGTCACTGCCAGTTATTGATCCATTTCATGGTGGCCCAGCAGACTGTTCATGCAGCATCACTTCTCGGTGGCTTCTACTGACTTGTTGCTTTGGTCACCAACTTCTGGCTTATAGCTACTCCTCCCTGCATCCCTGTGGAGATACCATCTGGCTTGGTAAGTTCACTAACAGCTATTGTCTGGGGACATGTGTTTCTGGATCCTTCCATGTTATTATCTACATAGTCAATGTGTTAATATAATTGTTTCTGTGGTATCCTTCCCACTCTCTTTTTATCTTCAGACATTGGTACCCCTACATCCAGGGATGAACCTGCATGTCTCTAAGCATCTGTCAGACTGCACTAGTTGTCACAATCATCTTTATATTTCTTTAAGGCTCTGTTTAAAAATTGCAAAATTTGTAAAATATTCTTGGAAGAAAATTGTATATGTGGGTGTGCACTGACACTTTGATTAGATGGTCCCAAATTGTTCTCCAGAGAATAAGTCACTCATTCCCATTTAGCTTTTTATAGAAAATTTCACAGATTGTTTATTAAATGGTTTTCATGGTTGTATAATTATGGACAGTATAAAAGCCTCATTTGTCTTAATTCACAGTTTTTTGACTCATGTGTTGGAGCTGAGTTTCTTGTCTGTAAGTTGCATGTGTTTAGTTCCTTTTGTTATTGATCTGTCTTTACTCTGGAAAGTGCTTTTGTGGTGATTATGTGGGTCCACGCTCCTTGGAATAACTCACTCCCAGGGAAGGCAAGCAGGCTTCCTGCAATTTCTTCCATTATACCACAGGAAGCAAATTCTTTCATATTTTGCAATCCCTAGTTGGTCCATGCCAAGAATGGATGCTAAATCCTCTGGTGCAGGGTTTCCCACTTTGCAGCCTCAGTTTTATTGTAAGAGTGTAACATAGTAATGGAGAAGATGTGTACTTAATTCTGAAAAATTGAAAATAACATGCTTAGCATGACCTTCAGAAGGAAACTAGGTGCTACTGAAATATGTATAGGTATCTTTGTCTAGTGAGAAAACAGAAGACTGTTACATTGCACTGTCAAGTGTAATATTTATGCCTTGTTCAAGGAGCTTGTTTGCAGAGTAAATATACTTCTAGTTTTAGCTAGCTGCTCACTCATTAATGCAGCTGAAAAAAATAAGAATTACTGTTAGCTAGTTTTTACTTTTCACTATTCTACTCAAAACTATATTAATTTTGTGAGATTACACACATTTATTTATGCTGTGATATTTTTCTGTGTGTACTTTTTATATTGAGTCCCCCTCCTTTGTGAAGCTCTCATTTTCGTTTGTTAGAATGGAAGTATTGTTAACTCTATGCCTTTCTTGGTTTTCCACTTAAGAGTATCAATGTAGTTCTTCTTCTCTTCCTCCTTCTTCCCAATATAATAATTAATTTTTAGATGTTTCTAGCATAACCTAAAGAATAGCCTCTTTCTAATTTTAAAGTAGAGACAGGCAAGATTAATTTATTTTTATGGTACTGTTCATTGACTTTATTTTTTTCTAACTTTATGGAGAAACATTTGGCATATATAACACTGTATACTTAAATTATACAACACTTTGATTTGATATGTATTGCAGAATGTCTTTAGTGTACAACATCACCAACATTTTTGTCTTCTTGTTTTATAATGCTCACTATCTCAAGTGATTTTTTAAAAAAATACATGTTGGTAATTGCTATATCTATTTTGTGTGCAGTTCTATTATTCAGATGTCTGTTTGGACTGTGATACCTCTTTATAACTTTTGTCCATCATTTAAGTGCCTACCTTGGACATTTGGGTCTTCTATCTGTGTGATTTGTTCTGTGACTGACTGCAGGTTGCCTTGTTATTTTGTTGACTTTCTCTTTCCAATGAAAGAGTTTTAGTTCCTTTTATCTATTTTTGCCTTTGTTCCCTCTTATTTAGGGAACATTCATGAAACCATTGCCAAGACTAATGTCATAACCATTCCTTATAGTTCCTGCTAGGAATCATGCAACTTTAGGTCTGAACATTAAATCTATAATCTATTTTTAGTTGCATTATCTCTATGGTACAATGTATGTATCCAATGTTTTTTTTGACATTTGTTTAAAAGATTTGTCTTTCTCTACTGTATATTTTTGGTAACTTGTCATATATAAGTTGACAGAATTGGGAAATTTTTGTTTTAAGATTAGAAATTTAGGTGATTACTTGGGGACAAGGATGTTTGTCTATAAAAGATTGAGTAGTTTTTGTTAATTTTTTTTTCCTTTGGGCTTTTTGTTTCATGTTTGCTTGTCTTTTTTTTTTGTGAAAGGTTCTCACTGTATTGCTGTGAGATGGTCTTTCTTTATGCAATAAATATATGTTGCTACCATAGGTTAATAAAAAAGCTGCTTTGGCCTATGGCAAGACAGGATATAGGCAGGCAGGAAATCAAAGTGAGATACAGGGAGAAGAAAGGCACAGTAAGGGCAGACTCTATGAGACACTAGAGGAGCAAGATGTAACAAGACACAGTGAAGACAAGAGATATGTGATGATACAAAGATGAATGGACATGTGTTAATTTAAGATGAATGAGCTAGTTAATTATATGCCTGAATCATAGGCCAAATAGTTTGTAATTAATATTAGCCTTTGTGTGTTTTTTGGGACCAAGTGGCTGCAGGACACAGGAAAACTTCTAACTGCACTGTATAGCCTAGACTGGCTTTGAATTTACAATCCTCTATCTCTAACTCCCAAATCTTGAATTAGAATTATTCAGAACCATGGCTACCACATGGATTCTTCCTCATGCCTCAGAATAAAGGCTTGCTTAGTAGGTTGAGAGATCTACTTACCATCTTCTTTGGGACCAAAACTACTTTCTTAAGAAGATATTCATTTTTCCCAGTTTGTTTCTTATTAAAAGTTGAACAAATTTTAAGGTTCATCAACAAGGGTTATAAAATTTATGCTCAATGGATAGAGGAATAAAGGGATAAAGATTTAAGACTAGATTTCCATGTTCCAGTGAGACCTGAATTTTAATAAAAGTTTCTGAGAATAATAAAAGGAAGAAACATGTAAAGATAATTAAATCTTGAATGCCAAAGCTTGCTAATCTTTAGAACAGTTTAGGGGTGCTAAGTAGATAACTTAGTGAAGAACATGCTGACTGTGCAAACAAGAGGACCTAGGTTTGTATTCCCAACACTCACATGAAATGCTCAGCATAACAGCACATATTTGTAGTCTAATAGCAGAGGAAGTGGAGAAGCTAGGCAGATCTTGTGGGCTTACAGGGAAGCCACTCTAGTCAAAATCCTTAGTGCTAGTGTCAGTGATGAGATCTTGTCTCAAAAACTAACGTGGGGAGACAGAGATAAAGATATCTCAAACTGCTCCTCTGACCCCCACAAGCCATCCATTTACACATGCACATAACACACAAGAATATACAACACACAGAATACAACAATGACAACAAAGAATTTGGGCACTATTAGAAGTAAAAGGATTTGGATAAACAAAATTAGCCAGGCATCATTTAAATAACACTCCATAGACAACTGTGAAAGTTACAATTTGATTTCATTCTCATTCCATTCACAAAAGTCATCATGGGGTTACAATATCCTTTCTCACGGTTTAATAAGGAAAACAGACTAGCTTAACATGAAATGATACCATCATAAAGAATGGTCAGTGTTAATGGAAGTTAGAGGAGAAAAACATGCCTCTTTTGGGAAAAAATCTAGGATGCTTTCTGTAGGAGGCAACATTTAGGCTAAGGGATAGATGTGAGAAATGTAGCAAATATAGTAATAAGCAAATAAGAGAATAAAGAGCCCACAAGAAAAATCTCAGTAACATGTGTACCAACACAGTTAGCCATGACCTGTCAATGTCCCCAGGCCATGTGATTAGTTAAAGACAAGACAGGGGCCTACCATCCAAACCACGCCTACTCCATGCACTTAACCTTCTTCAAGGGCAGCCTTACAATATCTGTGTTGTGACAATCAATGCTGATTGTCTTGGATTGGTGACACGGTTGAGCTTAATTTCCCTTTTGATCTGTTAACCATTCCAAATGTGCTTGAGTCTGTGATTAGTTTTGCTGAGGCGATTTTCTGTGGGGGAATGTGGGTGGCTTTTCAACCTTGCTTTTCTGTGACTATTATGCAGATCTAATAAGAACTCTGGTTACAGGAAATTTGTGGAGACAAAGAGATGCAAAACTAATATTATGCTAGTATTTATTACCTTCTGATCATATTCAAAACATGAAAGGGCTTCTACCTAAGAGATAGAGAGAACAAAGGAATGGCCAAGTGTGTTCAGTTACAGAGCCTGCCCTTCCCTCATCCATTCTTCTTGATGTAAACAGAAAGGAGAAAGCACAGAGAAAGCTGCTCTCTGCCTCCACGTCTCACCCGGAATGCCTACACTATCATCTTCTCACGGATGAATGAATCCTGCATGCCAAATACTTGTTGACATTTCCACAGTGAGGATAGCACTTCCAATTATTGGGTTCTAAAAAAAGGAATTGAGCAGGGGCATAGTGGAGTTCTATAGATTTATTGAAAACAGCAATGTGCATCTGAAAGGAATCAGAAGAAAGTGTTGAGGTAAGAAAGGAGATGCTGAGCATGTCAGCGGAAAAAGTGGGACTGTAGAAATGGGTGTAGCCTGACTTTGAGAGTAAATATCCAAAGCCCTTTGCTTTCTTGTCTACAAAATGAAAATGGATTAGGTTTATTTCAAAACCTTTTTCATATTGTGAAGCCTTAAATGATAGTCTTATGTGAATAGTGTTGTGTAACTTAATGTGGAGATTCGAACTGTCTCATCTGTGATGCTGCTATGCCCATGTGCTCCTTGTTCTTCTCTAAAAAACATCAAACGAGCCACTTTTAGAGAGGAACAGTGATATAGTAGCATTTTAGGGAGAAACTCAGGTTGCTAAGTCACTTCTTGAAAGCATATTGACATATGACATCTTCCTGATAAAAGGATCCAAGATTAGAAGTCAGCTGAAAGAGCTTTGTCTGCTCTCTCACAGTGAAAAGGGAAGGCCAGTGGATGCCACCATTTTTCTTTCTCATCTTTAAAACAAGGATGTAAACTGTACTAGAATTCTGTGGGCAATAAGGCAAAAGCATGTTATGTCATGTCTAACGAAGAAGCTTGAGGCCACCAGAATCACTGCTCATTAGAAATAGATCTGTGTCTGTTTAAGCCACTGTTGAAAATATCTGTTCTCTCTGTGTCTTACTTAGTAGCCAATAAAGAGACACTCCCACTAAGTTAAAGTTAATGTGTTTAGGAAGTGCTCCTCTAGAATGTTAGTTGCTTAGCATTTAGCTCTGTATGTACTATAACCTACCAGGTAATGGTTTCAAATATGTGGAAAACTCAGAAGATACTAAGGCATCTACTCTATGCTTCTGTTGATGGTATGACCAAGAATAACTCAGGGTACAGGATGCCAGAGAGATGTCCAGAGGAAAACCTAAGCCAAAAAAATGTCTGGTAGAGTATCAGCTGTCTTTTCCTATAATCAAGTTTTAGAGTTCTCACTTTTTCATAAGTAGATAATGTAACAATGGCATATCTTCCTAGAAAATGATAAAAAGATACAGCACATTCCAGAAAAGAATTGTCATGGAGCATGTGAACAGTGAGCACCTAGTAGGACTCCACATATGAAATTCCATTTTACTTTATGTCTAACGAAGAACTTTCTTTAAGACTTCTTTATGTTTAAAGTATGAAACAAATATATTTATGAGGTACAATATGTTACTCTAAGATGTGTACATATACTATAGAATTTCTGAATGGAGCTAATTAGCATTACTTCACAGGTGTATTGTGTTTGGTAAGAATAATTATAGTTCATTCTCTAAACAATTTTAAAGAATTCTATACATTGTTGTTAACAATGATGTTAACAATGATTATCACACTGAAATAGTTTTGTAGTGCTTGGAATTGAATCCAGGACCTCATATATGCTGGGAGGAATATTATGTCACTAAAATCTATCCCTAGCTCCTCTGACCAATAGATTTTCAGAGTTTATTTTTTCTATCCATCTAAAATTGAATATGCTTTTACCAGCAATTTTCTAATACCTACTCTCCTTCAGTTGCTGATAATGTTCTACTCTATGTTTGCAATGCCTTTAAGCAATGAATATCATCCTGCAGGAGAAAAGATGCCCTACCTTACGAGAGTCAAATTTGCTATCTCTATTACAAGCTGCTAAAGACCTACTTATAAGTTTCTTTTCCTGAATAGAGGAAATGTTGACAGTATAATATACTACAGATAAATCGAAATTGTTTACATTTACTTTTTGCCTGCATCCAGGAATAATGACATACATTCTGATGTGCTGTTTATTACATTGCACATTCATTATTTCTCTCACTAGCTTAGTTTGATCATAGTAATAGTGCTGTGTACATCAGAAAGGAACTTCCCAGTATGACACACTGGGCAGTGATTCATTTCTTGTCAGCGAGTTGAGTCTTTAATGATTTTACCTGTGTAGGAAGCCATCTAGGAAGCCTTACACTTCATCTAGGCAAGAGTAACAGAAAGCAACACGCATGTGCAGAGTAGCACAGTGTGATGAAACAGTACATTCATATTTAGAAGCCCTCACATCTTACACTCATATTTTAGCTCTCCCAGCACACAGCTGCTCACAGGGAAACCTTGATGTATGGACTATCAATACTCAGTGTGTTCAGAGAGATCCCCAAGTGGGAACTCCTGCTGGAAGAAATACTAGAGAAGCTCCAGCACACGATACATTTCAATTAAAACGGAAGGGAGTTGCTACCTCACAGAGTGCAGCATGATGCTACAAGATGTGTCCAGAATATAAAATGTTGAAGGCAAACATATATAAGACAGTAGTTTTCTAGGCATGTACTAGAACAAGTGGCAGTGTTTGCTTTCTTACCTTCAAATCTAGGTAAAAATCAGGTTAAAAATAATTGACTGGTTGGTTAGGACAAAAGAAGAATTAGTTCTATGAAGGAAAAATACAGGCTACAGGGAATGAGAAAACACACCATTTTTACCTTGGTGCATCCAAGTGGAGTGGTGGTTGCTATAATAGACTGGGCCTTCTTACTGTGTGGTGACTCACCAGAGACAAAGCTCAAGACTCAGAACTCAGCTAGAACCTTCCTGTGGGGAACAGAAACTTGACACGAGCCTGATCTTTGTGACCCTAAACTGCATCTGCTCCTCTGAGTATCTGAAAAATAATTCCTGCAGCCTCTGGTCCTCTGTCAGTATTCTGCCTGAGTTAGAATCCACACTATCTCTTTTCTCTGAAAATGTGATGTTTTCAAGGAAAGATAAATTTATGAAGAGATCACACTTTTGTCCAAGAAATGTGAGTAGTGTAGAAAACTGAAAGAATGTTTTAAAAATATGAAATTGGAAAAATGTAAAACACAACCTCATTTTTCTTTGTGATGTTATTAATATGACCTCTATATAGCAGGAACAGCTGTTGAATCTTTGGCCTCAACCTTCTGATTGCTAACCTCCACTGAGTGTAAATTTTCAAGTGCCATTATTGGAACGTACTCTTAGACTGCTAGCCCTTATTCTGATGAATCCCAAAAGGCTCACTTCAGCATTACAACCCACTTTGAGCATCTTCTTCCGGCAATCTAGTCAAGGCAATTTCAGTGCTAATGTTGGTTGTCAAACTGGAAACTCGGTTTCCATAATGTTTACCTCATGGGAAATATGTGACAAGTTCTGGAAGCATACACCTGTGATCTTATTGGATTTTTAGCTACTCAAACCAATCACATTTTTTTCACAATAAATTAAGAGCAAAAATGAAAGGAAATTAAAACTAAAGTTCTGTCTTTATGTAGGTCATTCATAACTCACAGTATAAAAATTATCTCTTTGTTTTCTCTTAAACTTGGGACAGTAAAGCACTACTGATGAATTGATTTGAAAAGGAAAGGAAGAATAAAATTTGCCTCCATCCTTCTGATGCTCTTAGCTCTAATAGAGAGCTTCTTCCTAGACTGTTCCTCTTTTTGACCCCCCCTTCTTCTGTTTTACTGCATTACAAAGGCCTGAGGGGCCACCCTAGCTTTGCCACAATAAAGTAGCTGCCATTATCATGATTAGTATGACTAGTCTAGTGTGTTGTGGTGTACTCCCCTTCCCCAAAGTTTTTCGGTGTAACAGCCCTGGCTAGCCTGGCCTGGAACTCACTTCATAGATCAAGCTGGCCTCAAACTCAGAGATCTGCCAGCCTCTGCCTCCTGAGTATTAGGATCAAAGGCATGTGCTTAGTGTCTAGTCCTTAAAGAATAATTAGGCCAGGCCTCTCCCTTAGCCCCGCCCTGCCCTCTTTTTGCCCTTCCTTTCCTCTACCTATGTCTACCATTCTGAGTGTAAAGCCCAGGCCTAACTCTGATCATGGGACAACCAGCTTCTAATTTGTTGAGTTGTTGGTGTATTGAAACTATGGCCCTCATATTGGGAGTCTTAGCAATCAAAATGCTGAGTTATCAATATCAAGCACCAATGCTTTCAAATTCACCAATCTTCATTTTCTCTTTTACAAAAGAGAAAATTCTGTTGCCATTATTTTGGAGGTAACTTCTTGTGTTCTCAGGTGCTTTTCCTCCAAGGCATATTTAACACTGGCCTCAGATGTGTGAATTTTTACTTTAATATAGCTTTTAAGAAAGAAATATAAAGCCCCAAACAGCAAACAGCCATTTGAAATAGTTTCAGGTATTGACCTGATAAGATGTTGTGAATGTTGGAAGTAAATTCTTTTTGGAAAATTTTCAATATACTTTCTAAATCAGCATTCCCCTCCCCCTTTAGACAAGAAAGTCCGCAGTTTGCAGGAACACACTGGTTTAATAAAATTGCCCTTCTTCCTTCTACTAAAAGTTTACCTGCGAGAGCCCCGAACATAATAAAATCAGATTATGAAGGCAATCATATTTACTTGTAATAAATCAAATCTTGCAGACATCAGTTAAGTCTCTCTACTGCACTGGGACAATATCACGCGTGCATACATCAATACCTGAGGTGTCAGAAATATATTTCATAAGTTCAGAAAAATTGCACAGACACGTGCAGCACCATTATGAGCTGCGCATTTGCAATGTGAACACTATGATGTATAAAGTGGCTTTGTTCGTACATTTAATAAGCACCACATGTCAAGCTCACAAACATAATGGAATTTGCTGGTGATTTCTTGCCATTAAATGTAGGTTATTGTTTTCAGGAGTAGGAAAAAAAAAGAAAAGAAAAAATCTTTCTCATGCTTTGCTAACATTATCCATTTCTAAGCACCCAACCTCCTTCTGCCTAGCAGCAGCCTCCTTAAATTAGTGAGTAAATAAATAAATAAATTCGGGCCTATCACTGTGATATTAAATTAAGTTGTCCAAAAATAACTACTGGTCTCATTATTTGTCGGGAATTGGTGGCTATGAAAAGCTATTCTTTACCTTTCCAAGGCACCTTTTATAATAACAGAAGTCTGAACACTTACTGTCTTCCACTGAAAGGACTCAAGACAATATGGCATTTTCATGCTAGCTTCATCAAAGGTACATGGTTCTTTTCTCCAATAGCTCAGACCACTAGCTTAGATATTAGGGGTACACACAAGCATTTGAGTCTAGGGAGTTTATTAATTTTGTAGTGGTGATTTAGAGGAATTGGTATTGGTATGTATTTGTTTCTAGTATCTTTTTATGACTCTGTAGGTTTAGTATAAGAATGAATATATAGCCTCTATCGAGAATATCTAAGAAACTGGTTAGGAGTGATAAGAAAACAATATAGAATATTCTTTACTTCGTTTGCTTTTTAAAAGTTTTTTGTTTTGTTTTGTTTTGTTTTTTATGTCAGGCAAGACATTTGCAACCTGAGCACTATAGATGCTGACTTTGAAGCCACACTGGGATGAAGAACAAGACCCTGCCTTACAAAACCAAAAGTGTCTTCTCCTCAACCTGTGTTTCTGAGTTCTTACTGCACTATTATGCAGTTCATGTTCTCTCAGTCGAGGAGAAATGGTTGGTGAAACTGCAGAGACATGAGGGGCAGTAGGAGAGACAGTGGATAAGGCTGTGGAAAGGTGTCTGACCTTGAAGATGATTACATTCAGTAGTAACCAGTGATGCTGGCATGTGGGATCCCCAGGACAGTGTCCCATCTGGCAGGCAGGCTCCTGGCTTTGTTGACCCTTCAAATGTTTTACAGATTCCATGTGAATTTCTTTCTATATGCTTTTCTACTTTATTTCACACTCTCCGATCTAGACTGCCCTTTCTCTTGCCATCTTATTTTTATTGGCATATATCTTAGCTGCCTTATTTGATTTTAGAATTTAACAAAAATCTCTACTTATATAAAGTTTATTAGATAAAGCAGTAAGATGACTACAACACATGCGGGGTTCTGGTGAGTGGTGCATGTTCAGGTGAGTTCAGGAAGACAGGTATGACTCATGAAAAGAAATAGCATGGGACCTACCAAAGGTATTTTAACATGAACCATAAGGAGAAATATATACAGACATGGGGAAGGGAAGGCCAGAGATCTTCAGTTTCTAGAAGGAAGAAATTCATGACTACTGAATTATGCTGTTGAAATTCTGCCCAAAGAGATTTTTAAGCACCATTCTAAAGTAGGTAAGAATTTGTATTTATCACAGAGTATATTTAAATGTAACATTTTTTCCTACTTGATATTTTTGGAACATTCCCATTCACAAGTTCTTGTAAAGAAGCTATTTCTAAACTTCCCACTTAGGATCTCCAATGCCGGTTGATAGCAGTAAGAGTGTAATCTTAGAGTCTAGCTTCTGCTTCTGGTCAGGACACAATATCTGCAGCAACTTTCGCTCCCCTATTCTCAGATACATGGAAATTCTAGAGAGACACTGTGAATCCCTGTGAGACAATCCTGATACCAGGATATCTCACCTGGGAAATACCGTAACCACAAAAGGGGCATTGGTGACACTAGCATGACATCTCTTCCTCCTTATCCTTTTCTCCGATTCCTGACTAGAAGTCAGAGAGCCTGGCTACAGGCTTCAGCTGTGGAACCTACTACAGTCTTTAGGAGCACTCTCCCATTTCGGCCACACAGGTTGTGTTGTCATTCTTCAGAGGCCCTGCCATGCTGTCTGTCTGTCTGTGGCACTGGGCCCCAGTCCTCACCATCTCATTGCCACTCTGTCTGCACCTTTGGTAATAAATTGTCCTGACTGTTCTTGGACCCAATACTGGTAATTCAGCCTTGTGTATCTCTTCATCTCCCAGGAAGTTTTAGACTCCAAGTTACCTACCAGAGGGGAAATGGTGGTGTGATCATAAGAAGGAGAAGTAAACACATTTCCTCTAGGAGAGTCACCTCATGTCACTGGGCAGTCTTTATGCTCACCTACCTCAACATTCTCCTAAGAGGCCTTTCTCCTTAAGTCCTTAGGAGGATAAAAATACATCATTAGTAACTGAATCCTGCTAAATTAGGGGCACTGAAAAATCAGGGAATAGTCTTTCCTATCACAGTCATGAAGGAAAAGCTCCATGGCTGGGGTTGAGGATTGCATATATTGTTTGCTATAATGGGATAAGGGGGACATTTTCCTCAACGAGTCTCTCAGACACTATTTTTATCATTTAAATAGAGGCAATGAGATATAATTGTCTTTTTCTGGATTGGCCTGAAGCCCTGCTGAAGTATTAATTGGAGTTCCATGGATCCCAGGTACAAGGAAACACATTTTGTGAACGGTTTAACAGTACTACCAGGTGAAGTGCTTGCAAGGGCCTTGCCAAGGAAAGCAACCAAGACATCCAGTGCTGAACTGCAGACCTGTTCCCAAGATTCCTAAGGTTCCCACCAGTCTGGGGAGTGAGGGTACCACTTTACCTTAGCATCTCTGATCAGCATTGAAAGAAGGAAGCATAACCTCACATTTCCTGAAGACTCTGTTTACCATTCTTAGTAAGTTAAGATATTTAAAATATGATTTCTGACTGCTATCATGCCTTTTGAAAAACAGGTTTCTCAAGGTCCTTATCTTAGCCAAGTCTAACATACAGCTCTAAAAGCTGGAGACTAAAGCTCATTTTTTAAAGCTGCTTACCTTATTCAGGGATTAACATCTAACACTGCAAAAGTAAACAGATGACTCCATCCAGAGGAGGAGGAGGTCTTGGTAGAGGAAGAGGTGGTCTTGGAGATAGCCTAAATAGTTGCTTTACAAAGTCGAAGTTTTTAAGGTAGACAATTTCTACAAATGTATTATGATAAGACTTAAAAGCTTGGCAAGGTTTGTAGGCTTGTCGGCCGTTGAGGATGAACTTCTTCCTCCGGATCAAGTTTGGACCTCACCTCTTAACTACCATGTAAATAAGTATCCTGGCTTTGTTGAGGCCCATTAAGGGATACATCCTCCTGGTCAAAATAATGGAATATGAGTTCTGCATCTGGCCCAAGGTAAAGACATTCTGATCTGCCCCAGGGATCAGAACATTTTATACTATTGTCCTCTCTATTAATGGTTAATACAAATGACCTGTTAGTTATCTGGCTAAAATACCACCCCTCAAGAAAGGTAATTCACTAGGAGACATGCTAAAAGATGTGAGAAATAATTCCCAGTTAATGATACAGTATATGTAAACCTTCAATCACCACTTTCTCAAGGCTACTACTCACGGATCTTCACTGCTAAGTTTGTCCACTCTTTGAATTGTATGTCAATTCCTTTCTCTCTTTCTGTATCTCTTTTTAATACCAAGAAAAAGTATAAGCATGCTTGCCCTGACACTCTAGACATCCTTATTTTTTCTCTGAAGGAAACTCCTACCCCTGCAGCTGTCTGCCAGCCTCCATCACTGAACCTGCCTGCTTTCTCAGACCTCAACACAAAAAGCATATCTCTAGTCCTTGAATCTATCTTCCTTTTCCCTGCTGCCAAGGTTTACAGCTTGCCTGCTCTGTTATTTTTCCTCTCAAACTCTAATAAAAATGGTCCTCAAGCGTCCTTCTGAGTTCATTTTTAAATGCTTTTATAAACAAGATTAAGGTTCTGAGGTAAAAGCAGGAGAGTGATTAAAAAAAAAATCAGCATAGCTTCAATTGTCCCCACATAGCGAGCTTCATGTCACCTCCCTCTGATGTCTTTCATCCACACAAACTCTGAGAGCTACTATACAGATGATCCCTCTTCTGATGGACTGGAAATTCAGTGAAGAGAAGTTCCATGGAGCTAAGGGGCAAGGCCCCCTTTTAAACTTAGCTCTGTGTTCTGATAATGATATACTCCATTTACTTCCTTGCTTAAAGAAATTGATAAAGGAAACATAGGATTCTTTTTGTTTTCAAATTTACAAAATCCCATGGCATGTAACCTTAAAATCTTATAGTTTTGATGGCCTTCAATACCTTGCCTTGTTGGTTAGCATTAAGTTAGTTTCCCAAAGGACATTTTAGTGGCAGATCATTTAGTTAGCCAGTTGAATAGCAATGGTATAAATGCTTATGGACTTTATGACTTATCTATTAAAACTGTCATCTTGAAGTAATGTTATTATGAGGTGGACCCTTTAGGAAGTGATTAAATCGTGGGTTAGAGTGCTTATGAACTGTATCGATGTTACACTAAAAGAAGCATGTTGGTTTTATGAAAAAGACTTCTTATTAGTTACTTTTCTATCACTATCACAAAATACCATGACCAGGACAAGTAAAAACAAAACAAAACAAAACAAAAATTTAATTTGGATTAAGTTTTCAGAGGCCTAGAGTCCATGATGGTGGATAAAAGTATGGTCGCAGGAGCAGGAAAGACCTTGTGTCTTGATCTGTAAGTAGACAGAGGAGCCACACTAGAATAGCACTTTATAGGATTGTGTCAGGGTCAGACAGCATCTGTCTCTCGTCTTCCTGGGTCCCTTCAGCTTCTTTGGCTTTTGAACCAGATAACTGTCTTACATAATAATGAAGTGGATCTTCTCTTCTAGGATCCTCACTAGCAAGCAAGAAGCAACATGGGTTCAATCTATATCCTTGCCTTTCAGTTCATGTTTCTTATCCACCTTCTCCTTGCTCTCCACACAGAAGAACATGATGAATGATATCCGCACAGAAAGGCATGGTAAATCTCTACCCTGGTGCTTCAGAATGTGACTTCATATAGCAATAAAGCCTTTATACAGGCACTCAGTTAAAATAAAGATAAAAAGACTCATGCCTTTATGAACAGGGGGCCAGACATCTGAACATAAGTCATATACAGAAAGATGACATGGAAAGACTGCCTCATGAAAGTAGAGATCAAGAAATAACTACAAGCTAAGAGATGTCAACAGCTATTGATAAGACACAAAAAGCAAGGTGGGACCTCCCTTGTCACCTACAGTCTTCAGAGTAAAATACCTCTTCTGGAGTCTTTGACTTAGAACTCAGCTCCTGATCTATGAGCTAATGACATTCTTCTTATCCTTAGCCTGCTAGATTGTGCTATGTGTTGGGGAAGCCTGTGGACTTGAAGCTTCATGTCAGAGACAAGAACAACAGCCATTCAAATATTCCTTCATCAACTTCTAAAGTCAGGTTCAATTAACTCTCTGGTACAATTCCTTAATAGTTCTGATTCTCTAAGCATTAGCAATAAGAAGAAAAACAAATAGTTTAAAAGGAGCTAAGGGGCCCCAAGTACAGTTGCAGCAGAGGAAATTTCTGGGTAATACTGCTAAGAAATAATAATATTGAAGAGAAATACTGCTATGATGTTCACACATAGAGTGACCTCGAATCTCAGTGCAAAGATCTGGTGGCTCAGAGCAAAGGTTCTTTTTCCTCTTTTCACCCTGGCTAGATATAATGTACTTTTGTTAAAAATACACTAGTGGCAACTGCCTGTTTTCACTGTTTAAAGGTATTTTTTTTTAAAACAAAGTCAACAGGAAACCCTAAGCAAGTGCCCTTTCAAAGAAGTTGAATACCGATGAATATTGTCTCACATATTACTTTATATTGAAACTTTATTAGAAAAAATATCAAGCAATGCAGATGCACTTTATGAAAGAAAAACTCTCAGCATCCTGATTAGAAGTGAGCACAGTTAACTCTTCCTCTTTGCAGCCCACTTAGGTCCAGCAGCTCTCAGCAGGAAGAAAGGGAGGCAAGGAAGAACATTCTCCGTCTTGTTCAAATCCCCACACTAAGATCTTCTTTCCTCAGGGAAAATAGCAAATTTACACTAAGGGTTTAATTTCCTCAGAATTTTTATTCAAGTAATTATAATAATTCTTTTTCCAGAAAAATCAAAATTATTTGGATCCATGCTGAGGAACACCCAAATCATTGCTAAACCATATAACCTAACAATAAGGGTGTACTTTAAGGTACTCTCCCCTTCCCCAAAATAAAGTGTATCTATCTCTCAAAATCTGCCATTTAATTATCTGCATGATTTAGTGTAGTATTTTGTAGATTATCATTGTCTGTTGGCTAATTTTTCTTTTAAGATGGATTTACACCCAAGGTCAAAGGTCAAACGTTCATAAGGCTATCTATGATACCAGGACACCATCTGTAGTGAATTTTGTTTGGGAAAGCAAATATTTCAGGTCATCTTTAGGGCACTGCTGTGTCGCCCTTGGTGAGGTCATCAGTTCAGCCCTTAATGCGTACATCTACCATCCCATGCAGATTTGTGAGGTTAATATCTTTTCCAAGGTGGAGCACAAGAAAAAAATCTCATGGGCACAGGCTCACAGCACCTTGGGATATTAAGCTGCTTCTGGCGTTTTCTCTTCACCTGATATCACATAACTTATTTATATTAACATGGATAGCTTTGATGTAGAATATTCATCATTTTGTCAAATTCCATTTCCCCTCTTTATCCTGTTCTGCATGCTGCAACCAACATAATTATCTGGTACATCCATTTAAACACATGACAAGTCTCCCTTTAAGGAGATCCCTGTAGAAGGGGCATTTCTTTTTAATATTCTTCTCTTTTTCGATGTCTTTTAAAAATATTAAGATAGGGGGTAAAAGATTCCTAAGCTATTTTCTTTGAGAGATTTTTTTGATAGAGTAACAGTAATTGGATTATTTTAACTTCCTGATGCAAATTAACTTATTTGCTTGGATAGTCAAAATAGTGAGCTTAAAGTTAGCTCCAGGGGGTGACTTAATTATAGTTGTTAAGAATAAAATATTTCTGGTTAAGGAAGTCATAGGCTTTTTCTTTCTTTTTTTTTTCCAAAGAGAAGAAGCAGGAAAGAAAAAATTGTGGGTACATCAATTAAAGAACTGGTAAGCAGAGTTGGCTGTTACTTCAGGAACAGGAGAAGGGGCAGCAGGGTGGGAGGTGGGGTGAGCAGGCATAAAGGAGTGGAAGTTGACTGACAAGGTTCATGTACCAGGAAGCCAGCAGGTACCAAAGAGACAAAGTTGTCCCTCTGTGAACCTTCAAGCTACAATGTTTGAAACAATGATGAATTTCTACATTCTGCATCACAGCTCGCCTTGGAGATCAGCCACAGAATTTTAATGGAGTGATGTCTAATAGTAAGATATAGCTAAGGGTGTGTACACATTTTGCTGAATAATGTGCTGGATTTCATACTTTCTTAAAAAATGAAGTTAACAAAGCAGTAACTAAGGTAATGTTTAATAAAATACATTTACTTTGACAGAGAGACCATTGCTAGGGTTGTTTATGTGGAAGAAAAAAATTGGTTAGCGTCCCATTTGCCTGGCTGCTGGTCCTGATTCTGTCATCAATGTTTTTTTGTTGTTATTATTTACCACAAATTAACAGTTAAAAGACCCCTTATCTACAGTTGTAAAGTAGAAAACTGGAAGGGGTCAGTAAGTCACTATTTTCTCAACTTGGTTTTCAGACACAAAACGACAGGTTCTGTTTTGTGTCTGAAAACAGGAAGCTGGGCCAGAAAATGGAGGTGAGATGATGAGAAGTTCAAGGCCAAGTGAATCTACATAGTGAGAAATGCAGTCACAGGTAACAAATAAACCTAAAGAATTAAGTTTGTCCTTTAGCCTTAGCTATGATGACAACAGAGGTATGACTTCATTCTCCAGTCCACCCATCTCTGCACCTCAGAGCAGCCTCTCAGAGCTCTCTGATTGGAGAACCAACTACCCTCCAGATGCTAGGTTTTTGTTGTTGTTGTTTTCTGTTTGTTTGTTTCGGGTGTTCATCTCATTTCACACAGCGTGCTGATTTTCCTGCTTTAAGGCACCTGCCTTGGGCTTTGCCATGAAAACTGTTTTTCCCACTGCTTTCATATCTCACGTTGGGCGTGCCCAGAATTTCCCTATTGCCACTTTCTAGTCACTATTACAACTGTCCATGTGACACAGTAGCACACAGACTCACCTTTGCCCATTCAATTTCCCTGGGACTTCTGTGATTTAGAGTGCAGTTCCACAGCCTGGCAGGACCCTTGGCTGCATCAGTATACATCAAGCTGTGACTCTTCTACATGCTGTGATCCTCAAGCCACTCTCCAGAGTCCATGTGGATGCTTTATGACTCCAGATTCTTTAGCTGTAGTGAGCTAAAGGTTTGCTTATGAAATGACATCATTAATAGCCAATTCACTATTAATGCTCCAATTAAAACATTTTTTCTCATTATTTCAATCATCGCCATTGGGAAATTGAATGATTATAATTAAATTTTCCGGTATATGTAACTTACAAATTTATACTTTAAATTAATTTTTGAATCAGACATATATATGTACGTAGTTTCAAGAACTGTCATTATTTGCTGTCCTTTCTCTTATTTTTGATTTCTGTCTCTGGCAGGTAGCCATTACTCTCTTTGAATTTTTTCTGGTATTGGCCTCCATATTCTTTAATGACAATATATTTTATTTTGATATTTTCTTTGGGAAAGGCTGTGTACACGCCACGGCCTGCATGACTTGCAGGAGTTAGTTCTCTGCTTCTACCACGTTAGTTCTAGGAGTTGAACTGAGTTCTCCTGGTTTGGCAGCAAGTGCCTTTACCCACAGAGCTTGCCAATCTACTTTTGGTATTTTCTCATTGCTTATTTGCTATACCCAGAATTCAAAAAAGTACTTTGGTTTTCTCCACCCTGCTGATGAAGTGACATCACAATTTCTCCAGTGACTAGTGGTGCCTGGTTATGGCTATGCAATTGTTACCTATTAAACTTTATAACACAATGAATAGAGTTTTAGATGAATTCTTTGTATTGTGCTAGAGTTGGCAATTGCTTATCTCTTCACAAGTTTTCTGAGTACTTGTCTTTTTAGGTCAACTTTGTTCCAGAGAAACTGCTCACCATATTGACTCCTAATCTTCTCTGCTATGTATTGAGTTCTTCTGCTTTAGCATATTTGGCTATTATTCTTTAGCAATAGATTCTGAAATTCTATACTATTGATGGGATTCCTTTAATTTGAAGATTTATGCCTCTCATTCTAAAGTTTGAGCACAGCCATTTTCCATAGGCTTTTTTGTTTCCCTGGAAATTTTATTATCTACATTTTCAATCCCTTGACAGACTGTTTAATACACTTATATTTGATTTCCCATGTCTTTTTTTGTTTGTTTGTTTCCTTAATTTTGTTCTGCTTTCTGATTGTACAACCATCTAGAATTGCTTTATTTTCCAAAAGTTAATGATTTATTAGTTAGTCATATGTATGTTTAATTTTTGATAGTTTTCTTTATAAAAATTGTTATAAATATTGCTTTTTTGATAAAGAACTGGCATTATGTTTATTACTTTAGTAGCTATGTTAATGTGTGTAAATTGCATTAGTTTTTTTATAATACAGTTTATTTTTCAATATTAGTGTCCTGATTTCTTTCTTTTTCCTTTCTTCTTTCCTTCCATCCAGCCTGCCTGCCTTCCTTTCTTCCTTTCCTCATGACTCAGGTTTTTCAAAGTTCTTTCTCTGTGAAAGACTCTACCTTTCTTCTTCCTATCTTTCTGCTTGGATTTCCTGCCTGGCTGTAAGCTGTCTTACTATAGGGCAAAACAGCTTCTTTATTAACCAATGAAGCCAGTACATATTCACAGCATACAGAAAGGCATCCCACTTCAAAAGACATATCTTGTTTGAGGAAGAGGAGTGTCAGGAGGAGAGGCAGAGGAGGGGAAATAGAGATAAATGTAATCAAATACATTTGTACTTATATAAAAAGGCCATAGTGAAACCCATTGTTAGACATAATTCATTTATGCTAACAAAACCTTTTTAAAGATCTCACTTTTAATAGCTTGTGGCTCTTGCTACAATCCAAGCTTTGGGGAAGAGGCAGGAGCGAAGTGGTCACTGTGTATTCCAGCCTAGCCTGGGCTACATAGTGAGCTCCAGGCCAGCCTTGCTGCATAAAGAAACTAAGTGACAAAAATAAAATTTAAAAATAATCCTTATTCTTTGTAGAAACATCTGTTAGGAAACCCAAGGACCCCAAAACAGCAGAATTTATAGAAGTCACAAAAAGAGCTATGGGAATGTGGGACAATTTTGAGAAAATCAGCAAGTAGAGTTAGCATCAGGAAGGTCTTTTTCCTTTATCTGAGCAGCTCTAGCTTAGAAAAAACTGGTCATGAGGCAACCTTGTATGATTACATTTTTTACTTAATGATTCATGTTTGTCCACTAACCACAAGGAATAATCTGTGGATGTAGGGCAAAGAAAGAAGTGTATAGACTCATCAAGATGATTCAGAGGCTTAAGATCCTGGCTGCCAAGTCTGATGACCTTGGTCAGACCCTGGGAAGCCACATGGTAGGAGAGAACCAAGTCTCACAAAGTTCCTTCACACTTCTGTGTACCTGTATGGCTTTCAGCAAACACACAGATAAGGAAGTCAATATAATTTGATGTACTTTTTTTAAATCATATGGATGATAGACAGCATTTACCTTGGAGGAGGAAGGGAGACAGAAAGAGAGAGCAGGGTTGTGACTGACTGGCTTCAGGGTATGTATATAACTATGACTGCAGCCAAGTGAACACCAGAAAGGCCAGTCCTGGCACAGAAACAATATTCTGTGGCTTTAAAGCCAACTGCCTACTGTTAAAGCTAGGCACTACATAAGGCAGGGTATATGTGTTCCTTAAACTGGGTAAAGAATAGTTCAAGATTTAAAAAGAAGCTGATGAGAAGTTAACAAACCAGCAGACTCACAGGTATTCCTGTTAGGAGAGTGCACCCTCAGACTCTTCCCTGTTCATTTCTGACATCCTAGCAGAAGAATCCACAGTTCTCGATCCTGAACCACACCCTTTGTTTCCAAACTTACTTGCACTAGAATAAAGTGGATTGTTTTCAGGAGGGTGTTGCATATATAAGGCTGTGTCCCTGTCTAAGAACCTTAATCTTAGAAAACCATAATCCCTTATGATAGGCATGCCTACCCTTCGCACCAGAAGAGACCCCCATCTCTATCTTCCAAGGTTGTTATTGTGCCAGTATTCATGAAAAGACAGCCTAGGACCAAAAGCCATGAGGAACATGAGAGAATATGGTCCTTTGAACACATCAGAGGCACACTATACTAAATATTCCGAGCCTGAATCAGCTAATCTTCACAGGGAGTCTAGATGAGAGTTCACCAGTTTGTCAACTTTTCCTTCCTATGTGAGATACAGGCAGGAGCTGATCAGAATAGGAAAGGCCTCTTCTGTGCCTTCAAATGTATGCTTTCTATGGCTTAGGGATTAGAAACCATACTGGTAATAGTCTCAGATACATATATCATTTTGATCTTTCTGATTCCTATGACTGTATTTATGTATCCAATAAACAACTATCTGAGAATTACAATGTCAAATGTTTACAAGGCCTGGAAGGTTACCTGAGTTTGAAATAGGCTGTATGTGAGCTATGATTGGGTCTCTCAACCTAGGTGCTCTTGACATTTGGGATCAGGTGCCTTTTGCTGTTGGAAGTAATGCTATCCACCTCAAGGTTTTTGCCAACCCAAACTTCTTCCTGGATGCCACCAGCGTACTCACCTCAGTTTAGGCAAAAAAAAAAAAAAAAAAAAAAAAAAAAAGTCTTCAGTCATCAACAACTGTCTTCAGGGGATGAGCACTGGGCACAGAATGATGAAGGAACTCTTTTAATGGCCAGGCTCTCCTGACCTAACGATGACTGGCAAACATTGTAGGAAGTGAATTATCCTTTCTAGAGATGAGGAGTTTCAACAGCGACTAAGAAACTCTGATATTTTAATACACAAAGGCAGCTGGTTTAAAAGCTATCTGCACACATATGATTTTCTTAGATACTTCCTAGTGTAGAGCTATGAGGGCTAGACATTTGAGAGTTTTCAGAATTTCTGGGCTGGAAATATGCAACCAAGGAGCACAAATTTTCATAGATGTGCATGTCTAGAATGTGGCATTTGAACTTTTGCCCAGTATGAAAGAGGGGAGTGGAGGACTCTGGAAATGCTCAGAGGAGCCTGAAATAATGGGAAGACGGATAAAGATAAAAGTCTGACCAGACATCGGCATGTGTTCGCCCTCGGGGGCTCTCCCAGCATTCTTTCTCCATCTTTTCTGCTCAAGGGAGCAACTATAGCAGGTTATTAGAATATGTATCATAACATTGCCAGGGACTTTCCTTCTATGTCCTGCTTCTCCTAGAAAAATCAAATTCACAGGAGAAAGATGTGTTATTTTTGCTCTTTTATCAACCATATGCACTGTAGGTTGTTTGGTTTATTTTTATTAGATGTGCAATTGGCAGGAAATAAACATTTTTGTAATTCTAGCAGCTTTAAAAATATTATATTCATTTACACTGACTTCTCTTCACTTTTATATACTAGGAAATCAATATCTCTACGTCAATTCTCTAAAAATAATACTTTTTCTAAAGACATCTTTAATAATAATACTATATTTATAGAAATAGAGTGATATAAAATTATTCTTATGATGAAATTCTCTTTTTGTCGAAAAATATCTGGTGTCAAATGTACTAGGAGTGTAGTAATTAAGAATTACAGTTACTTTATCATACTAATAGCAATAATTATATAGCAATTAAAAATAACCTTTTTTGTTCTAAGAAAAAAATTCAGTTATTTAAAGGAAACAACAGCATGCTGCAATTGAAAACTGAAAAGAAAGTGAATGCTGGTGGAAACCAAGCTTCCACCTGTCATTCACACCTGGCCATATATCCCAGAAATCATTTCTCTGTCTTGGAATCTGTGAAGTCCAGTTTTGAAAAGACTGACTCTCCAGTGTGTGACAAGCTAGTGAGAGTACAGTCTAGCAGTTTAAAAGTTATATGCTTGGGAAATATTTCAGAGTGTTAGACTGAATAAAGACGTCTACCATCTTCATCATGCCAAAGAATCTAAACTTCACAACATGTCTTCACTTGCCAGCATGAGTACTCTGAAACATTCTCCTAAATCCCCACAGAAAAAAAGTCTGAAGTGCAGGGAGCTTGCCCATCCTTTCTGTCTCTATATGCCCTGTACTTTCTTCTGAGGAAAGCTTCTCTGTAGGCCAAGATGACCTCAAATTCACAGAGATCTGTCTGACTCTACCTCCTGAGTACTGGGATCAAAAGCAGACATCACCATCACCTGGCTTGATCTGTATTTTTAAGATGCAGATCTTAAAAATCTTTAAGATGTGGGGCATCCTGCAAGTTGGATTTATTGGAATAAATGACAACTCCTTGTTATGAAAATGTCAAGTATCAGCTGTTGGATGAAGGGTACCTGTCTTGTGAGAAATCCTCTTTCTGGCCTTTACAACTACGTGGTGCAGATGGTCTGAAAATTTTTCCCTAAACATAAAGGAAGATTAATGCCAATTACAATGATAGCCCAGGAAACATTTTGAATTTTTTGATGTTATATTATAACTTTGGGTTTGAATAAAAGAATGTGTACTAATGACAGGAAGGGAGTTGGAGCATGCCAAAGGATGCTCCAAGGCACATAGTCATGTGCTCATACAAACTTCTGAGCCATGTTGACTAGCTACTACACTCATTCATTCAGTCCTCTTTCAACCTAATCTGAAGTTTTCAAAGACACCCTGGAAACTTTTTTCAGTCTTAAATGTGTTTTCCAAACTGGGCTAGTAAAAGGATGGAGTGTGATGTCTGTTAGGTCTGGAGAAAAGTGGACTTATTTTCTCCTTCCTAAACTGATGCACAGTTCATCACTGTACAGAATTAATGGATTAAAGCATCATCTACCAGTTACAGCATAAGTGAGTTTGGTCAACACAGTACCATCTTCAGGCAACTTCCTATGCTTTCTCATCGCCTCCTGAACTCTGCTGTTTCTGGTTAGTTCTTGATCTTAGATAAAGATGATCTGTGTACCATCTTTACTTGAATGTACTTGAGTGCCACAGTGTGCTCTAGTAACTTTCTGTCATGAGACAGTCTCAGTTGAGCAAGCATAAGAATCCATCTTAATTTGAAGCTTAAACTACACAACTATAATAAACTTCTTTCCTCCTGTAAGTCAGCTCTGCTCCATACTGGAAGCCTTGAGTTAGCAGAGTGAAAGAGAAAGAACAGCATTGCTTTCTCCTCCAACCTAGTATCTTAACAATATCCTTTTCTAAGTTGCCTCTGGGTGGTGAGTCACGGGTTGAAAAATGTAGAAAGTCAGGAGTGATACCTAATGGGTATTGTCATTTCATCCAACACAGTATTTTTTGGGTTTTATGGTCATGAAAATGTGAGTTAACATATGATGGAAGGTTTTATGAGCTCTTCAGAGGACACAATAGAGCTTGGTGCCTAGTGTAAGTATAAAAGGCTGGTAAGACCCCATCCTGATGGTTATGTCATTTAAGAATTCACTCATTTCTATAGCAATGAGTTCTTGCTACTGGAATTAAAATGGTTTCCTGGGAAAAAATGTTGTTATAAAAAATATCTGGCTCCTCCCAGTCCCTTAAGCCCCGTTCCGTGTATGTACCCATTTCCTTTCTGCTTCTCTGACATACATAGAATACCACTGGGCCTTACCAAAGGTCAATAGGAAACCATCTTGATCTTAGGTTTGCAACACCATGAGAAAAATCATTTTTTCTTTTATAATTCATCCAACATCATGTATTTTTCACAGAAACAGAACATGATTGTCCACCTCTGCCCCTGAATCATTTTCCTCATTGTTAAGAATACCTTACCTAAAATTCACTTAATGTGGAAGAATACATTGTAGAGGGCATTTACTCCACCAATAAATAACTTTTGAGTACCAGCCTTCTGGCTATGGCCTATTGGTTGGTTATGTAACGGCTTAAATTTGAGGAGGAGGCATGCTATGGCTCTTTTGGGCAGTGAAGACTGGGTCAGACAGCATGAACAAGTGTGTGATTGGTACCCAGCTTTCCAAGGACTCTGCAACTAGATTTACTTTATATTCTATCCATGAGTTTGTTTTTCTCCATAGAACCCCATATACCATTGAGGCTCACATTATCATACATCTTCATTCTAATTTAATCCTTCAACTGCTGAAAATACAAAGACTGGCCCAGCATCATCTACTGATGACCAGTGACTTTCTTCCTTAGACTTAAGATGTTCCTCTTCAGCAAAAAATAAAACAAAACAAAACAAAACAAAACAATTGTGAAGTTATACATGCATAGCTTAGGGCATTAACAAAATTATTTTTGATCTCAGTTTTCTAAGATCAGGTTATTCTCTGAGATTATCATTAAACTTATGCTCAGAGACTACAATTAAGGCCAGAAAGTCACTAGAAAATGACATCTTCTTTTAATGTACATTCATGGTCATCATTTTGAGAAACTCTAAAGTGATATTCACATCATAGTCAACTTAGCCTGGCCTGATTATATACAGTGTGTACAATTTCTACATATGTCTTTTCTGTGTGTGTCTGGTATGTGTAAAGCAACAGAAAAGAATTTTCCAGTAGTTACAAAGTACATGGTGTTTTTTTTGACCAAGGACAGGCTTTGAGAAAGAATATAGAGTAAACAACTGTTTCATTAGAATAAGCTTCTGTGTTTATACCAATGGCTGACATACAACAGGCCACAGTACTGATAAATATTTTTTGAAATAAATGTATTAACCATTTATGTTTCATTCTCCTCTAAAATTAAGAACTAAAAGTGATACCTCCAATTTCTCACAGAAGACTAAATTTACCTTATTCCAACAATAAAAAATATACTTTTACCATAGTTTTTGAGACCCTTAAATGTGCCAGCTATAATGCTACCGGTGTTCATCAAAATTACTGTTTTATTTTCTCAGTAACTCTGCAAAGAAAGTATGATCATTCATGTTTTTATAGATAAAGGAACAATATAATGACAATATAAATGATACTTAGTTAAGGTAACATGAGAATCTAAATATTAGCCTTCTGATTTCATGTCTTATGTATTGAAACACATATTTTAAGTTTCAAGTAGAAATTACCTTATGGTCTAACTTATATATTTCCTGTGTTACATTATTTGATTTTTTTGTATGGTGGAAAAATAAGCTGTATTTGTTCCTAAACTTTTTTCCTAATTCTTTCTTCATTCAAATTTCTCTGGCTACATAGAGAGTGTGGGTTCTGAGGTGGGTAGTACAGTAGTAGAAGGGGTTTGGGGAATACTAGTGAGGACATCATATTAACAAGTATATTTGGTTTGCAGAATCCTCTAAGATCTAATATTAGTTAAGGAAGTTCCTTTAATTCTAGGAACAACTGGCAGATATGGAAGGGTTTCCTAAGATGGGAAACTTGAAGTCCTGCTTTTATATTGTAAGTTCTAACACATACAAGTAGCTGTTGATTGGCTGATTACACTAAAAATATAAGCTACAATAAGGAATACATAGATTTAAAATGGAAGTTGAAAATGCAAGCCTGATTTTCAATATAGCATATACTTCAAATGTAAGTTTTCAAAGGTTTTGGAGTTGACACATTATGTAAAAACAGTTAAGATGAGAAATGCCAGGTTTTATTTCTAAAACTCTAATATTGTACTACCTAAGATACAACAGATAAAGAATGGCTATATATTTATTGTTTTCTGATTATGAAGAATAAGGAGATTAATTTGCACATCGAATCTCAATTCTAAAGTTCTGTACTGTGAAGGGTTCCTTGAAACACAAGGGGAATTTATATATGCCGCCCACATCTGCTCTTTAAATCACATATTGCCTGGATGTTTTGCTTTACTTCCCTGCCTGCTATTGTTAACTGCATATTCACTGACAGAATGAACAAGTGAAAGGCAATGACATGGTTAGAAAGGGTTGTTTTCTTAGAAACCTTGATTTTATATCTACTGGACCCATGCCTTACTACATTGTCTTCCATACTGCATCCTGCTTCCGATCTGTGCTGGTCCTCCAGTTGTGTTCTATCTCTAAGTGCTAGCCTCTGCAATTCATAAATTTTCCCCAAACTAAATCAAAGGTGGGATCCCAGACTTGAAAAGAGGGTGCCTCGTCTACCTAACATGTTCCATCCTCCAGGCTAACCAGGAATATGCAGTAAGATAAAGAAAAGAAAAGAAAAGAAAAAGGTTACCCAGAATTACCTTTTATCATCACAAATGCCATGTTTTTTCTTTCTCTTTTCACAGGCAGGTGGCTGGCCGGGTGGCATTGTTCTTAGGGTGTTTGTTTTAGTAGGTAAGGAAACCTGGGGTCTCTGAGGTCTTCTATAAAGGCTGAGCAGCTGAACAGGAAAGTATACCTTTATCATGGGGTGGACCTACCAGCCCACACCTGTCTTCACCTCTGCCAGGCTGAACTGTGTGCCCTACTGCAGGGAGCCATTTCCAGGAGTAAAGAAATACCTCCTCATAAAGCAGCGTACCTGTATTTCTAGCAAGCTTGCTAGAGAACACATAGCTTACTCTTGGGATTCTGCTAAGACATATAAATTATGAAGGTATTTTATGATACTATTAACTTTTTTTTTTTAAGAAAAAGAAAGAACCGTCTAATTCGTTATTGTTGATGTTCCTTAGTAGGACAATGAGTGAGAAAATATATAAAAACTTTTAACTCTCAGGATTCTCCTCAGGGAATGCTACATTACAGATGTCATAACTAGCTTTATTTCACCCTCACTTGTTTTTTTTGTTTTGTTTTTCTCTTTATCTCTTTGCCTTTGAAGGGAGAAAGGCTGGTTTTTTTTCCAAAAGGGACAAAAAAGATTACCGTGGACCTCTTGTCTGAAGCATTTCCATGTTTTAACAAAACTCTCTTAAGTGAATACTAGCCAATTAGTTATTCCAGTCGAGATTGCATTAAAATGTAGACAAAATATAGAAAACTAGTTACACAAAAGGGAATTTTCCAGATTGCTTCATCAAAACCCCCATGTCATAAAAATGTCCTTTCATTAATCAAAATATCACCTGAATGAAGTCATCATGTTTAGCCTGATTGCATTTCCCGCATATATGTGCAGCTGCATTGGCCTCTCATAAATGTCATTTGATTATGAGAAAATAAACAGGGAGGGACTCAGAGGGAGGCAGTCCAGGGCCTGCTTGTTTACCTGCGGCAGCTTTCTTAGCTGAAGAACAAATGTCATGCAAATGGTGCACCAGCAATGAGCTGCCAATCACTCTGGCCTGGCATTCATGATGATTTGCTAAATCATTTAAAGAGACATGCTTTACTAAATGAAAAAATATCAGCGGCGAGGGCCTGTGTTTAAACATGGGGCTGAGTTATTATCCCAGTAGGCTGGAATGAAATGAAGACATCTTCCAATTAAAGCTTGCAGATGAACCCAGACAAACCCCCCTTTTTTTTCATAAAGACAGGCAGATTATGATTGGGAAGGAGCAGCGACAGAGGCTTTCATTACACGCTGATTATGGTGATAAAATTCCCAGTGCTGTGTGTCTGCAGGCCCAACTTCACATTTGAAGGTTTTTAATATAATTTCCTTAGGGTGAAATGCTGAAGATTTATTAAACTTTATGAAGGGCTTACAGATCCAATTTAAGAGGACATATCACAGGGCAAAACTGACAGACGATAAAATACATTCCAACTATAAGAAGAGGGAGGGAAAAAAAGGCAAGAAGAAAGTTGAGCCATGAAACTGTTTTTAAACATTTTTTGTTGTTGGCAGTGTTCAAGTGAAATCAATCATTTCCCCCTAAGTGTTACAGCCTTGTTGCTCCACTGAAGTTTCTTCATGCTTTTACAGTTTGTTTTCTGTCCACAGAAGGGATGCTTAGAGAGTTCGCCTAACTTAATTCTAAATAATTTAATAAATAAAAGCACCAAATAATCTTGAAGTTGTTAGTTCATAGGAGTACTTGACACTAAGTTTCCCTGAAATGTAGGATTTTCTGTCTCCCAGTACACCGTCACTTTTGAAGATACTCCCCAGATCTCTTTCCTCCTTCCAGTTTCATTTAGGCATTTGTCAGCCAAGTTGGGCAACTTTAATTGGTTCATTTTTTTGATTCTAAAGATCTGAAAGATTTGCAGAGATGCCCTTGGATTTTATCATGGCTCCATTAACCTGTGCCCTAGGAAGAAATTTAGATAGGATATTTATAGGAAAACAGGGAACATAGAAGTATTTCTTCACTGCAATGAAGAAAGCTTTTCTGGCTTCAATATAGTTTACGTAACTCCCAATCTTTGTTCATCCCCAAGCACAGCCACAGAACCAGGCAAGCAGAGCCAGCCAGCCCTCGGGGTACATGGCTGTAAATCCCAGCACTCAGATGCAGAGGAAAGTGGATCTTTGTGAATTTAAAGCCAGCCTGGTCTACAAAGTAAATTTCAGTCTGGTTGAGACACCGTAATACCCTCTTTTTAAGAAACAAAACAAAACCAAAAATCTCAGCCAGCAGAAGTTAGGTTCACAGCCAAAAAAACCAAGAAAGCAGCCACGAGACACTTAACTTTTCTTACTGCCTTCATCTATGAGTCCCTGCTCTGGGAAATTTGCCTACTTTGCTCTATGGATGAGATTTCTCTTTCCAGGTTTTCTGGTCCCTCCTTCTGTCTGCCTTCCCTCCTTTTTTTTTTCTCTCCTCTCTCCCACAACTTTTTAGAAAACAATTTATTTAGCATAAAAATGTACTTGTGTTTAGCCAGGTATGGCAATATGACCTGTAACCATAACCACTCAAAGACTAAAGGGGGGCGGGGTAAAAATCATGAGTTGGAAGAAGGCCTGTTCTTATGGCTAGTCACTACAATGATAGCATTAGAACTGGTCTCTGTTGACATCCCAGCTGGCTTTCTACCTGCAACAGGCAGTGGTTCAGTTATCTTATTCATGTAGCTTCAAAATATGTGTATCTCCTATTGGCTTTGTAAGGGTGGTAAGAAAATGATGAAATAAATGTATTATGATATGCTTCACTAAAGAAATAAAATAGATTCCCTTTGGCTGCGCAGTGAAGCATCAGGGACATGGTGATACATCAAAGAAAACCTGATTTTCAGTCTCCAGGCTCTGTTATTCTTCTGTATTAATTATATAACCACAGATTAATAATAGGACAGAGGTGTGAAGAAGGCAGATATTTCTTATTATCGACATTATTATTAAGAGACTTATTTACAGCATAGCTACTTGTGACTCATACTAGGTCCTGGGAGAAAATTAATTCCTTATAATAATGACATAATGCAGATCAGTATTTTACTTAATATTCTCATATTCTTTGTGACTATGAATGAATGGAGATAGTGTTGGAGATGTTCCATTGCATCTTCAGCTCTTTCTTCTCATGAACAGGTACTTCACACAGAAGAGATTTTGTTTTTCATTTTGGGTAAGTGTTGTTTGTATTCATGCCCTAGTTGCTACTATGCAGTTACTGTTCAGGACTGGGATTCAAATAACCCTGATTCTTTCTCTTTCCTTATTCACCTCTAATGCACTGTGATGTGTTTCACAAAGGATCCAGATGGTTTCTGTCCATTTAGGCTGTCATAACAAAATGGCTTCACTGAGTGGCTCATAACCAACAGAGCCACCACAATTTCTGAATTGAAAACTTAGGTGAAGACACTGAAGAATGTAGTATCTAGAGAAGACCTGTTTCCTCATTTATAGATGACATCTTCTTGCCATGCCCTCTCATGGCGGAGGAGGAAAAGAACTTTGAATCTCCTAAAAAAGTAATCACATGCATGAGATCCCTCATGTGCTAACCAGTACTCCAAAATGCCCTGGAGGTTAGAGGTTCAACATATTAAATATCCTTTCATGTGGGAGTATGTTCACCTTGACCTTTGTAGTTAATTATTCCAAATGGCTTGACCCAGTGTCCTACATTAGGCTTCACCCAACATTCCTAGATCATTTCATTGAATTCTTATGATTTGGGGTTTGATCAGAAAAACAAAGCCATTGAACATGAAAACAAAACAAATAAAATCTTCAACGTCATGGTGACCTGAAGAAAGACTGGCACACTTGGCTGTAGTACAAGCTCTTGGCCTAGAAGTAGATAAGTTTAAAAGTCACAGTGGCAGCTGAGGGCTGGAACCTAGCTGCTTCTTCATGCCCATCAGGTGAGCAAGATCTTTCCAGAATACAGACCATCATGGGGATTCCAACAGAGTTAAGTACCATCTTCATTTTTATGATGTGGCTACTGCTTTGGTTTTGATTTGAAACATCATAATCATATCTTGGTGGTCTGCCCTAACCATGAGTTTAAGGTAACTTGGCACAGTGAAAAATCTGCTGTCCTCTAGCAAATTAATGCATGCACATCCCCCTCTAATAGACGATAACTTTAAGGATTGTGCTGCCATAATTAACTTCAGGAGTCAACTTGACACACCTGAGAACAGGGAACCTCAATTGAGGAATTTCTTCTACTGGAATAGCCTGTGTGCATGTATATGGAACATTTTATTGATTGGCAATCGATTAAATGGGCCCAGCCTACTGTGGAAGGTACCATGCCTAGGCAAGTGGACCTAGGCTGTATAAAAAAGGTAGCAGAGCAAGCCAGGGAAACAAGCCAGTAAATTTGTTTTCCTGTAGTTTCTGCTTCAAGATCTTGCTTTGAGTCCCTGCCTTGACATCTCTTGACGATGCACCATGGACTGTAACCTGCAAGCTAAATAAACTATTTACTTCCCCCACCACAGGAACACATAAAACAAGCAAGGGTTAACTATCTGTGTCCAGCTACTCTTGCATTCACTTTTCTAATTCTGTTGTCAGTCTGAACTGAAGACTAAGAAGCATTTATGTCTCATTTTATTCACATTCCTAGACATTGCATAGGTATAGAATCATTTCAGGTAACTAGTGAACTGGTAACATTGTTAGACAGTGTGTTAAATCTACAAAAAGTCCCCCAAGGATTGTAGAATGAGGGGAGACAAGGCATCATTCCTCCCCTCCAGCAAGCTGAGGATGGAGGCTTTCCACCCGAAGCTTTGCTGTAACTATAAAAAATCCAGATCTGCCTTTGAATCCTTTCATTGGCGAATGAATTATTGCATCTTCTCTTCCCAGTGGCCCAAAGGCCTTTACACAGCATTAAAATTACAGTGCTGTGAGACGTAAGAGAGATGTGTGGAGAGGCTGTGTTTAGTTTGTAATAACACATTCTAGAGTTGTGAACCTCCTTAAAGCATTTGTGAGGGGGAACTGAAAGAAGCTTCCAAGGGGATTTGAACTGTTGTCCTGTATTACAGGGCAATACACTGGTTTTCTCAGGTCACAGGCAAAACTGAAGGAAAGGGTAGAAAAAAAGATGAAAGAGAAATTAAAGATGGACAATAAAGGAAGCATTCTATAGAGCAAAGGTACAATCTTTGGAGAATTATAAAGTGACATTTAAATTCCAAGACTGAAAAATGAAATAGAATTGAAAGATGATATTGAGAATTGGAAAAATACCAGATACAGTCTTTTGCCCTTTATATATAAGTCCAAATGGATTTTAAGAGGCTCAGTTCAAACACTATTTTCTGCTGGGCAACTCTTTCATGTTTTGTGTCAAGATGAATTTATAATGATTTCTGATTATATGGGAATTAAAATCATGAAGAGGCAGACAAATTTTAAAATTTAGGATAGGTGCATATAACTTTGGAAATATGAGAAATGCAAAGGAAAAATTTAATGGAAGACTGTCTTTGGTATATGGCCAAAAGGACAAGTGAGATTGCAGTGGTAACAAGGAGTACTGTACAGTGTGGCCACTCCAGAAACATTGTCTGTAAGGCATATATGTCCTCTGGAACTAATAAACATCTCTGGTAGGCCGGCGGCTGACGTTTATATCAGTCGGTAGTGGAAGAGTTTATAAATTGGTAGGTAACACTGGATGCTGATTTGGGATGTATTTGCTTGAATAGGAAAAAGGGGGTAAAGGAGTGGGTATTTGACAAAAAAGACTTAGAAACTAATGACACTACTAGGTGAATCATACTACACTGGGGGCTTGTCAGAGGTGGCCTGTTTGGTAAAGAATTGCCCTTGTCTTAGCTGCTGACAGTAAGCATGCTGTCCAATCTGGATCAGCAGGACAAAGGGAAAAGCAACTGCTGAACCTTGGCAAGGCAGGGTAGGACAGTTTTTCAAATTGTCCTGCTTCTGAAATGATCTGTCAGGTATTAAGAGCCTGTAGGAATAGTGGATGCCCCAATGCTGCAGAGAAACTGTCCAAGCAATCCTGTCTCTGTCTCTTTTTGCATTTTTGGGAAGTTGCTTGTTTGCTCTTCCTGGTTTCTCAGGTAATATTATTTCCTTTTCAGATCTTTGATGGGGTTGAAGACTACAACCCTCTCATAATTTAGCTAAGAGCACTTCAGGTACAAAATTTGTATTCTTCAAGATAAGACAGCTATTGGAGTAATCTCTGTAACTTGCCAGTTACCTTTGACCTGAACATTTAGTGTGTATTTCTTGTTTGATGTTGTTCTTGTTGGTTTTAGTTCCATTTTTGTGAATTATTACTTTTGTTTCTAGACAATACTTGATAATTATATTAAGTTTAGAACCTTCTTAGTTAGACAAGAAAGAGGAAATGTTGTGGGAATTTATTCCATTAAACCAATGACTTTTGGGGTATTTGAACTAATGGACGTGGTCTTGTCCACGTATGTGACTACTTAAGAGGAGGGGGGGGCAAGGTCTGGATCAGGTGTCATGGAGCACCTTGCAATTGGTTCCCATCACCCTTGTGTGACAGAGGACAATGACAGCCGGATAAGCGACAGTGTTTATATCTGTATCTATAAGTTAATTATACTCATTTTATATCTTATATCATTATAAATTCTTGAGATCCTTTAACAGACTCTTATGGGTATGTGTAACACCACTCCCTTTAGGGACCATTTTCTTTCAAGCTATCACAAGAGGTGACAGTGCTATTTATGTCTGTTGATAACCCATAACTACTTTATCCATGTTGTCCCATAACAATTTCTTACAGTAGACAATACAGTTACTTCAGTTCCTGGCCCTGAGGCAAAATGCCTATTGTATGACATTCCTGAGGAGATGTGAACAAACATCTACTCACTCACCCCAGAAATAAAATTGATATTACGGTAGGTGGCAACAAAGTCCAGCTTGGTGAACCAATGTTTTATTGGGGTTATTTATTGGTATATAGGCATATAGGGTTGCTTACAGTAGCAGAAATGACTCACAGGCAGCTGCATCATCAAAGCCACCCCACCATGGATGATAGCTCACAAAAGCTGGGAACCTGAAGTGTACTGCATAATCTGCAGGCAGCTCAACAGGTTGGAGAGTGTTCTTTCCCAGTGGCTCAGTGGGTGTGAGCTGAGCATCCTCCAACAAGCTCAGCTAATCTTTATATTTTTTTCTAGGTAGCTTAGTAGGTATCTGCTTCCTCTGGGCTGCTTGACTAGTCTCTCATGTGTAGAATCTAGCCTATAAGTATATATGTAACAAGTATACATGTGGGTACAGTATAACATTTTAGAAATGAGAACATGAAAGGCTAAATATTAGGTTACAAGGAAGAACTAAGTGCAGGTAGTAGATAAGGGCTATGAAAAATAATATAGAGCTAATTGTTTTTCTAGTTCTAACTCAGTTTGGAATTTTGTGGATTTGAGTGGTAAATAAATACATAAAGATATACTCCATAGTAAAAGTATAAAATCCAATGTAAAGCTCACAATTTCATTCCCTATGGCTACCCTGCTGTTCATTGAGTTGTATACTCTTGGCTTCTGATAATTTCAGTGTATTTCTTTGAAAGACTTGCAACATTTTTAATAATAAAGATGAATTAAAAAGATATTCACAAAACCACCCCCACAATATTGTTTATACCACATTAGATGCAGAACTTCAGAACTCTGTATCCAAGGCTTAGGAGGAATGATGTGGGATGTCTTTCTCTATGCTGTGAATACCATTGGTTAATGAAGGGTCTTTTTTGGACTATGAGAGGGCATCTTAGGCATGAAATCCAAGCATAGATAAAGGGAAGGTGGGCAAGGTCTCAGGAGATGTGATCCAGCAGTTCAAGCAGCAATATGTAAAGAATAGGTAAGATATGGACCACAGATTAATGGAAATGGGTTGAGTTAAGATGAGTTAGCTAGCAACAAGCCTGAGCAATAGGTTGAGCAGCATGTAATTAATATGTGCTGCTGAATCATTTTGGTGGGCTAAGCAGCAGTGGGACTGCAGGTGGACCCGGATAGTGGTGCTGGGTTGGGCCAGAAAGTCTTACTACAGGAGGAATGTACCACCTTTTACCTAAGAGCTAACAATGCCAGACAAAACTGCCTTTATCTGATTGTCCAGACTCGTTCCAGGGCTTCCATTTTTCTTTCACTCTGCCTTGGCTGGGGTGTCAGCCTGGTTCTCGTCCATGATTGACGTCCCTCTGTACTCCGCCTCTCCTGTTTTGTGTTAGAGCATATTGATTATCAGAATCGGAGCCCTCTCCATGTACTGGATCAGCTGTTATTGCATTAGTAATATATTCATTCTGCAATGCAGCACTTTTAGTCACCCGAGTATAAATGGAAGCACAGAGTCACAGAATCTCACAACTAAAATGAGCCTTGGAATCTGTGCAATTCCATCTTAACCTTTAACAAATAATATAGCGAATCCCAGAGAAGTGAAAACCACATATACTCTCTCTCTAGAACTGAAAATAAAAGATTCAAGGCCCTATATCCATGAGTTCTGTAGGCATGTCCAGTTTTGTGCATTATTATTGTACATAGTGTTCCAAGATATGCAAAGGATGTTCAAGTGCCATCATATTTGTTTAGCTGCAAGAAAAGCTAAACTAAGGAGGACTCAGCAATAAAATAACCCTTATCTTCATGGAAATGCAAGTATAGAAAACGTAAGTATTATTTCTCTGATTTGTCTGTTTCGTAAGACACTTGCTGTGGAGGTTTGAGACAATATAGTAGACTAGGACAACTTTCTGAGAATTTCAGACACTTAACTCTCTTATACTAGCCAGTTATCGTCCTGAACTTGACTAATAGCTTAACCATCTACCAATGAAGACATGCTTGTTTCACTGAGAGGCTAAAGAACCATACAGATGATATAGAGGTGTGTTCCGATGATTAAACACAAGACATAAGGAAAAGGAGGACTATTTTATACACTGGTCTCCATGCTGGTTTTTGTTGTTGTTGTTGTTGTTGTTTGCCACCAGTCCACTCATTCCCAACTCCTCTGCCCTCTCTTTATTGCTGTTTCTGTAGGGTAGGGAGATGGGGAAGCCTTCTAAGGAAACCAACTGTCTCCCTGAGGCTTCTATTTTAAACCTATGGCTTTTTAGTTGAACTTAGTTTCTTTGGAAGCCTTCGCTGGCAGGAGATCACAGGTAGAGAGAGTTGTAGATACTGTATCAGTCACTTTATTCCCAGTTTATGCTGTGTTTCTGGCGATGCCTCCAAGCCTCAAACACAACTTTTGTGAAATGGAGCTGTCATTTGAACCCTCTAAAATATTTCTTTCCTCTTGCCTGTTAGGGCTCAAGATGATAATAGCATCTTCTGGCAGCTGGTGTTGGGTGTGCCAGAGTCCCCTAAAGGGACCTCTAATAATGGTCGATGAATAGTTTCTTTACAGTCTCTAAATTGTCTCCTTATACTTTCATTGGAACAAGTTTTCTTTGCCTGCCCTGGGCCCTCACTGAGATGCCTATCTGGGGTTAATCACAATGGCCTGAATTCACTGGTTGGCTTCTTTGCTGCAGCAGCAGAGCCATCATCATAAATGATAGGATCAATTCTTGCTCATTTTGTATCTTGTGGATCCACTAATCCCTGAGAGAGGCAGCAAGCCTGAGCAGGAGATTGACTCTCAGCTCCCAGAGAACACTGAATATTTAAAAGATCATTAGTGACAAAAGGAGGAAGGAGCAAGTGCTATACTTAGTTTATGTCAATCAATTCCATCATTTCCTCCAGAATTACGGAGAGCAGCAGAAGAACTATGATTGCTATAGAATTTGATCTTGTTCCATGAACAAAAACACAGCTAATTTGGTTGAGTGGTTGCTGGATGAGCAACTATTTTAAGCAGTAACTCACTTGGTTTCTAAAATGCTGCGAGTGCCATTGTAAGGACATCAAACTAGAGAGATTGTTTCCATCAGACTGACCTGTGGGCATGTCTGTGGGGCATTTCCTTGATTAATAGTTGATGTGGGACTGTACAGCCCACTGTGAGCAGTGCTGCCTCTGGGCAGGTGAGTCTGGGTTATATAAGAAAGGTAGCTCAATATGGGTAGAAAAACCAGCCAGTAAGCAGCGTTCCTCTGGCCTCAGCTTTAATTCCTTTCCAGGCATTACCAAACCATGGACTGTACAGAGTAAGATGAAATAAATTGTTTCTTTCCCAAGTTGCTTTAGGTCAGTGTTTTTTCAAAGCAACACAGCCAAACTAGAACAACATGATTAGTGGGGCAGGCTTTCAGCAATCCCAATTTTCCTCCAGAAAACAGATTTTCTTGGGATGTTTGTTATTGCTTGAATCTAAAATGTTGCCAATAGGGACATTTCGGAACCATTGGTCCACAGCTGGCGTCATTATTCTTTGGAATTTCTAGAAACTTTGGTAAGTGAGTCACTGGGGGTGGGTCAGGAGAGTGCTGTACCTGCCTACTTCCTGTTTCCCCCTCTATTTTCTGGTCCTGTATTATAGGAGCATGCTCCATCACACTGTCCTGACAACATGAAATGAACTCCTCCAGCATCTTCCCTGCCATGAAACACTGAAACAGTGAGCTCCAATAAAATTTTAAGCTCTATGTGTGTGGGGCACTCTGGCCACAGATATACTAAAGTAAGTAAAAGCTCAACCCCCCCCTCTTTTTTAATCAGTCATTTGCAGCTACCAGTATTGACTAATGACAGACCACTCTCTTTTGTTTCTCAGTGCTATCTGCTTAGCTTTAGGCATAGTAGAAATTGATTACTTGTGTTTTATTTTTTGGCAAAAAAAAATCTATTTCTTCTTCTCAGTTAACCTTGGGAATGCTACAGAAGAAAACAATGTCTTCCCTATAGATGGGTGTCATAGTTACTGTTATATTGCTTTAAGGAAACACCATGACCAACTTTTAGAAGAAAATATTTAATTAGTGGCATTTCAGGGAGTTAATCAATGAGCATCATGGTGGGGATCCTGACAACAGGCAGGCAGGTATGGCACTGGAGCAGTAGCTGAGATCTTCCATCCTTTTCTGTAGATGGCAAATGGAGAGTAGGACTAAACTTGATGTGAGCTTTCAAAATCTTTAAAAGCTCTCAGTTTTAACACACCTCTTCTGACAAGGCCACACCTCCTAGCCCTTCTCAAACAGTTCACCAACTAAGAACTAAGCAATCAATACTTGAGCCTATGGGAGCCATTCATTCAAACTACCACTATGAGAAATGGGACAATGGTAAATTTACAAAACACTCAGGTTTTGTCTGAGATATTGCCTGGACTTAAGTCCTTCATGGTTTTGTTTTTTTTTTTTCAACTACCAAGATTTAATACATTGATGTTTATTAAGTTCTGCTGAGTGCCATATGTTGAGGGAGGAAAGATGATAAAATGTATTTCTGATAGGCAGAAACAAATCCAATGGAGAAGGAAATGCCTGAGGGAGTTTCTGTTCTTAAGGAAGTAAGAAGATACCAAAGGCTGATCATTCTCTACTGTCTGTTTTATTTGAATGGAGAGAAAGAAGGCTTAGGGCTCTGGGACCAGAGTCTGGCTGCACTTTGGAGAGTAAAGGGCTGTGGAAGGACCTTCAGGGAGGAGCCTGGTTCTCATCTGACATAAAGAACAGAGGTAGGAAAGAAGAGAGAGAGAGAAAAAAGAATGGGAAGAGAAACAGAAGAAAAGAGAAAGAGAAGGAAGAGAAGTAGGGTGAAGTGAGAAGAATGAGACAGGAAGTTTGGTTGGAAACCATTAGCCTGAAGCAAGACATATAAACATTTCCAAAATTCTACATAACAAGTATTTTAATATTTATGGCCATAGAGTCTCTACCTGCTGCTTTGTTATCCTCCTGTCATAAAAGTAAGCATATCAAAGAAGCAAACCAAGGGGCGTGGCTATGTTCTATAAAGCTTCATTAATGAAATGTTAAAATTTTCATGTGTTTTACATATCACTAAATAAGATTCTTTCTATTCTTTTGTAGTTTAGACACATAAAACTCATTCTTAACTTTCATAGCCTTTTTGTGCAGTCTACGTTTGGTCCATCATCTATTATCCCCCGAATTTCAAGCTAGAATTGGGAGCCTGAAGATGCAAGAGACAATATACCACTGTTCTACTTGAACACCTGATTGTACATTCTCCAACTCCCTTCAAAGCTGTTGGGCAGGAAATGATGAGGACATATTTTTGTTAACTAGACAGTGTGAGTGTGTTCCTGTGAAGGGGCAGGGAGTGAGGCTTTGTGAACCTCACTTGCTTGCCTCTAAAACAGAAAAGCTGACTGGCCTTTTGATGATAAAATGGAAGTTATCTAAAACAATTCGAGCTCTGACATAAACTTGATATGTTGTTAAAGAAAATATAAATCCACCAAGAAGAATCTGAAAGACCCTTAGCACAATACCATGCATGAAAAGTGCTGCCTGTGAAGGGCTTATCCCTTCGGTACCCTGCATCCCAGCTCCTGAAGATTGGCTATATTGCACATTACCTTTTCTTTCTGCCTCACCATGTTAGTATGTGGGGGGAATGCTCCCTGGCTCTTTGTGCACTGCCTCCATCTGATGTAGCTCACATGGCTGTACCTACCCAGCCAAAGCCTGTGCTTGTTCACAGCTTAATAGCTGTCTAACAGTACACCCTTTCTACAACACAGCATCAAAAATATTCTTCTAAAGGTCAGGCCCAATATCCCTGCGGTTAACTCATTTGGATAGGTAATCAATTGTCTTCCCAAGGGTGGCAGATATCTAGTCTTGTTAGGAAGACCGTGGTGCCATGCTTGTTGTGGTGAAGTATTTTTTAGTATTTTAAAAATGTTTTGATAAAGATGAAATTTTAGGCAACCTATCAATATATTTTAAGACCATCATTTTTCTGATCATCATCATCCTTTCTCATTGTCCCTTATCTACAGTGACCAGGTAACGTTAGATTACATTTTGTCCACCTTATTGGGTTTACAATTTCATCCGAAAGTGTTGGGTTTTCTATTGTCAAATGCTATGTTTTCTGGGTTTTGCTTTATTGACTACACTGTGAGTCTCAGGAAGACTGACATAATTTCTCACAATGGAGGCTGCTTCGGTCCACTTTCTTCTCTCTAACATTACCTATTTTAATCTCGTGTATATCATGCAGTATACACATTTTAAAATTCCTTTCCTCTCTTTTTATTTTCAGAGCCTGCTTCTTAGAGCAGAATTAGATATAGAATGCCCCAGCTAAGACATTTTGGAAAGAGCTTTGCCTAGTTATAAAATATTTGGTTAAAATATGGTTGCTTAGCTTTTAGGCAGTATATGGTTAAGCCACATCTTTCCTGCAACTCCATTAGTCACATGACATCCATGCCACAGTTTTCTGAGCGTTAGGGTTGCAGTCTCTGTTCAGCTTTATTTTTCTGAATCCTGTCATTAACACACCACCAGACCAGTAGCATTTCTTTGAATAGAAGTGACATGAACTAGCATCGATATTCTGCGGCGCTATTCTTCCACTCGTGTTTTTTTCTAAACCTCCTATTGTGCAATAGAACTGCAATGTTAGATTACAACCATCCTCACTATAGTTTGGCACATACTTGTAATGCCTACAGAGTGAGAGATAACTTTCTAGAGCCCCCTTGTGAAACTTGGACCACAATTTTTTTGAAATGGTGGAAAAATCACTCTTAGGAAGAGGTAGAGAAGAAGAGCTCTTCTTTCCTTTGAAAGGACTTTTGAGTAGTTTTAATAACAAACCATTCTGGGCCATTGCTATTGTATCCAAGAGCTACCAGTGTCCCTCACTTCTGCCATCTGAGCGTGAAAGGTATCACTTGAATTCAATCAAGTACAGCCCTTCGGTTACTTTTATCTCTAATTGCAGGTATTGCGGCCAAGCTTCCTTCCAAACACTGGTGCTCTGTGTTCATTAGCTTCCTTGTAAAGGAAGGGCCATATCTGGCAGATCCAAATGGTAGTGCTTCTGGAGATGGGGCAATGACAGAGGTAGGTAGGCATCCTGGTGGCCCACATGTTTCATTTTACCCAGTTGTTTCCATAATTAAACAGCTTTTCAGAATCTATTTTAGTTACTGAAATCCTAGAAAACAGTAACCAGTGTCAGTATGTTTTGACTACTTATGATAAGGTATAACATCTCCCCTTTTCTAAATAAAACTCAGATAGCATTCTTGCTGTGCTGGTGACCAGTAGAACACAGGCTGCATTCTTTTGAACAGTGGAAACTTGGTAGGGCAGCCAGAGTTGGGTGGATGTTGGTGCACAGATTAGGATGCTGTCTAATGTGCTCTCAGGAAATGCGCACACCTAATAGTTTGAACATGTGCCCAGTGATTAGAATTGCCTTTCCCACAGTGAAAACTACCTCATTGTCTGAAGCACTGGGTTCTCAGCTGTCTGCAAGTGAATGAGGTCCCCAGGCAGAATCACCAGAGGCATTGGTTAAGTGAAATACACATGTTGGAAGGATTGAAGATTTGTGCAAGTGCAAAAAAACTACAAGGAGCTTGCCTCCTGTCTAGTATATGCAGACATGATTTCTGCTCCCTGGGGCAGAGCTACACTATTCCTGCAGCCCAGGACACGTTCCATTGTGTCCTTAATCACTCTCCTTGAAACTGAATAGGGGACTTTATAATTCCCTGTATGAGTCAGAATCACAGACAGACAGTTTCTGATTATTTAATGTAATGATGCTCATACAAAGAAATGAGCCGAGTTAAGGGGAACATGTCTGATGGTGATGCCACACTCTGGTGCTAGTGGTGGTGGGAGGCCGGTGCTCATCTCAAAACCAGCATCAGAGAAAGCGCTATGTTCCCAAGGGATCACTGAGAACCATCTCTTCAAGAACCGTGCCTCCCAGCAGACAAGAGCAAAGGAAGTTCCGGGCTTTCTGCAGGGGTTCAAGTGGCTGAAACCAGCTGGCTGCAGAGGCAGGCCAGCTCCAGGTGATTCAGGCTTCTAGCCAAGAACTAGTGCTAGAGGGTGGGCAGGGAGGAAGAGACCCAGACACTGGCGAGTTCTCCTTGTATAACCTTGCCTCTGCATTTTCCCCAAACTCTTGGCTTTCCATCTTGATTTATCAACTCCGGGCCTTATGCTCTCAGTTTCCCTGCTTCGCAGGATTTCCTCGCTCTGCTCGCTGTGTGTGCCATCGCTTGGTGCGATTGGCACAGAAGGTAGGCTCCATATGCGGCCGGGGAGCCTGTCACCCGCCCCTCACAGCTTCACTCAACATCCAGAGTGTGCAGAGCACTCGCTCATGCCAGCGTCCTCACCTGCGTGGGCTTTGTAGTCTTAACTGCCTTCCGGAACAGGAAACCTTTTCCACACCAATATTTTGAAGTCACGCTTTGAGGCTGCAAATCTGTCACTGTTATATCCTTTCACATAGCGCCGTTTATATTTTGAGTGTTGCGTAGTAAATTGTAATTGCCACCAACTAAAATAGATATAGGAAATAGGAAGTGTGGGCATTTCTCATAATTTCCCATTCTCGTCGAATCTTCGCCTTGGTGTGACTGCAGTAACAGCTCTTGCATAAAACACCAAGGCACATGTTGGCCTGGAACAAAATTGCGAATTCTCAGCAAATTGCATTAAGCACAAAGTTTCAGGCCTTAGCTGATTTTCTCTCCACAGGAATTTTGAAGGCACCCATTGAGAATACATTTACTTGTCAGAGCCTAGTTGACTAATAATTGTTTGAGGTTGTGGTCACTGGAAATACATGAATGGATGAAGGATAGAATTTACATCTTTGTCATTCCTTTTATAAGGAGTCAGGAAAGCTCAGATCTGAGTTAAAACCTGAGGTGCTGTTTCTGACATAGCTCCGGGTGCCTTTGTATCGTCTGGACACAGGGAAACTCCAGCATATAGATGGGATTTTCCCAGGCGTGCAGCTAAGCATCACAGCGATTCGTGAGATCCATTCCGAGCACTGCGGCTGTGGACAGAACGATTGTGTCCCACCTCTCCCAGATTTCCACCTTACAATTTCATCCCCAAGGCACTGTCAATGGGAGATGGAGCCCTTTGGGAAGACCATGGATGAAGGAATTGGTTTTTCTTATGAAAAAGACCCACAAGACCAACCCTCTCCAGACAGACTGCCCTGACTTGCAACCTTCAGAACTATATCAGCCACTCAATCTAGACTATTTTGTTATAGCTGCTCTATAGGCAGACTGGCACCTTTAGTGGCACACTCCACTGTCCCTTAATTATTGTGATTATTTCATTTCCTTACAATAAATCTTAAGGATACTATTGATTCCACTTCTGAAATACATTTACCTCTACCTCCACGTTTATTGTTGTTAGTGCTTGCCTCCTGACTGGCCCCTGAAATGCTCTTTCCTACCATCCCCTCCCAGTTTCTTCTCCATACAGCGCCTTGAAAAACATTTAGAAGCATCAATATATTTACCCTACTTTTTATTTTGAAAAAAGTCAAACTTAGAAAATTTGCGGAAATAACACAACAATCATCTATGTAGCCATCGCTTGTCATCTTATTCAATTCAATCAGGCTTCACCAAAGCCATTGGCTTCTAAGGGTCTTGGCATCTTATTGGCCTCCTGTCACACTCCTAATACCTGATGATTTCTCTGAAGACCTATTCATTATCTGAATCTATGACTGAACTTAAGCTCTTAAGGTAGAGACTCCATTTTGGCTACTGTGGCCCCAATGCTAGAATGCATGTAGCTACATATATCATATACAATTTGTTCAGTAGAGAATTGATGTATATCATTGATACATCTTGATAGAATTTATGTACTCATGTATTTAAAATGAGTTTACACAAGAACACCAAGCATATAGGGCATAGTTATGAAGTTCTATTCCTCACTGGAACATTTATCTGTTCCTGGGATGCAGTTGCCCAAGCAGAAAACATATTTCCCTATATCTGTGTGTGGATGTGAGGTCAGTTCTAGCTGATGCCATGTGTAAATTCTCTGAACTTTCCTTTCTAGATCCACTTTTTAAGCATTGGCTGGAATATCACCATCTTCTCTCTGCCAGTATAAAGCTTACCATAGCTTAACAGGGCTTGTTATAGGCACAGTGTAGAAAGTTGTAGAGCCTTGAGTCATGACAAGGAAGAAAGCTACCTGACAGATTATGATAAAAATATAAAGTTTTCTAATGTAAATTTGCCATCAATTAATATAGGTGGGACACCCCTAATCAAAACTAAACCATATTATAAAATCCAAACGTCTGAGTACTGATATAATGCCACACATGGGAACTCTCTCTGACCTCATGTGAGAGGTGGTATGCTCAAAAGACTTAAGAGTCAATAACTATAGTACTGCTTCTGATGTAGTTTGTGGATGTATTTGTCTCCTTTTGATATGAGGAAACTCCTGCATGTCAGCATGACTTTTTCAGGTTTTCAGTTAAGAATTGCAATGACATGTGAGATTCATGCCCAGCATTGCTGCTGTGGACAGGATGATTATTTTCTTCTCAAAGACACTGTAGGAAACCACTTCAGGCTATGGTGCTTGGTGCACATAAAAGGCAAATGAATCTTGTTATAGAATTGGATTTTATCCCTAAGATGTCTTATTATGTATATATGGAAATACTCCAAAATCTTTTTCTAAATTAATATCTCATATACTCCTTTTCCATGCTCTGTGTAGCTCTAGGGATTGGCTGACTGGGGCAGTGAGGGAATGAAGGAAGGTCAAACACACAGGTCCATGTACAGAAAAGCTGGGATGGAGTGGGATGGACTCTCTGATGAAGAAGCCACAGCCATTTTCCTTTCCAAACACAGTGTGTATATTTGATACAGTTGAACAGGGAGGCAGAGTTACTGTATACAGCTGGAAAAGGAGACTGAGTTAGCCAATCTTGGAAGGAATAGTCTGTAAGAAGAGTCTTCAGGCCATAGACATCCAAAGCTATAGAGCACAATTTCTGTACACATTGTCTCACACTTAAACCCAAGGAAAGCTTTGCCAACACTCCCCCACCCCCCTACCCCCCCTGCCCATTCTGGGATTTCAGTTCATGGCTAGTTATCATCTACTTTGTGATACCTTCAAGTACACTTTTCTTATGACAGGGCACCCTGGTGACCAAGGCTTTTAGACTTGTGCCTTTGGTAAATAGACCAATCCTAACTATAGCTGGAATCCTTAGAATTCACTATTCATTAGGAAGAGGACATGCTTGTGTTGGTGTAGGATCTGGGAAAAGCTACAAGAAGAGAATGGGGTTTATATGATTGAAATACATTGTATACATGTATGAAATTCTGAAATTCTCAAAAAAAAGAAATATAGGTTAAAATTACTTTTCATATTTCTGTGTTTTTCTTCTCCATACCTCAAGCCTTACTGCATAGAATTTTGCTGAGAATGACTGAATGAGGCACCAATTTCAGTAAAAACAAAGGTCCACCCTGTATCCTGGAAAAGGTGGAAATGTAGTCATGTCAGCTTTTGGAGATGGCATGATTGACCTCATCTTTTCTGAGATTCTGTACCTTGCAACTGGGGGAATTCCAGTATGATTTAAGCAATGATCCATCAAATCCTTCCTTCTTGCCTCTAGTGTATTTTCCATGCTATGAGCAGCATTACTAATGGAATACAAGCCATCTAGTGATTATTTATATCAAGTCACTGACTGAAGGGATTCTCTTAGTATTTTTTAAAAATAATTCCCTTATTGATTTTGTGGAAATTTCACTTTATCCATCCCAGTTCTGCTCATTTCCCAGTTCTCTCATATCTGTTCTTCACTCTTGTACTATTCACCCCCAAAAGAAAATTTTAAAAATTAAAACCAAACCAGCCAAACAAATAAAAAAACCCTCTTCAATCCTCCATTTTTCCTGCCTTTCCAACACTTCGTGTGGCACTGGCAGCCACAATGTGTCACAACGTGTACCCTCTTGTTCAGCCAGCTAAACTTGCAAATGTTCTGTGCAATGAGTCATTGGTCTGGTTCAGGGCTTCTAGTTTCTGGTACATCATCACTAGATCCTCACTAAAACTACAAGTTATAGACAGGGTAGATGTTAGGGTGGGCCAACCCAAGGTTCTTGTGGCTGAGTTGCAGTGCATGGCTAGCAAAAGGTACAGATTCTCTAAGTTTTAGAGATAGAGGAGCTATTGTTTTTTGTTTTGACAATAAGTCTACATAAAACAAATGTTTACTTCTAAGTATGTATCACAAAGCTCATTACTTGTTACTGGCCAGGCTGACCCAGGAAATTAGGGCATTAGCCAAGGAAGGCAGCAAGTAGTCACTTATGGACACTGTAGACAGGTAAGCACAAGGAATGACCTGGGAAATGGCTTCATTTAGGCTATAAACACACCCTTCTGCTCATAATGCATTTGGCAAACTAGGACCCTCACCTGCATGTCTTAACAATATATTTAATAATCTAGAAACTCCCTAACAGCATTGAGCTACACAAATACACTACTCTGAACAGTGCAGTGGGTTTTTATTTCCATAAAAATCAACAATACCATACCCTTCTTGCAAAGTGTCTATTCAAATATGTTTCTGAATGTTCTTTGAAGTGGGAATAAAGAGGCAGATCCAGCCTGTACCAGGGTTTATATGCAATAAGATCAATTATGTTCTCAGACTAAACTTTTAGGAAGAATCCTCAACTTACCATCTATGTCTCTACACCACTAGGTGTCCAATGATTCAAATCAGATGCATCATGAAAAAGAACTTGCACAGTAAAATAAATAAATAAGTAATCAGACTTGGGCAGCAAACACTTCTGCCTACTGAGCCATCTTGCTGGCTCCTAGTGTTTGGATAAAGTTTCCTTCTACTTTGTTATCAGTGTGTACATTTATTTCAGTGCTTTGAATAAATATCACTGACCTGGAAACATCATATGCAAACACTTCCCACTGACAACAATTTCATGTGCTTTTGCGCTCTATGACTCAATGCAAGAGTGATTTTGAGGACATCAGTTGGTATTAGTCACATTCCTGTTCATTTCAACTGCCCTGGGAAGAAGGAGAAGAAGAAGAAAAAGAAGAAGAAGAAGAAGAAGAAGAAGAAGAAGAAGAAGAAGGAGAAGGAGAAGGAGAAGGAGAAGGAGAAGGAGAAGGAGAAGGAGAAGGAGAAGGAGAAGGAGAAGGAGAAGGAGAAGGAGAAGGAGAAGGAGAAGGAGAAGCTGATTTTACTCTAGAAGTGTGAATCCTTTACTCACACATTTCTGTTTTAAATGAATACAACACTTGCTTCAAATGTAACCATAACATATCCACAGAGTCTGGAGAACTTCCAGGCTATTATTATTATTATTATTATTATTATTATTATTATTATTTACTGTGAGAATATCATTACTGACAACATTTTTAAATTTGTATTAAAAGCTTGTAATACATTGTTTTATTTTTTGCATTTTGCTTGCAAAGGTAATTGCACACATTCTAGAAATTAATGAAGAAAAAATATAAGTAAAATTGTTCATAATTTGACAACTTAAAAGTACCCATGCTAGTGAATGTACGGCCAGGGGTATGTGATTTTATGATAATAATACACTGCTGGTTTTACATTTAGATTTTTTTGTTTGTATATTTGCCTATAAAGTAAGTTTCTTTATCTGAGCTATTATATTGAGTCATTTGGCAGATATGACTTTTGTTCATGATTCCAGTTAAAGACAAGTCACTGGGTAGAAATTAGAGGCTTTTGAACCTGTGTTGGCATATGCTCTCGATTGTTCTTGAACCAATAAACATTCCTCTTTCAAGCTGTCATCTAAAGATAAGCAAAAGTGATTGGACCCAAGTTTGGTGAATAAGGTAAATCCAAAACCTGTCATTTTTAATCAAACATAGAGTGACTAACACATAAAGACAAAGACTGTCACAAAAGACAGGTTCTAAAGAAGTGTTTTCAAAATAGTTTGGACAATGGAGGCACTTAGTAAATAAACATAGATTCATGTATGTGGTGACTTTGAGAAAAAAACATCATTTCAAGACCTAAGCTCTGGTGAGACATTAGCCTTCATGTCAAGGAGAGAAAGAAGAAAACAATATTATTGTTGCTACTAGTATTGTAATATAATACTATATTAATCATACAAGGCATTCAATTATGTGTTATGACAATTTCTGTTCTAAAACATGTACAAATACAATAAAGTTAAAATAAATAGAAAAGAGTTATTATTTCTTTTTAAAATCATCCCTTTGTCTTTATTATTTCATCTGAATTTTGTGTAGAGCATCACAGGAAGATGAACAGCAAAGATCTTTTACTGTCAGGACATGTGAAGGAAGAGACTAGATTTTTTACATCTTGTATTATTGCAAGGAAGAAGATGGGGAAAAAACTAAAATAATAAAAAAAAAAACCATACAAAGGAGAAGGGAGGGATACAGGAAAGAGGGTAAGAGGAAGGAGGATCAGAGACAGATGACTCTTCCAAGTTCCTGCAACAAAAAAAGCCAACACTTCTAGACGAATTCGTGAATTCAGCTTTAATGTAATGCATTCTAATTGTTATCAGGAAATTTAAAGATGACAGAGTTCTTTTGTAATATTTTTCCAAAACCCTAACAATGGTACAAACCGAGACCAGTTGCAGAGGGAGAAGCAGATACAATGGACATCACTTTCTCATAGAGAGCAGCCTTAGGGAACCTATTTAGGTTGATGAAGCCCATCAGTATTGCCAGTTTGTTCACATGGCCTCAAAGGAAGGGGCATTGGTGACCACAAAGGGGGATGAACAAGGTTTTCATATAGAACCCAAGATTCTCAGGGATGAAGCATTTTGACCAGACAGAATGTTAAGGGCTCTATTAGCTTATTATCTGGCTTGGCCTTGTAATCCTAAATCTACTACCTTATGGGGTACAGCACCATGAAGCACTGTTTTATGGCTTTGAAAATTAAGCCACAGTTTGTAAATTTCAACTGTGATGGATTGTCCTTTAGTCTCACAGATACGTTTTAAAATACTAGGTGCCTATACTTAAACCCTTCAGCTTGCCAACTGTTTATACTCACCATTAAAATAATTAAGGGAAAAGGCAAATAACACAATTTTAAAGGAATGTTTCAGAATATTGAGGAGAGGGATACATTTTTATAAAATAACATAGTGATGTTGAGTTTTTATGTTTTTGTTCTTGAGAGTTTGTATTTTAAGTGTAAAGAAGGAAGAAAATTCACATGCATAGAATTCTAGCATTTACAAAATGAGGCAGGACTCTGACTCAAAAAAAAGAAAAAAATAACTAAATCCAAACCTTAAGCAAAATAAATAAAAACAAGAAAATGAGACAGAAGCAGACTTAGAAAAATAAGTCACAGAGACCATATAATTAAATAAAATGTCTGTCAGGAAACAAGGGTTACAAGGACTTTAATTGTGTGTGTGTGTGTGTGTGTGTGTGTGTATGTATGTATGTATGTATGTCAGTGTTTGGTATTGAACTGAGAGGGCTATACCTCTGAATCCTACCAGCTCCTAAAGTCATTGTTTATTGTATTTCATCTCATAAAGACAACCATTTTGGAGATAAAATTATCAAAAATAAGGTGAGTAGGGATAAGTAGGAGATGAACATTTTTTTTTAATAGAAATGCTTTTATTAGCCATGATAGGCAAGATAAGGACCCTCTACAAATGTTCTTGTCCTAATCTCTAGCACCTGTGACTATGTTATTTCACATAACAAATGAGATTTTGCTACAAATAAATTAGAGAGTCTGAAATGGGGCAATTAAAGGGCATTATCCAGATAGGCTTTTGGTATTCCTATAAGGAGAATCAAGGGCCCATAACTAGGCGGGAGGAAGAGGTGCGCTGCCTAAAGCATGATCTCTAACTGGTCTTTGAAAAGAGAAATGTGAGCAGAGAAGCTGGAGAATGCAGAGAAGTGGCTGTCCCTGGATCATTGGAGAAGACACTCTGTTAATTCTTTTTGGAATTCCAATGTACTGGTATTTAATTTTGATTGTTTTAGTCACTGAATAGCTAGTGTTCTGCTAAGCAGCAACAGAAATAGAATATATTAACTAAGGAAGAAAATAGAATTTTTTTTCAAAAAACCTACACAATCAACATCAATTGCTTTCCAGCTGGATATTATTCAATTAAAATAAAGGGTTACTATCGATAAACTAGAAATTATTCTTTTTCACCCTAGAAATTTCCTTTTCTTTGGAGCCTGTTGCCTTCATGCTAAGAAGGGGGAAAATGTCTTTTCTCATGTCATTACTGGGTTCATACCAATAAGTGATTGTCTTAGGGTTATTACTGCTGTGGTAAAACATTCTCAAAAACAAGTTGTGAAGGAAAGATTTTGTTTCATACACAGTTCCATATAACATTTTATCACCAAGAGCAGTGAAAGCAGGAACTCAAGCCAGGGAGGAGCCTGGAGGCAAGAGCTGAAGCAAAGGCCATGGTGGAGTGCTGCTTACTGGCTTGCTCCTTCAAGGCTTTCTTATAGATCCAGGACCACCAGCTGAAGGGTGGCCTTATTAACATGGGCTGTACTTTTCCACATCAATTGTTAATGAAAAAAATGCTCTATAAGCTTGCCCATAGCCTAATCTTATAGAAACATTTCTCAAACTTTTCTTTGATGACTCAAGTTTACATTGTGTTGACATAAAACTAGCCAGCACAATTGTGGTAGATATTTCCTATATTACTTTATTTAAACCTCATGATACCCTAAAATAAAAGTATCATTTCCTACTTACAAATGAAATTACTGATTTTTCGAAGAAAAACAAGCTACCAGATGCAGCCCAAGTGAGTTGTAGTATGACCAAGCACAATACCCATACATAGATTAGAATACAGGTAAATTTGAATTATATGTACAAAGAACATATAAAAGACATAGATGATTATAGATGACTGATAGATATGATGGCTGATAGGTGATAAAGATGACAACTGATAGATGATAGTTGATAAAGATGATGGAGATGATAGATAGATGGTTAGATTAATAAATAGGTAGATGGTTGGATAGATAAATAGATGGATGGATGGATAGATAGACAGATAAATGGTTGGATAGATATGATAGCTAATAGAAAAGCTATTCGAAGAGGACTGGAAAAATACTCAAAGATTCTTACAAATATAATTTAGTGTGTGACTCAAAGTTTGCAAAGCGAAGTTTTGGCCTAGATAGTTATTAGAGAGAAAATTCTTCTGGGTACTCCATCTAGCCTCCTGATTTCCTCTTATATAAAGGAAGACAACAATAGATGTCTCTCGTAACAAATCCCAAGAACTACGAATGAATACTGTGACACTGAAGAGCTCTTAAAGTGTTGATTCAACACTCTGTGGTCTACTTAGGATCCCCAAACCAATTTGTGACTCATTCAACTCTAAGAGGAAATCTGTTCTGAAGGAGAGAAAGAGGCATTGTAAATCAGGTGGCAATCAATGATTCCAAAGAGAATTGAACATTTTTTTTTTTGTTCAAATGAACAGAAGATGTTGGTATGAATGGCGTGTTCTCTGCAAATGAGTAGATACAGGCGAAGCTGCTTACCAGAGGGTGAACATAATGTAAGCAAATCTAAAAGAAAAAGCAGGTCCAGAGACATCTTAGAGAAATCTTGAGTTAGGTCATCAAGAGGTATGAGCTCACTGAGATAGAGTTTAGACAACTGCAAAGTAGAACAATATGACCAAAGACTGACTGAAGACCTCAACACAAGTACAGAGCCAAGGGCAGCTGGAAACTCTTAAGCACTAAATGAGAAGGAGAGAGTAATTTTGACATCAAAGGGATCAGTCTGACAAATGAAAATCAAATTGGATAGACTTTAATGCAAACAGCTGGGCGTGATTCAAGCTAAACAGGCAGATTTCCTGGAGTCAGCCAAACATTCATTAGAAGCCCACATGCCTCCCAAAGAGAATGTAAATACATACTTTTTAATTTCCAAGTTTTTTCCATTCCAAGCAATGGAGAAGTGATGAAGGTGAGATAAAAGAGACTTTATGACAGGTCCTGGAATGATTTGATGGCCACAGTTACTTTATCTCAAACGTTTTTTATTCTCTTTTCAACATTTTCTACCTTACTATCCCGACCTCTCCTTTTAATGTATATAGAACAATATGAAGAGATAAAATATCTAAATGTGATGAATAAGTTCTAAGAGTTCATATCTTTCTGCTGACAGCTTTCTTAAATATTGGAAACATTTCTTATGAGCCAATACTTCCCAGCACCTTGCACAAGAGCAATAGACTATTTTGTCTCCCAACATATGCCTTGCAACTGGCCTGTCCATGGGATGCAGAGAGAAAGCATGGTTATTACTCTGGCTGTGGTCTAGACCAGCCAAGGGATGTTGCTCATTTGGCTGATGGAGAGATCAGGCTCAAGATAAGAGGACAAAGAGAATAGTTTACTAGCAACCTCTACACCATTCTTTCAGTGGCTCTAGAAACATCATGTTGTTTTTCTAATGGTGACGTTCGCATTGTCATGGTAACTTAGTTGAATCAGCATCCAAATAAATATTCAGTTCAAAGGATCAAAGTTGTTGCAAAAGGCAATCCTGTTGCTTTACTTATTACCTACTTCCTCTACTATTCTTGCCCGAGACTCCTTAAAGACAGAAACATTTGCCTAAGAATCATAGATGCTACTAACATTGCTCATTAAGTATTCTCAGGAATGAACAAATGACAGGACATCTAGTAGGCACAGAGGGACAGATAAGACACTGTCAGTTTCATTAAGTCACCATTATCTGTTTAAATTACCTCATGTTGCAGGATTGACAGACCAAATGCAAAGCCAAAAAAAAAAAAAAAAAAAAAGAAATTCAGGATTAATTTGGGGTTCAAACAAGGTAAAGCAGAAACAAAATCCTCAAGCTTTCAGTGGGTGTCTGTTTGCTTGGTTTCAGGGCCCATGCAATGATGCCTAAGCAGCATGTAGGAGATTTTAAGCTAATACACCACTTACAGAGCTTTGCAGGTGGATCAGTGAATGATTTCATTGACCCAAGGCTTTGTTCTTGTTCATGCGCCCTTCTAGATTATTCTATTGATATGCTGAAGAAAGACGTGCAGGTGAGAGCTAATGGGCTCAGCAGACATTATGACTGGTTCCTCTGTTTACTCCCTGCAGCCCCTGCTGGTTTCAAGTGTTTTTCATTTGAAAGTATGTTTTGTTGACATAATAAGCCATTTAGGGCCAGACCTGATTTCCTTGAAAACTCAAGCTTGCAAATCAGCAAGAAGAAAATGGAGTAATAGTGTATTCTGTTTATGCCCAGAAAGCCTGTGTGTCTTGAGAGGACAGAATTGCAGCAAAGCCTACCCAACTGATAGAGAGAGGTATTTTACATATCATATCTAGGGCAGCCAACTTCACAGCTTTATTAATATTAGTAATCCCCTAAAGTGCTTACAACATGAAAAGATACACTAAGACTTGTCAAACATGATTTCTCCCATAGATGATGTGTGTATTTTGCAGATTTTTCAGAAAACACAAAAGTAGTATGTGTGCTTGTTGTATGCATACATGTACATCTAAATATGAAGTGTAATTACAAGTGTCAGAATTATACTTGTTTGCTTATAAAAGTTAATGTTGGTTACCAAAGAACTTGAAAATAAAAATAAAAACTTTAAAATAGATTGAGGCCTAGAGAGATGGCGCAGTAGTTAAGAACACATGCTGCTCTTGCAGAGGACCAAGTTTAGTTCCCAGCACCCAGATTGAGTGGTTCACAAATGCCTATAACTTCAGCTTTTGGGGATCCAATGCCCTTGTCCAGCCTCTGCAGGAACCTTCTTTAACCTGGACATACCTAGACAATTCACATACTAAAAACAAAACAAATCAAACTAAAGACACACACATACATACACACACGTATATTTATATAAAATATCAGGTAATATTATCATTAGCACAGAGTATGAAATCAATCTTATCTGAGTAAGTATGTACAGGCTTTTCCAACCCATTGATGATCAATTAACAGTGGCAGTTTATTTGGGCATGCATTTAGTGGAATTATAGTTCTTCAAATAAGCTTATGCAATAACAACATTTGGCTGGCCTAAACTTAATTTAAAAATGGTTTTTAGAATGCTTAGATCCATTGATACTATTTTCATTTCACACAATTTGCCTTTTCCCACGTTCATCACAACCTCATTCTTGCCTGGCAATGATGGTACACAGCTGCAGTTTCAGGTGAACGGGCTGATTCAGGTGGAGCAGGACAATTCCCAGTTCAAAGCCAGCCCAAGTTATCCAGCAAGACACAGTCTGCTAAACAAAATCCCAGTTTCACTCCTCTTTTAATGCGTCAGAAACTAAACAAACATTCATTATTTTGAACATAGCACAAGTATAAAATGAGCTGAATTAAGAAAATAGTGTTTAAGATAAGTAGGATCTGTGCCATTCCCAGCTCCTATGGATATTTTATTTTTTTATCCCCATCAATAGAAAAAGTATCTACATGATGAGGCTCACCCTAGAGAAAATAATTTTTAATCTAAATAATTTTTTGATAGTAACACTAGGCTTCAGAGTATGTGTGAACAAAAAAAAGATGCACAGCAGAAGCAGCTGGGAAGCAGTGGCAGTCATTTGCAGGTTGTCCTGACTTTGCAGAAAGGGTTATCTCAGCAGCAAGGCAGCTTCTAGTAGTTAGCCATGGGAGCCGGAGAGGTTAAAACAGCTCATCGCTTTATCAGGATTACTGAGGGTATGAGGGATGCCTTAATGGTCTGGCAGTCCTTTTTGTCACAATTTAATGGCATATCGATCTTGCAGAGTGAACAATCATGACCTTCAACTGTTTACAGATGCTTCGGAGGGAACAGGCTTAAGGAGCTTATTCCAGGGAAGCTGAGAAGGTTCAGCCTTGACCAGTCAAGTTGGGGAAACCAAACAGCAATCAAAACATCCCAGTTTGGGAGCAGCTTTCCACTGGGGGTGCCACCTAAGACTGGGAAGATCACAAGTGCCTCCAGAAAAGCCAGTGGTGTTACAGGCAATCAATAAATCAACCAGAAGTGTCATTAACCCAGAGAGAGAGGAAGGAAGAGATGTGGGAGAGCCCATGCGTACACACGAACACACTTACACGTGCGCACACACAGCAGTGAAAGAGGGCCCTCTACATCGAACCCTCCTTTCTGCTGGTTCAGACGTTCAAGAGTTTTCCTTGGGTGTCTTTAAGGTTCAGAACCCTCACAGCAACTGGGTGGATCCTGGATTGAGCTCATTATATGTCTTACAAAAACATCTGAGCAAAGAATAAAGCGAAACGATGCTTTTCTCTGAAACATTATTATTAAATGGAAGATTGTAGAAGGGTTTCTTTTCTTTTCTTTTTTTTTTTTTTTCAATTCTGTGAACTTGCCTGCTCAAATGTGGAGAGTTGCTTTCTGAGAAAAAGATAAATGAATTCGTTGAAGTTAAACTCTCAGAAAGAACAGGGATGGGGGCCGCCCATCTAGATACTGGGTTCAGTGTTTCTAGTCTGTATTAGTATCAGATCCCAAATCCAGTTCCATAGTTGGTTCTGATGGGCTTCCTCTGTTTGATCATCCAGGTTCTGGTTATACAGACATAAAGCACTGTCTTCAGAAAGCTTAATAGTCCAACAGATTTAACTGATGGCAACTCCCCCACAAGATACCATCTCCATCATATACTTAGAATCTGGAAATGTTCCTTTGATTATCGTATAATGAAATCATCCTGGTTTCTCTGAGTGGTCCTTAAAAGCACCTAGAAATGCTCCATCGAAAAGTTCAGAGGGGAAGATGACATGAGACAGAGGCAGAGCATGGAGTGATACAGACACAGAGCAAAGGATGCCAAGCATTGCCAGCTGTCACTAGAAGCTAGAAGATCCACAGAGGAAGGGTCCATTGCTAGAGCCTGCAGAAAAACTACGGCTTTGGAAGCAACTTCATTTTGGAGTCTGGGTACCAGAAAGATGATGAAATAAATTTTTGTTGTTATGTGTCATCAAAGTGTTGGTAATTTGTTAATACAGTCTTAGTATTTTACTTTGATCAATGCTAACTTCAATCCCCCTATACTTGACTGAATAATATACAGTGAAAGGAAGACATGAGTCAGATAATAGTTAGAAAACTGGGATGACAAAATGCAACTTTGTCTTTCCAGGATACTTCAAATTTACTTCCATTCCAATTTGAATATATGAGATTCAAGAGGACTGTTCAGAAAGAAAGGGATTTGTGGGAGAAAATGAAGACAGGAAGATATTACAATACTGCCATCACTGTGTAGGGGAAGAAACTGATCACAATGCTGAATCCCAGAGCTGAGGTCTTCCAGTTACAAATGGCCTATTTGAGACAGTGTTTAATGGTAGACAGACATATGTCTTCTTTCTTTGTTTCTTTTCTTTTTATTTCCTTTTTCCTTTCTTCATTCCTTCCTGTCTTTTATTCTATTTTTTTTTAAATAAAGTATTGTCCCGCGCCCTGTCTTCGCCTGCGAAGAAGAACGCAGTACGCAGTTTGGATCCTTCTGCAGCAAGTTTATTCTTTACAAAATGGGAAGAAGACCCCGACCCCTTGCCAGGAGCCGGCTTTTATACTGCCAAGCCCTAGCCTCTTACGTCTCCCCTTCTGATTGGTTGCAGACTCTCGCCTGACATGACGCAGGGTC
>PVIH01001717.1:196463-220673 GCA_004025045.1 Sigmodon hispidus | reverse complement strand
CTAAAATTCACAGGCAAATGGATGGATTTGGAGAATATCCTCCTGAGCGAAGTATCACAAACTCAGAGAGATAAGCAGGGGATGTACTCACTCACTAGTGGTCTCTAAACAAACAAACAGGAAAAAAAGCCAAACATGCCCAAGCAGCAAACCACAACCACTGAACAGCTTGGGATCAGAAACACCCTGGACTGACCCTCAAACCCCAGTCCATCTATAGGAACTCCTGACTCACTCTTGAGGGAGGGGAGACAAAACTGGATTTGGCCGGGAGTGAAGACTGATCCAAGCATTATTGGGCCAGTGTGACCATAGGACTGTCTGCTCTCTGCCCAGGGAGGGGATGGGGAGTTGCAGAGAAGAAAAATGTTCAGATGTGCTGGGAGGGGGAAGAGACTTTCAATAAGGATATACAGGGATGGAAAAAAAAAAATTCAGAGGGAAAGCTGAACACAAAGAAAATATATGTGTAGTAATCTTATTTGCATTTCTACCCTTGATAAGCCATGCTTATGATTATTATCCTCTGTATAGTTATTGTTAACTCTTGTCATTTTTAAATTCTTTTTACTGTTTTTTTGATAAATACAAAGTAAAGAAGGAAAAAAAAAGCATAGGTTATTGGGTTAATGTCTGGATCCTCAATTCTATTCCATTGGTCCACAAGTCTGTTTTTATGCCAGTACCAGGCTGTTTTTAATACTGTAGCTCTATAGTACAGCTTAAAGTCAAGGATGGTGATGCCTCCTGAGGTTCTTTTGTTGAGTAAAATGGTTTTGGCAATCCTGGCTTTCCTGTTATTCCAAATGAAATTGAGTATTGTTCTTTCAAGGTCCAAAAAATATTGTGTTGGGATTTTGATGGGCAGTGCATTGACTCTGTAGATTGCCTTTGGTAGAATTGCCATTTTTACTATGTTGATCCTACATATCCAGGAACATGGGAGAACTTTCCATTTTCTGATATCCTCTTCAATTTCTTTCTTCAGTGATTTAAAATTTTTGTCAAATAGGTCTGTTACTTCTTTGGTTATAGTTACTCCAAGGTATTTAATACTATTTGCAGCTATTATGAAGGGTCATGTTTCCCTTATTTCTTTTTCAGCTCTTCTGTCTTTAGTGTATAGAAGGGCTACTGATTCTTTGAGTTAATCTTGTATCCTGCTACATTGCTGAAGGTGTTTATCAGCTCTAGCAGTTCCTTGGAAGTATTTCGTGGGTCACTTATGTATACAATCATATCATCTGCAAATATAGATAGTTTCACTTCTTCTTTTCCTATTTGTATCCTTTAACTTTAACATGTTTTCTGACATATAAGTTTAATTATTTTTGGTTTCAATGACCATTTCTTACCTAACTAAATTATATGAAACTTAAGTAATAAAAAGATAATGCTCACAGTTTCTTTTCTTATTATTCTTTTATTTTTATTTTATTATGGATAAAGTCTCATTTTTATCCATGTATCCCCTCACAGTTTCTTTTTTTATTATGAATAAAGTCATATATTTTATTCATGTATACCCTTCTTCAAACACTCTTCCCCCTCATGCCACTTCCAGTCACTTCCCCTTCTCCACATCACAGTTTCTTAAGAGGAAACTGAAAGGAAATTTTATTCTTTCTTTCTGGATCTCTCTCTGTTGGTCTTCTCTCCATGCCATGTTCCTTCCACTCTGAATTTCTTTTTTCATCAACTAAAATATCTTCACAAAAAAATGCCATTTGTAAAAATTCCACAAATATTTATGGTTGTGATCCAAGAAAAAGTGGGAACAAATGACAAGAAAAGATGATTAAGAGAGAGAAACAACAAGGAGGGAGAGAAAAAAAGTGATGGAGATATTAATAGAAGAAGCCAATATGGTTTTAGATAAAGACTGGGTGCTAAGGAAACCTCCAAGAACTCACAGGATGTCCCTGGCTAGGTCTCCAACCAATAGCAAAGGTGTTGACTAAATAGGACTTCCCTATAATTAAATGAATAACTACCCTAAGTGCCATCACAGAACTTACATCCAACAATGAATAGAGGTAGAGGCAGGAATACATGGCTGGGCACTGGGCTGAGTCCCTGGTCCAGCTGATTCCAGGGGAGGAGACTCCATATGAGCTAGGGTATAGGGATTATGAGGAAAATTCTCAGTGTTGGCTGGCTGGAGTTCTGGGGAGCTCACTGAATCAAGAATAGCCATCTGGGAACCATCTGGAAAAGGAACTAGGCCCTCCAATGATAGGCAACTGTCCTCTGACATGGGCAGTATGTGGAGCCTCAAGGGGAGGGTTCAGACTGTGTTTCTGTGCACCTTGGACTGGCCCCTTGGAGCCCATTCCCTCTAGAGGAACACCTAATTCAGTCTTGATATTAGGAAGAGGAAATTGAACTTGCCTGGAGAGGATACTGAGCTAAACCACCTTGGGACCTCTTGCCCTTTCTGGGGAGGGGATGAGGGGCTGGGGAGGAGAGAGGCTGAAGACTGATCAAGAGAGGTCAAGAGGGGGAAGGGAGTTTAAACAAGGGGATACATGGATAAAAAATGAGACTTTATTCTATAAAAATAAAATAAACCCACAAATAATTTTAGGTGATTCTTTAAAATTATATTTTGATTATTTTAAAGATGATTGTCTTGTAATATCAGATATGGAAAGAGGCTTTAAAGTCATAGAAAAGTCATGAAGATGACAGAGATTTTCCATAGATTTAATATATTCTCTATTAAAATAGTACAGATATAAAAAGAAGAAATATAAGGCCAGAAAGACTCAGCTAGTGAAAGGGCTTGCTACACAGGCATGGTCTCCTATGTTCAGTCCTTTGATCCACTGGAGAAGACATGAATTTATTCTATAAAGCTGTCCTCTGACTTCTGCAAGTACATTTTTTTTTTATTTTAATGCCACAATGCACTCATTTCTAAGTTTCATACTTACAAATAAAGTTACTGCAAACAACCATATGTAGAGTTTGTGCGATCTATAATAAGAAGTTTATGGCCAGGGCTAGCCCCGAGATCCAGACCAGCAGTCTCAAATAATTACACAAAGTCTCATGTTAATTTTATGTTGATTGACCTATGGCTCAGACATATTGATAGCTAGTGTTTTCATCTTAACTTAATCTATTTCTCTTAATCTGTTTAGCTAGGCAGCTTGGTACCTTTTCTCAAAGCAGCATGGTTGTCTTCTTTCCTCTGTGTCTGCTAGTATCTCTGCTTGTGTCTATCCTGGTGTCTTTTTTCTGTTCTTCCTATTCCTAGAGTCTTCTTAATCTGGCAGTCCTGCCCACTTAATCTTCCTGTCTGCCTTCTGACCAATCAGCTTTTTATTAAACCAGTAGGAGGTGCAGATATTCACAGTGTACTAGAACATAGTCCCACTACAGTGAACATATATTTTTATATTCCTTTGAGTAAACATCAAGGCAAGTGATTGGATAATTTAAGTGAGAAGATAGATTTAGTACTTCAAGATAGTCACAATTTATCTTCCAATTTCATTGTAACATTTTGTGTTTCCACAAGCAAGTGTTCCTGTCCCAATACATGTTTACCAGCATTAGGTATGTTAATGTTTTGAATTAAGGCTATTTTAATAGATTTACAGTGATAGCTGATTTTTGTTTTGAATACCATTTATCAATCAGAATCATAGGTAGAATGATTTTTACTATGTTTTCTATTACTATCTTCTTTTGGTGAAGAGTCTGTACAAATAATTAGCCTAGTTCTTTTCAAGCTGTTTGTCTTTATTAATTTAGTTTGATAATTTCATACATAAATACTGCGTTACAATTATTTATAGCCCATTTCCCTCCCATGCCATTTATTTCTTCCACATTACTGGTGTCTTTTTTCATTATTACATATATGTGTGTGAGTTCATCTAGTGTTGTACCTTTGTATATTTAAGTTCATCCATTTGTGATTATAGGCTTGTGTAACTATTAAGGGCTCATCCCTGGGGCAACTGCAGGGGAGGGGGTGGGGTGGGGATGGTTACTCAGTCTGTATCCCTCAGTAGCCATTAATTGCCTGCACTTCTTCATTTTGAATAGGGCTTGTGAATTTTTTCCCACCAGTATTTTAGTTATGAGAAGATGATATTGTTATTCAGGATTCATTATGGTGGACGTATGTTTGAGACTGCATAGGTTTATTTTTCCAATCCTATATGAAAGACTATCTCAAGCAAATATTCTTGTCATCTGGCTCTTACTATTTTTTCATTCCCTCTTTTGTGATATTCTCTAAGCCTTAGTGCAGGATCTCACTAGCATGAGTTGTGAGCTAGGTTTACAGTACCTGTCATTAGTTTCCTCCTGTTAAAGAGTCCACTTAGCAACCTATTGGTTAACACCAAGGTATGAGTGCCTCTACTAAACTCTTAGGGATATCTCATACTGGTAAATGTTATGGTTCATGAGCATTATAGCTGGGGTATAAGAGTAGGGGTCCTTGCCTCCCCTGGCAGCTTGTATATAGCACTTTCCTGTAATATGAAATCTAGTCCTCAAGAAGGAGGCTCTATTGTCAGATGCTCTCAGAAGTGTACAGTGCCTTATCTTCATCATTTTGTAGGCAACCAGGGGAAACATCCAAAATTTACATTGTTTTAAGAGTTTCTTGTAATTTCCTGACCAACAACTTAAAAAAGAAAATTTCATGCCTGGTACTGGATTTTTGTTACATAGTCCAAGGTTATTAGAGGGTATTGTCATCCCTAGTGACATAACTAAACTATATATATATATGTATATATATAATATATATGTAATATATGTAATTTACATACATATGCAATTTTAGGTATAAAATAATATAAATTCATAACTTTTTCAGCTATCATTGCTCTTTTTTTCCCTCTCCTTCACTTGCCTGTATGTTTCCACTACCAGTTAAAGCAGCTGCCCAGATGATCAACATATCAAAGATTCCACACATTTCCTACTGTGTGACCTTCTAGGTGATTTAGCCATTTGCAGAATACTCTTATAATTATATTCCATGAAGGATACATTTTTTTTTTCAAGTAGAGGATATCCAGTTTTCCCAGCACTGTTTTGTAAGTTGTTCCTTCTGCTCCCTGGCTCTCGTATGCTTTGCACCTGGAAGGTCAGCTGACATATTTATGTGCTCTCCATATTTTTCTAATTGATCTGCTTTTTACTTTGCCAGTAACTCATATCCTTGACTACTGAAGCTTTGTAGAAAATCTTGGTACCTAGTAAGTCTTTCAACATCATTCTGCCAATTCTATAGCTTATTCTTCGACTTTTGAGAATACTGAAATTAGAAGCTAAAAAGAGGAAATTCAATACCAGATGTGCTTGATTGGGAACCTGTCTTGGCCGGTTGTGGTGGCGCATGCCGGTAGGATTTGCTGAAGGGAATCTGTCTTGTTACCTATTTATAAATTATGTTTTCATCTTTTGAGATTATTATGTTGTAATTTTATTATGATTTCCCCTGTCCTTTTCTTTCTCCAGATATTTTTATATACCTTTTTACTCTCTTTCATATTCATAGCCTCTTTGTTTCATTGTTGTTTTGTCAAACACACACACACACACACACACACACAGGTATACGTATACATTGTTCAGTCTGTATAATGTTACTTGTATGCATTGGATTGATCATTTTGGTCTTAGGGTTAGGGTTAGGGTTAGGGTTAGTGTGCTTTTCTCTGGTGAAGACTATTTCTCGAGCTCTCTTCATTCCTTGAGGCCTGTAGTTCTTATGTATGTTAGAGGCCTCATGGTCTTTTCATAGGTCACATTAGTCTATCTATTGTTGAGTTCATTGTTCATCTCAGGTGCAGAGGATCATGTTGATGAGACTATGGGTGTAGCTTCAGAACTTCTATGAGTCACAAGAAACTCGATGGTCCTCTTGCTCTTACAATCTTTTGGCCTCCTCTTCTGCAATGTTTCCTGAGCCTTAAGTGTGCACTGAGCTACATTACTTGTGGTTTTCTCTAATTATTGACTTTTGACTGTTGCAAAAAAAAAAAAAAGTTTCTTGATGGGCAGAGAGGAAAACACTTATCTATGGGTACAGGGACTAATATTCAAAACATATATAGTTCAGAAGATAGAGTCAGATAACAACACCTAAGAGGCTTTCATTCCTGCATGACTCAGTGAACACAGTAATCGATCACTGATGGTTTCCCATCATAACCTCAAAACTTTAAACCACCATTAGCTGTTTTAATTTTGTCGTCCAATTTCCCATAGCCCATATCTACAATGCTTCAACTATTTTTTTCCTAAAGCATAGACAGATCATTTAATTTGTCTGCTTAAAATCTCAAAATTGTGTTTTACCTCCCTTAGTTCTGAATCTAAATTTAATATATGATTCTATTTATCTTGTCCATTGCTTCAATATCAAATCTCTGCATTAGATTGTGTTTCTGTGGCATTTATTTTTTCCCAAGATTTGCTTCCTTCTGCTTGAAATATTCATTTTCCAGTATTTTTATGGCAATTTCTCCTCATCTTTCAAGGCAAAATTCAAGCATGGTTATCATATTACCTTGAACTAGGTGTTCCATCAATGGCCTTTGACACATAATGACCACATTCATTTTTAATTTTATATTTCTTAATATTACTTAATATTAGAGAGTTTTGTTTTACAGATTTTTCATAAACCAACTGTCTTTCCACTGTGTTCTTCAAATACAAATACAAGAATAATCTTTGACAATGATAATTTTATATTTTCTTTAATTTTATCTACCTATGCAAATGTACTTTCTAGCACACAGCCAATGCTCACTAAATCAGATTCCCTATTCAAATGAATCAGGTTGATTAATTTTATATTTTTACTAAAATTTAAATTTTAATTCACAACATGTTAGGTATTGAAACATTAATTGACTTCCATTGATAATATTAAGCTAGATTTCTGTACAATAAAGTAGATCCTAATAATTAGTTTTATTGAATACTTAATTTATAAAGAGCCAGTTTAGGAACAAATTTAGATATTTTTAAGTAGTAGAATAAGGTAAAGAGGCTATAAACAGGTAGATTTATTATAGTGAAATCAAATCCAATATAGATTTAAAAGTGGTTTGTAATCTGGCATAGAGAAGCTCCCTGACCTCCTATAACAGCTTCACTGCTGATCTATAATATAGATTCAGGACTTCTTAGTTTCTACCTGCACAGATAAGGATGTTTAAAGTTTAATTAAAGTGTGTCTATATAATTCTTTGATTTTTATTTTAAAATATGTTATTAAAGTAGTGAAAATGATTTATACATTACTGTAATTTGAAGGTTTTTTCTTATCTCCCACTGTCTGGTTAGCACTGGATACTGAATAATAATAAAATGCCTTTGTGTCTGGGGTCTGGAAGTTGGAGGCTCACTGACAGGTACAATTAGTAATGGAAATGTTGGATTCAGTAAGATTCTAATGCTGTTATGAAACATTTTGACAAAACTCAACTTGGGGAGAAAAGGATTTATTTCATTTTACAACTTCAAATAAGAATCAGTCACTGAGGAATGAAGACAGGAATCTGGAGGCAGAAAATGAAACAGAAACAATGTAGAAAATATACTCAATCGCTCCATCCATCCTCATTGCTCACTTCTTCTTTTCTTCTTCTTCTTCTTCTTCTTCTTCTTCTTCTTCTTCTTCTTCTTCTTCTTCTTCTTCTTCTTCTTCTTCTTCTTTCTCTTCTTTTTCCTTTTGCCCTTCCCCTTCTCCTCCTCCTCCATCCTTTCCTCCTCCTCCTTCTTCTTTTTTGAGATAAGATTACTCTGTGTAGTCTTGGGAGTCCTGGAACTTACTCTGTAGACTGGCTGCCCTCGAACTCATAGAAAGCCTCCTGCCTCTGCCTCTGGAGTGCAAGAAAATCCCAGTGTGCCAGCACCCCCAAGAAGAGGGTTTGTGAGGGAGGGGAGCACATCAGAGAGAAAGGAGGTAGAGAAAGAGGAAAATGGTATAATTAACATTAAGTTAAACAAAGCACTTGAAAACTTACTAAAAATAAAATAGTTATGTAGTTATTCAGCAATTCTGTGTTTAGAAATTCAATGGAATCTTTTTTTTTTTCTTAAACTTATTATACTACTTCTTTAGCCCCAACTAACCTATATAAATCATCCAAGCAAAGGAAATATTTCACTTTTCTGTTCATGGCCACCTTTTAGTCAAAGTCAGTTCTTCAACTTCAACTGACCTGAACCACAGATGTTTAATTCAAAGTATTGGGTAGCTACAGAATTGCAATGAAAGACTCTCAACATAAGTCAATGGAGTAGCTCATGATTGCTCAGCCATCATCAGAGAAGCTTCTCCTGAGATAGACAGAAACAAATACAGACACCTACAGATTGACATTATTGAGAGAGTGAGAGGCCATGGAAAAATGGGCCCTAATTGGGATGTTTCCATCAAATTCCTTTACTTATACTTCATAAAGTCCTACAGAAAAGCAGACAGAAAGAGTTTAAGAACCATAGAGGATGGAGGACATTTAGAATACAAGATCCTCTGAATCAACTAAGCAATGATCATAAGAACACACAGAGACTGAAGTAGCATGCACAGGGCCTGCTTGGCTCAGCTCCAGAGCCTCTGTATGAATATTATTGCTCCCAGTTTAGTGCTTTTATGGAATTCTTGAATGTACAAACAAGTAACTCTTTGTTTCTTGTGCCTTTTCTTGTGCTCTTCTCCTTCTGTTTGTGTTTTCTATACCCATATGTTAGGTTTTATTACATTCTATTATTATACTTTAAAATCCTATTTGTTTTTTAATGTGTGACAGAAAAGAGAAAGTAACTTGAGATGAAAGAGGTGATGGGGAGGAACTTGGAAGAAAAGTGGGAGAAAAAGCCATTATCAAGAATATTATGTGAGAAAAAAATCTATTTCAATAAAAGAAAAAAGTCATAAGTTGGCAAATTATAAAAATGAAGAAAAAATAAAATAACCATTAGTTTTGCATATAGTTGATTTTAGTTGCTCTGTCCTTAGAGTGACATTGTTATTTATAAGATAAGTTTTTCTATTACTGGGTATTTGATTCAATTTCAATTTCACATGTTTACGAAATATTCATATTTTACTATATATATTTCCTTTCTTGAAATGTAATACTAATAAGAAAATCACATGTATATAACATTGTACAGTATGTATATTACATATACACACATAATTTAATTCCATATATAGACACAAAAATCCTTGAATAATTTTAAGATGATTGCAAGTAAATATCAGTTTCAAGTAAAACAATCATTTAAATATCCAAATAGCTCATTATTACAGGTTCTTGGATTGAGTTAAATCAACAGTCAATGACAGAAAGTTATATTTGTAACTTCATTGGTAGTCATATTTTTAATCATTATATAGGATCCACATAATCTGTGTTTATGTAAAATCCCTCATTCTTCCTTTGAATCAGTCCCTTGATTTGATTAACTTATTTCAGGAATCGATTACAAAACTCTTTGTAAATTATTGTTTTACTTTCTAATTTTATTTTGCCTATACATCTTCAGTTGCATATACTGTTGAATATTATAATTACTTTGTTAATTTACTGAGAAACAGTCTTGGTTACCTGCATAAGGTCATATTTCTCAGAATCATCTTGTTTCATGGTTAAAGTTCCTCATGTAACTAGAAAAAAGTAAAAACTCTGAACAAAAAGATCCCTGTACAGGCTCAAAACTACTTAGTGATAAATATACTTTATTATTATTCTGTTTCATCTGTCTTGTTTCATGTGTTAAAACAGCACTGATTCACAAGTAGTTTATTTCTGGTTGGCTCATGTTTCGACTGTAGAACTTTGTCTACACAGAAATGAAAGCAATTCACAAAGTTGTTAGCTAATCAAAAATAATTTACAAAAATACTCTACCCCCACAGTCAGCACAATTTATTGCCAATACTCTTCAAAGTATTATAGCTAGAAATTTTATTTTGACTTTTAAGTTGTTTTTCTTTATTCTTGAAAATTACAGGGATCTATACAATGAAATAATTTATAGTGTCATGTTTTACACTTTTTGTATAATCCAATAAGTCCCTTTGGTGCTACCTGCTTTGCTGTGGAATCATTTCACTGTGGCATGGGAAATGTAATAATGGCTATACCCTGAAACAAATAATGGTCTCCACCCATGACTATCCACTGCCAGTAACTCTCAAGTAAGCAATAGAGCCTGGGAATCATCTACCACATTACATGAGACTATATGGTTTTTACCCTTTTTAGCATGTTACTTTTTGTACAATAAGAATTGTTACTCTTGTATAGTCTAATTTTCATTTAAACTTCAGTAAAACTAAGCAACTGAAAAATACATCCAGAATCTTTATTTTCAAATTTTTCTAAGCAATATTTACCAGGAAATAGTCAGTGACTTCTGTGTTGTAGAAATCACTCTGTTTATAACAAGGGTCTATTTTCTCCTTGTTGGATTTAGAACATTTTTATGCTATATTTTTATCTTGTTTTCCCCCTCTGCCACTCTCCCAGCTCATTCTACCTCCTTACCCTGCCTAATTTATTTTCTTTTTCTTTTTTTGTATTTTTACACACACACACACACACACACACACACACACACACACACATTCCACAGGCACAAACACATAAGAAAAAACAAACAACTACAATTATTAAAATAAAAAGTTAAAATAAAACAAAAAAGTCTCCCACAGAATAAATAAACAATTACATGATAAAACCTCTCAAAACTTCCTCCTGAAAATATGTTTGCAAGTCCTTCTCAAAATTGCTACAGTACTGCACAGTTTTAGTGATAAATGTATTCCAATAAGTTGGCTAATTTCTATACCTTATGATTTAAAGAATTTTGAACTCTTTGTGGGGCCTAATATGAAAAGATACATAGGCAATGGCTACGTGTGTCCATTCATGCTGGCTCACAATCATTCTTGCCCTTGTCAGGTTCTATTTGCTTGTGCTGAAAAGACTGACAAATTCTTACATTTAAAACAAATGGTTTGACATAAGCAATGATACAGAAGAATTGCATGATTACAAAAGAAATAGAAATTTCTCCAACTGTACTCTACTCTCTGATGCAGATAGGCTATGAAATAGACTTTGAAGATTCAAAATCAAACAAAATGTTACCATTTCCAGAATTAGTTGTCCACTGGACCACAATCTCATATTTATCAAAGTCCCATTCATTTTAAGACTTTGGTAAATGTTTCATATGTGTTGCTTTAAATAAAAGAACTTTTAGAGCTTATAATTGATTTTTAAAATGAGAAAGTACTAGCTATAAGTTCCATTTACTTTGCAGTTAAATGAAAAAAATGCCTTGAGATATTACCTTACATCTGTCAGAATGGCTAAGATAGAAACAAACAAACAAACAAACAAACATATAACAGCCTATGCTGGAGAGGATGCAGAACAAGGGGAACACTCCTTCATTGTTGGTAGGAGTGTAAGCTTGTTCATCCACTCTGGAATGCAGTAGGGCAGTTTCTCAGAAAACTGGGAATCAATCTCCACAAGGATCTAGCAATACCCTAAAGATGCACATTCACACTCCAAAGTCATTAGCTCAACTTTCTCATAGCAACATTATTTGTAATAGCAAGAACCTGAAAACAACCTAGATGCCCCTCAATTGAGGAATGGATTAACAATCTGTGGTACATCTACACAATGGAGTAATATTCAGCAGTAAGAAAAAATGATATCCTAAAATTCGCAGCCAATTGTATGGATATGGATATTATCCTCCTGAGTGAAGTATCACAAAACCAGAAGGATAAGCAGGGGATGTACTCACTCATTAGTGGACTTTACACAAGATGCAAAGAATACCCAAGCTGCAAACCACAGCCCCTGAATAACTTAAGGTCCTAAAGAACTTAAGAGAGACAACCAGGGATTCCTCTAGAAAGAGAAAATAGAGAAGATGTCATTAGCTAACTGGGAACATAAGGAGCAGCAACCCAGAAGAAGAGAGAACAAATCATGACAGAAGGAGATGATTGAGTGAGAGGATCAACAAAGAGGGAGGAAACAAAAAAAGAGATGGAGATCTTAATAGAGGAAGCCAATGTGGGGTTGGAAAGACTGGGTGTTAGGGAAAATTCCCTGGCTAGGTCTCCAACCAATAGTGAAGATGGTACCTAGACAGAACTTCCCCTACAATCAAATGAATAATTACCCTAAGTGCCATCACGAAACTTAACATCCAAAAATAAATACAGGAGGAGACAGAGATACATGGCTGAGCACTGGGCTGAGCTCCTGGTCCAGCTGAAAGCAGGAGAGGAGAGTCTATATGAGCAAGGGGATAGGAATTATGAGACACATACCCACAGTGATGGCTCGCTGGAGCTCTAAGGAGCTCACTGAATCAATAACAACCACTGGGGAACGATCAGGAAAAGAAGCTAGGCCCTCCAAGGATAGACAACTGTCTATTGACATGGGCAGTATATGGAGAGTCAAGAGGAGGAATAAGACTGTGTTTCTATGTGTGGGCTGGCATTTCAAAGACCATTCTCTTCAGAGGATCACCTAGTCCATCCTTGATATTAGGATTAGGAAATCAGACTTGCCTGGAGTGGACACTGAGCTGATCCACCTTGGGACTTCTTGCCCTTTTTTGGGAGGGGATGGGGGAATGAAGAGGAAGGAGGGATTGGGAGGGGGAAGGGAGGAGGAGGAAAGGGATACATAGGTAAATAAATAAAAAAATACTTGTACAAGTCAGAGACTATCTGCAATAGTGCCTAAGATTATTTGATGCTTATTATGTTATGCAAAATGTATGTAAACTTTTTGTGATGGTGACAGGCTCTATACTCTGTACAAGGGCTCTTAGTGAATTCTGTCAGGTATAATTTTTTTTATCAGTTCCAAATACAATTTAGAGAATTAAAGACTAAAAAAAATCACAAATATATAAGGGTTATAAATGTTTATTTTTTATGAGTTCCAAATATAGTTTAGATAACTAAAGAAAAAAATAGCAAGTATAGAAGAGCAATATAAATAATTTTATGCATTAGGTATTACCTAATAATTTATTTATGTTGTCCTCATTGTCTCTATAAGTGAATTTATCCTTCAGATACATTTTAAACTGGTTTGTTAATAATACCTAGTTTTGAATCATGTTGTAAAACTTAATATTTCTTTTCTTATTCTAATGATATAGGGGAAAAGCAAACAATATTTTCTCCTTTAAAATTAGCAGACAAGTTTCTGTTAAAATATTTCTGACAGAAAGGATTATTTTTAAGTGTCAGGGTCAATATAACCTTCCATTGTATTTATTCTAACTATAACAGTCCAAAATGTTGCTATATGTTATATAAAAATAACCCCAGAAAGCTTATTTACAACATGATTTTGGATACCAAGAAATTACTTAGCAGAGGGTTAGTGTCAAGGAATAGAAAGGATCATGTTTGAACCCTGCAGGAGTGTCTAACATTGCTCTGAGGATTATGGTTTTTTAAATACAAGGAGAAAGTGAATGATGCCACATGGTGGGTATGTTAAAGGGAGAATTACTTAGAAAAAAATCCTTCAGGGCTTGGATTGGAATATTTAGAAACAATGGAATTGCTGATAAAATTTATGTAATTACAAAGCTGAGTTATAAACACCTATAAAGGCAAAACAATTCAGAGACTTACCGGTATCACTTTTATTTTTAAAGGACTATTTTCAACTTCTCACATAATTCTACACTCTGTTCTGATAAATTATATTGATTAGTTGGTTGACTGATAGTACTGTGAACATGTTGGGTTCTTTTTCTTGATAGAAAAGACAAGAATTTGAAACATGATTTCAATAACAAGTATGATTATATTTATCCTTTGGAAGAGAACTCAATTTGTCATTCATTGAAATAGAAAAGTAGATGTGCCACAATTTGTTCTATATAATTCCATGGACAAAGTTCATAGGCTCAAATACGTTGTGGATGCTTCCTGTGATGTGCTTTGTATCTCACAGCCCTATTGAAGAAGCAGTTGATACAATACTGCCCAAGCAGGGGGTAAGGCTTTCTCTTAAAGTGCAGGGTGTTGTTAGTGAAAGCACAGGAGGTGGCCAGGCAGGAACAATGCATCAGCTCAAAGCTGCAGTGTCTTTGGAAATGAAATCCTCTGGTGAGGTGAGATCAACTTTTGCTGTTCCCCATTATTTGACGTTATTATTGTCACAAGGAGGGTCTCACTCTGTTCCATTTACTTACAGCTTTCTCAAAACAAAAACAAGAGAATATGAGAAACAGGAATGAACAAAGGGAAACAAACTGATTAAACTTAGGTCTAGAATAAGGCTGATCACCTGAATTTTTCAGATATGAGGAGACAGTTCATTTCTTACCAGTAGTGAGGTGTCATAGGAAGCATTTCAGTGGGTAGCTCTAGGGGAGCCCAAGAGCCTCCCCCCATGTTTATAGAGTGCTGCACTGCAGGGATTGCTGTCAGATAGAGACTTGGACAATGCTTTCAAAGGGAAAGTAGGCAGAGACAGGTGTGTAATTCTCCAGGCAACAAACTGTTGCCAGGTGTTTATTTAAATAGTCTGTTTGTTTTCTATTTGAGTATAAGAAAAGGTATTTACCATAGTGTATGCCATATGACAGGACATATTATTTGATTCCTCAGAAATCTTGTGTTTGGGAGAAGACAGACTTGGGGTACTGAATCTTCATTAAGGTTGTGATTGCACTAGCCAATGCATCAGCATACAAGCAGTCTAAATTAAAGCTTTTATCCATCTTCAGATTAAAAAAAAAAATAAACGAATCTCAAATTCCAAAAAAAGTCTCTCTCCAGTACTGTCTCCTATAACTATGCAATCAGTAGCTTCCATTTCAATCTGGAAATGCTATTTTTGAGTGTGATTCTTTTAGAGTAATTCATCCCATTCTTAAATCAATAACACACGTGTTAGTTACAGAGAACAAGTTAGTGAAAGAATGCAGTGCAGAGGGCTGTGGCCTGACAGTAATATAGTCAGGCAGGCACTTCTAGTCATTATTTGAAGAGAGTACTATAAGGCAATAAATAATTTTCATTCTGGAATGACAGGGTTACACATCTTCCACGCTGCGCATCACCTGATTGTTCTTATCACAAACCTATTTATTCTGTAACAAATTATGGCAAATGCAAAGAGTTTTAGAGTGATGACATGCAGGTAATATCTCCTGATAATAAGGATGTAACACTTGCTGCCACAACAAATGTTCTTCCTGCTGGCATGTTTTATGTGATGCTGCTGACATTTTTCTCATGGCCCTTAGATGCAGCAAGCTTTCATACATTGAGTGTCAGGTGGATAAAGATAATAGATTTTATGAAGCACTTAATATAAAGAATATATCATATGTGAACTTGCATTGATAACATCCTCAAATTTTTGTTCCTGTTATATTTAATCTTCTGCAATTAACAAAGAGTCACATTGATCATTGACTTTTATTCAGGATAATTTTCAATTAAGAACAGTTAAATCTAGCCCAAGTTGAAGACTTCTCTTCAGTGAGTTATTTTAATATCAAATACTACAGATGTATGCCCCAATACTAAAGCAACTCAGCTATTATCACCACCCAGAGAAACTCTTTGTGGCTATGGATATTCTTCTGGGGGTAGAGAACAGAGTATCACCTGGTTCCATCACTTTTTGGCAGTCTTTGAGGAAGGCATATAACAAAGCACAACATGGGTATAGACAACTTGCCCCTGTTTTGCTTGTATGATACAAAGGCTGGAATTTCACCAGCAAAGCTCAGAAGGAAAGAAATACAACTTTCGTCAATTAGAAAGAAAGTGAGAAATCAAATAAATTGGAAGGCTTACTCCCATATGCCTATGCCTGTTGCGTGTTTTCATTTACTTTGAGATTCAGTAGAGTATGAGGTATTTGAGCACATCAAGATGTCTACTTGTTTTAGAATTCACAGCTTCACAGTGGTGACAGTCTGCCATTCAGCTGCGGATGCATATGTTTGAGATTCTTTCTGTACATATAGCTCATGAAACAGTTGCAGCCTTCCTGAGAAAAGTCTTTAATCATGGAGGTTTATTTATTTGGGACATTTTGGTGATTGTTGGTCTGGTATCTCAAACAGCATGTTGTTTAATAAATAAATACTTTTAGACGGTGTATGGATGTTGTTTGTTACTTGGTATCACAGAGTTTTCTATCTCAGAAAGCATCCAGTTTAACTTCTAGATGGTTCTTTGTCCTGGATGGCACTGATGATATACATTGGCAAAATAAATTTAGAAAATTATCATGAGGTTACATTGGCAGACTCTGAGTGTCTGTCACTGTGGAGTGAGACTTAGAGAGGAAGGTGAGTTTTTAGATTGTGTCATTCCAGACTCACTTTTAGCATCTCTGAAATATTCAGTTCAAAGGTACTTACTGTCTCATCTAGTGCAGAAATTAGCTGTTGCAGATTCTGTCCCACTTGATCAAAAAAAATCAGCCATAAGCAGCATCCTTCTTGCTGATTTTCATGTGAGCAATCAATTAGCAAGCCTAGACACTGAACAGTTGAGTGCAAGCCTAGCTATTTGTTTATTTCATTATGTCTTGTTCTGTTTTCAAGGTTTTTTTTATAAGTAAAAGGATTTTCTTTTTTATCATATCCTTAAATGACATTTTGGGATGTTTTGTTGAGAAAAATTATTAGTTATATTGAATGGCTGAAAATTTTATTGATCTAAAAAAATCACAAATCACAGGTCTAAATTATATACTATGTTAATTTCCTTCTCTAAATCTTCACAATCAGTTGATTTCAGATTAGGAGGAAAACACACATGAAAAATAAGTATTTTGTGGACCACTGCCACCAGGCATCGGGACTAATATAGGCTGTATACAGGGTGCCTGATTTCTATTCTGTGGTGATGTTTACTGTGGTAGGAAATGAAACATGGCTTAGGGCTGGTGTAGCTAGTAAATTATCAATAACCAAAGCCAACATGAGAATACTTCCAGCACCATTCTTGAAACTCAAATGTGGAAATAAATCAATATCTAAATATATTTAGATTCAGAATGGGTTAAAATTGCATTTTAAGTGAGCTTTTCAAAAATAAACTTTAAATTATAAATAGATTATTTTTTGTGTGAACACTTGGCTAGGATATATGTATATTCACCATGAGGGTGTTTGATTCCCAGGGAGGTGAGAAAAAGGCCAGGGTGTTGGAAATGGAACTAGAGTTCCAGGTATTGTGTGCTACCATGTGAATGGCTGTGAATCTGTCAGGTTCTCTGCAAGAGCAACACATATGCCTCACCAATTTGCTTCCTCTCTGGCCCTGAATCATAAAATTTTGAGTTTAAGCATTGGAGGTGATTATTTTATTTTAGGTCTCTTTTAAATCTGTGCCTACAAATCTGTTAACGTTTTTGGTAGATTTGGTTGCATGTATTACATCTCAAATATCCTAGATGTGTTCTAGCCACACCAAATTGAGATCAGATAATATCAATCTTGAGGCATTGTAGTAATAGTACAATATTTGGTAACACACTCTTTGGTGGAGAACTGAGTCACTAGGTAGCAAAAGTTTTCAGCCTCTACAATGGTCATGTCAAAAGAGAAAAATAGGTTTTTTTGTCATTGACTTTAAATTAAAGTTACTTTTGAGTTTGTTGATGTGGTGTGGTTTTGTTTGTTTTTATTCACTACTGTAAATTTTATGTGAACTATATTAAGATTATGCATCACTTAAATTTATATACTGTTGAGTAAATAGCAGTTGAGAAATATTTTACCTAAATTCTACATATTTGAAAGTATTTTTCATTTTTTATGGCTTCCACATACAATTCAAGTATATATTTTGTATTTTGGCATAAATAGGCCCTTGAGGATAATGCTAAGCACTCTTTAGAACACTTCCTATAGGAAAGTATGCTTGAAATGTTTGTACTATTGCAATGAAAAAACAATATGCACTCTGATACTATTTTAATCTGGCAATAAATAATTTAAAACTTGAAAGAGAAATTGCTTTCCAAGTTATCTTTGTTGAATCATAAAATACAAGTCAGTGCACCTAATGTTAAAATTTGTGTATAGGAAAGTAGGTTATGAGAACTTTGAAAAACAGAAGAGACATCTATTCTTAGCAATGTAAACTGAGTAATGTCAAAATTCAGCATGCTGCATGAGATACACTATCTTGGACATGGCCAGAGAGTTTATCTCCATATGATATTAATGATTGTTTTTACATAAAACATAAACAGAATTTTTATACATAAACATAAATTTACTTATAATCTAATGTTACATCTTTTATATTTATCTTACTTTATGCACACATATGTTTGTGTGTTCACATTGTAAATATAAGCATGCTGGTTTGTATGTGTATGCTTGTGATTGTGAAGGTCAGAGGGCAATGTGGATATTAATGTCTTCATCTTTTTTTGAGATGGTATCTATCTTTGGACCTGAAGCTCATTGTTTCAGTGACTGGCCAATGAGCATGATAGATCCTATCCTTCTTTCTTCACCTCCTAAGTGCAGGAATTACAGGTTTGCATTAATGTGCTTGGTTTCTGTACATCAGAGTTGGGCATTAAACATAATCCATCTGATCTGTAGTCAACATTTCACTGGCTTGCTTACTGCCCCATTCTGGTATTTTCTATCTCTCAGTCTACTAATGCCCATGATTTTATATATCCAATGCCCAAAGATGGACAAAAGTCTTGAGCTCTAGCAACCAGTTCACTATTGAGAATAACTATGTAATTATTTTTCTGCTTCTCATCATTAATATTCTATTTAGTTACTGACTTCTAAGTGAGAATCAAACCATTGTTTACAATTAGGAATGTACTCTGTCATTCACAATAGAAGCCTTCAAGTGTCACTGATGTCTAGAACCAAATGTAATCCTATGAAGCCACAGTAGAAATTGAAGAAGGTCTGTCACAGTACAGTATCATAGTGACTTTGTAGTAAACACTTGTGGAGGTTACCTTTCTCTGCTTTCTGTTTTAACTTTTTAGAACTACCACAGGAGTCATAAAGTGATGTGACTCATGAATTTAAATACAAATTATCAGAGATTTCAAATTTTCTAACCTGTTTAAAAGAAACAGAAAAAGCAGACAATATAGTTTTCATTGTGTAATACATTCCTATGTGTGGATCTACCAACCTGGCCTCTCCTGCTATATTTACTGCTTCGCAACTTGGCCTCTGACATAACCCCATCTGCTGACTCACTATCTGCCCACAGCTTACACTAGCTCCTACTTCTATCCTGCTTTTAGAACCAGATAAATTTTTCTTACTTACTTAATTAAAACTAGTTTATATGCTTCTATGTTTCTTTTTTGTTTAAATTATATGTATTTCTTAAATCAATTAGATTGGCGTTTACATACTGATTTGATTTTCATGTGGCACAGTTAGGTATCAAGTTTGTGAATGTGGTATTCTTTAATATCCAGATTAGATACAGATCACCTGAACCAAGACTGTCTTTATGTCATGTGTGCTCTCTTCTTCTCATGGTTATCAGCATTAAAAAAAATGAAACTTAACTACCTAAGCTGCACATCAATGCTAGAGTTTACAACTGGATGCCATCATAGAAAACTCTAAATCTCATCACAAATGTAACAATCAAACACTAAAACATTTATTTGAAAAGAATTCTCTGCTGGGTATCTTAGTATGGGTCTCCTCATCATCTGCTCTAGCATAAGTAGAAAAATGGAGGAAACAGCTCACTTTTTATTATGAATAAATTCATATTTTTTTATTCATGTATTCCCTTTTTCAAACTCCTTTTCCCCTCCTGCCTCTCCCTGTCACTCTCTCTTCTCCCCATCTCTTTATCCCATTTTTCCCTTAGAATATAGATAGAATTTTGAGACATGTATGCTTCTTTAGCCCAGCTGGTTTGGCATGTAATACAAAAACAAATTTTAGTATCTATCAATAAATTATTTTGTTTAATGTATCATCAATGCTTTTTGAAAACATTTTTAAGGATATATATGTATATATGTGTTTGTGTTTCAGTGTATTATGATGTGTGTGTGTGTATGTGTGTGTGTGTGTGTGTGTGTGTGTGTGTGTGTGTGTTGACAAAGGATGGAAGCATTACAGAATGATAGAATCCCTGAATCTGGAGTTATAAGTGGCTGTGAGCATGCTAAGGAGAGTACTAGGAACCAAACTTTGCTTTGTCTAGAAGAGCAAAATGTGCCCTTAACTGCTGAGCCATCCCATCCGCTCTGCTCCTTGCACTCTTCTTAAATGTAGTTGCATCCTTTAGTAATGTCTACCTCACATACTAAGGGTAATGGGAAACATCTTCCAGATTTCACAAAGATCTACTCACAGTTGCTGCAATGTCAGCAGACAACCTGAACATTCTTCTTTTAGTATCAATTCCAGAGTGAGAAGATAGTCCCTTAAAAGCCATGACAGTGGAAATAAAGGGGCATTGCTTTACTTTTATTTTTTTATTGTACACATAACAAAGTTGTTTTGGCTTGTGACACATGTTGATTATAACTTCTTGGTGAAATTTATTAAACAGAGAATTCAAGACATATCATAAAGAGGCATGCTTTTTAAAATCTAAATAGATTATAATATAATAATTATGACCAGATTTTCAATGATTCTTTATTGAAATGTACAGACATACTCCAATGCCTGCTGATTTTTTGTCTCTGTGACTACATCATGCTTCTGTTAATTACTCCATGACTGATAGAATTAGAAATTTTTGGCTTACAAAATACAAAATGATTTGTAAGCACGTAAAATCATTCATCTAAATATATCCTAGTGAGTTACAAATATACTAGACAAGAATTTAGATTTTTTATTAATTTAAAATCTACTTTTAATATTTTCTATTTGAGATCCCTGAATGCTACTTGTCAAGATTTAGTGCATTGAATTTGATCATGAAATCAAAAGTCTACATGGTATTTGAGTTTATTTAAAGCAATAAAATTATAAGAAAAATATAGATAATTTCAAATGTCAGTTTGGGATATAGTTCATTGGCAGAATGATTCCTTAGCAAGCATAAGGTCATAGGTTCAATTCCCAGAACTGCCAGAAAACAAGACTCTAATGTCCTTTCTAATCTTTAAAAAAAAAAAAAAAACAAAAACAAAACAGATATTTTTAGGACCTGAGTTTATCATATGATTGGCACAATATATCATATTACAATTGAAATTCTTTACCTTTTGTGAAAAATATCATGTATGTGTGAATTGCTAAACACATTTAAACTATTTGTGAAATATCATTTTTTTAATTAGAATTTTTGGCAGTTAATTAGGATTAGAAAGTTGTGGGGAAACATCTATATTTATTTTTATATCATCCCCCACTCTTTTCTCTCAAAATTTTACTCATTTGTACAAGGCATTGTAGCATTTTCCCTATTGAGATAATTAAAATATAAAAAAAATAATTAACATAATAATACGAAGTGTGAGCTTCAAAGCATATGTATAGTGAGCATAGTTATGAAACTCTTCTCATTGGTATTCTTCATAAAAAAGATTTGGCTCAGAATTGTCAAGCTTTTCCTTTGTCTTTCTAAAGGAAGAATCAATGAATCACATTTTTCTATTATTATAAAATTGTGTTACCACGTTAAATGCAAGAAATCTTTATTATGTGGGACGAAATGAATGTACATACTTTATCTGGTACCTATCTGTCTATCTTCCTACCTATCTTCTCCATACCTGCTACCTATCATCTACAGAAATTTATTATAATGCATTCCTTGCTTGAAGTTTATTGCCTTGCTTGAAGCCTAGGGCTAAAATACACTTCTGACATAGCCTGTCAAGTAACTGTCACTTCCCTTACAGCCACCACACTTCTTTCCCTGTATGTATATATTTTCATTGCAATCTAATTTTAATGTACTTCAATCATTTCTGTCAGTTCTTGATGTAATGTTATAGTTTACATAATATATTTTGGATAATTTGTATATGTATTGAATCTCTATTATTAAAACTTAGTATGTATATGCATATGTATATTTTTGGCTTCATGAGGTCTTATGTTTGTGATATATATATATATATATAAATGTCACAGTATATATATAAAAATCCTACTATTAAAAATAAAATCCCACTATTGCACCTTTCAGAATATCTTGAATTCTGGTCTTTGTTGTTGTTTTTAGTCAAATAAAGCTGAGTAAGAATACTGATTGCTTTCCTCCATTGGCAGATTCCAAAGCACCTTCTGTTACTATAGAAACTAGTCCTAAGGGAGGATTCCAGTCTGTACAGCAGGATTTCTCCAATTTCTCCAGCAGAGGTGTTGGAACCTTCAGCAAAGGAGTCTTACCATCAAATTTTGGTAGACAACCAAGGACCAGGCTATAGCCTATAATGTTTTGAGGGTTTCTTGTGCTCCCTTAGCCAACAACTCAAGAGGTTTCTAATAATGGAACTGGCATTTTTGTTAGATATCTGTGGTTTCCTGGCAGAGCATTTCCACCTCAAGTTATGAAACTTTAATTAATTATACACACCAAAACCCCACACATATATTTAATGTAACTTTAATTCTGTCAATCTTTAATGAAGTTTATGTATTTTTATATAAAGAGCATTGTTATTAATATCTTGAATAGGTTTGTGGGTATAACTTATTTCTGCTGATGGAAATTTTGCTGTTGGATTATTCACTCATTTATCTTTCTAGCAACAGGATTTCTTCAAATCCTTGATAATCCTTGCTTATACATTATTTAATATGGTGCAACTACATTGCATGAGGATTTCCTGTTAGCACAATGCCCGCAGTGGGAAATGCTAACAATAAGCTTCAGAAATGTCTTGTTAAAAGTGCCATCTTTTGAAGTGTTCAATCCTATGTATTTTCCTATACCACCATCCCAGGTTATTTTATGATGATAAATTTATTAGTTTATTTCCGGATAAAGACTAAAATTCACTACCCTTGATAAATACAAATATTTGTAGGTATTGATGGGATGTTATGCAATATTTTGTTTAAATCATGCCTTTCCAAAGATTTGCCATTTTCTTATCACCCCTTTCTCTGGATATTTTTAACATAAACTGTTAGACATTTCTGTCCACTTAACTTGCAATTACACATAGGAATGTCTTATGCTTGAATGAAAGTAACTGTTGCTTAGTTTTCTCTATCCCTCAATGACCTGGACTCTTCTCAGACTTTAGTAAACGTTTGTCTCTAGTATTCTATGAAACAATGGTTTAAAATGCATATATTCCACATCAAAATCAGCCTATGAGACTTTAGCTTTAAGCACACATTTTCTTATTATTTCTCTCCATAGTGGGAAATCAGGCCTAATGCTTTATGGTTTCATAACTGACTTTTGTTTGTATGTTTTCCCAAGACAATGCTTTCCCAGGAAAAAAAAAAAAAAAAAAGGTAGTTGGAAACTCGAAAGTATCAGCTGATCTCTAGGGTTGTACAGTTCACTATGTAGATACCTTCCTAATAATAATTCTTTTTTTTTTTTTTTTTTTTTTTTTTTGGCAGTTGTATCCATTTATTTCTCTGGTTTTTGTTAACTTAATATTTTGTATATTGTCACATTACTGAAATTTTGATTTTCAGAATTTTTTGTGGAATTTTTGGTATCTCTTACCTATATTTTCATGTCATCTGCAAATGTAGATAATTTAACTTTTATACATTTTAATGTCCTTCTCATGCCTTATTGTTTCAGCTAATGCTTTGAGCACTCAGTGTATTAGGAGTGGGGATTGTGTGTGGATAGAGCTATCTCATTCCTGATTTTAATGAGATTGCTTTAAGTTTTACTATTTTTAGGGTTGTAATGGCTGTGAGCTTGTTCTATGTAGACTTCATTTTGTTGAGTTATGTTACTTGTGTTCCTTTGTTCTTTTTTTTTTTTTTTTTTTTTTTTTTTTTTTTTTTTTTTTTTTTTTTTTTTTTTTTTTTTTTTCTTTTTTTTGTATTTATTAAAAAAAAAAACACAGTAAAAAGAATTTAAAATGTGGAAGAGTTAACAATAACTATATAGAGGATAAGAATGATAAGCATGGCTTATCAAGGGTAGACATACAAATAAGATTGCTACACCTATATTTTCTTTGTGTTCATCTTTCCCTCTGAATTTTTTTT
>PVIH01001717.1:90824-196363 GCA_004025045.1 Sigmodon hispidus | reverse complement strand
TCCCCCTATAATAATAATTCTTGATGAATATTTTAGATAGGCATTCTTAGTAAGATCGACTACTGGCAAAGCTACAAACAACATTTCTTGAGGAAAGAACACCTTTTATAAAGTTACACTAGCCAAATTGAACAGCTAAAAAGAACTATATCACCAAATAATAAATAAAAATATTTTTTAAAAAAGATAAAAAGAACTACACTTCCTAGTAATTAACACCACTGCTTTCCATCCCATGCCCTCCTTTCAAATTAATTATCACAATATACGTATTCTTGAAACAATTACATTTCAAAAACCATAAATGTCCGGCCCCTGGTAGTATTGTCCCAATTGCTGTGATATTTAACAATGACATAATATCCCTAGATGGGTAGATGGGTAGCAGATGAGAATCAAAGGATATCTGTAAATTATAACACTCATGACCTGAATAGCTGTGGGATGCAATTTGTGTTCATTTAAAGAACATTGCCACCTCAATATGCAATCTTGCATAGATACAAGCACAGAGTCCTTCAGGATCACAGATATGATAAGAGATAAAAAAACTATGATTCAGCAATATTAGCCATATTCTTCCCAAAAAAAAGTGTTGTTGACAAGGACTCTCCACCAACATTACCAATATTAGGCTCAGTAAATTGAGGATAAAGAAAAACTGTTCAGAAATATATATATATATTTCTGATATATGATATATTATATATATATATAAACCTGCAACATTTATAGCAATTGGAGGGCAGTCATGGCAATTGAGAAGAGATGTTAAAATAATTTGATATATTTTGAACTTCACATTTTACTCAGACTCAATACAAAGACATGATTGATATATTGAAATTATTTTCTTTAACCTAAATTACAGTGATATTTCTTTTTAATATTAGGCGGGTTCTGACCTCAATGTAGCTTTACTGTAATTTATTCACCCTACCATACAAAATGAAATCTTATCAGAGCTAAAATTCTTTTGATTGATAAAAGTAAATTAAGACAAGTGTTATATACTAAATAGGTCTAAAAGAAAATGATCCTGCATATTTAGGCCAAAATGAGCTGAAATAATTACTCTTCATTTCTGTACAATAGAAAAATCATATCATCAATACAATTCTTCAAAGTACAAAATTTTACATATCATTAGTGTGTTTATTTTTCATTACAAAAGCAGTAATTTATTTATAGAAATCATGAAAAACATGAATGAATTATTAAAAATATGAAAATTAAAGCTATTATAACTGTAAAATTATGTAGAAGAGATTGATACACAGTTCTATGCTGCAAACTGCAAAAATAGTAGAAACTCTGCTCTTATGAATGCTGACCCATTAGAACCATCAATTATGGAGGAGGTAAATCAAAATGCAAGGTGTTTTGGCACTATTGCCCTTGAATGTATTAGCTGTTTCTTGAGTGAATATCGTATATGTAATTGTAGCCTTCCCACCTGTTACTACTGTGGGATTCACTGCCCAAGAACTTCTATCAGTGTCATTGATCACTTAGTGGCTGCATATATCTGTGAGTGGTCAAGAAGATGGATCTTCATTTAATTGTATAATTCTGATATATAAAATTTAAACTAGCATATACTTCATAGCCAGATCTAATGTCCCACAAGACTGTAGACATGTAAAGCCAGCTTTGTTCCTTTCTCTCAGACTAGTACAAATTACATGTTTAGCTCATTTTTACTCAGAACAAGTTCAAAATAGACTAAAGGCCTTTGTAAATAGATTATAAACTTAAAAGTTTACAGTTACGCACAAGGTCAGTGTTGCAGGTATCTACCAAGATTACTAACACAGAGTACTGCAACAAAAGCATACCAGTTTTTCCCTTGCCAAGTATGTGAACAATGCTGTGTTGATTTCTGAGTCTGTTTTCATTAGTTGCTGAATGAAGGTTCTATAATAATAATTAGGATGGTCATCAATTTAATTATAGGAAAAGGCAAGTTCAGGTATTCTCAAGTCAAAGAGAAGGAGGAAAGATAATATGAGCAAAGGGTCAAGATCATAATGGGGAAACTCATAGAAACAGCTGACAGGAGCTACTGAGAGATCACTAACTTTGGAATGAGATAGCTGGGGGACCTTCATGGGACCAGACTATGCCCTCTGAATGTGCATGATAGTTGTGTGGCTTGGGCAGTTTGTGAGGCCTCTGTCAGTGGGAACAGAATTTATTTTTAGTGCATGAACTGGCTTTTTGGAGGTCATTTTCTATAAAGTAATACTATGCTCAGCCTTGATCCTGAGGGGTTATGTGTGTGTGTGGTGGTGGGGTGTTTGGTCCTGCTTCAACTTGATATTCTGGACATGGTTGACTCCTAATGGTTGGCCTTATACTTTTGAGGGGTGGATGGGGGTGGATTGCGAGGAAACTGAGAGTGAGTAGGAGGAGAAGAGGGAAGGAAAACTGAGATTGTTATGTTAAAAAAAAACCTACTTTTAAGTTTAACATTGAAGGAGAAAAAAAATAGAATTATGTCTAAAAGTTTGTCTCATATGGGCTCTGTGCCCCACCCGACCCTGGGTGGTCAGTCTTACTTTTGTGGCCCTGGAGCTTTGTGTTGTCATGGCAAATGACTCTGTTCTTAACATTTCATATTTGCTTTCACTTGGTTTGATAGTCAGCTTATTATTTACACATACTTGGGAATGTGGTTTTACACACAAAATTCCCTTTTTCCTGTCTTAGATTTCCCTAACCCTGTTCTCTTTAAAAGTTCACAGAGGCTTTTACAAGTTACTCTCTCCTTGAACCCTAAAGGAAGCCCAACAATCACTGCCTAAAGTAAACTCTTATCTGCTTTTATGACCGTGAAAAATTCAAGCAAGGTGACCTTGCTTTAGCCAGAGAATTGTGAATTTTGTATAAAAACTGTTAACTGTAGACTTGTGGTAGAATAGGACAGAAAAATGTAAAAGACTATAGAACGAGGCAGAACAATGTAAAGCTAAGAAAACTGTTTAAGTTATTTGCGATAAAGATGATGAAATAAAGAGCATAGTGTGGAGATATTCGTTGGTACAATACAGATAAGTAGAATTCCAGTGCTGGTAGAAGAGTCTCCTCACACCCTAAGATAAAGGCTTCAGAAATAGATCCTTAAAGCCTTTGTTAAGCCTAAGAATAAAATTTTCTCCATCAAGGTAATTAATAAAAGTTACAAAAACATGTCTTTTTGGTGTCCAGTAAATTATACTGCAGTGTTACCTGACTTAACATTGTACCTCAATCTTCCTAACTATGCTCTGACATTAGACCTTGATGTCTTATTTGCACCCTGAACATGAGACCATTATACTCAATGTACTCTAACCTCAGTATATATTACTTTACTACTCTGATTTGAGATCAAGGTATATACATTAGATTAATCTGACCTAAAAATATGCTTCCTTGGTTTAACCTTTTCTAGTATTATGATATTCTTGGAGACCCTCAAGAATGATGACCAAGTGTACATTGATCTGAGATTTCAGTACTACATTCTACCCTTACCAGAGAAGCAAAAACAAAGTTTAACATTTTTAAGTAGAGTGAGCAATTTCACATCCATTTAATCTGTCATTTGACCCAGATCCTAGAACTATCAGCATATTCAGACTGAAAATAGAGAACAAAGTCAGTTAGACTTGAAGAAAAACAACAACAACAAAAAACCCAGCTCTGGAAACCTGAGGTAGACATTGGTTTCTTTTCAAAATAAGGTAGGCAGATAAATAGCAAGGTGGGTGATTAGATCAGGAGTATGTTGTGCTATTGAGTGAGTCTTTACATTTTAATCATAAAATAAGTGAATCTGCATGTTTAAGTTAGGATTTGCTGGAATATAAGTAATGTATTAATGATTGGGAAGATTCACTTTGGTATTAAAAAAAGTTCTTATGATTTAGGTTATGACTTACTGTGATGCAGCTTCATATAGAAAATAAACATATGCTATGATGTAAAGGTAAGTTGCTTTTTTATGAAAAAAAGTCATATATTTTATCCATGTATATCCTTGTTCAAGCTCCCTTCCCCCTCCCACCCATTTCAGTCACTCTTTCTTAATAATTAGTTGCCAAAAATAAGTCCTAGAATTGGTTTACTAGTAATTACAACTGCTACAGAAAATGAAGACTGGAAATTCATATTGAGAATGACAATGTGTTCATTTTTTAAAAGAGAAAAATATTAAGAGATTAATCCTTCATAGATGGGAAGATTAGCAGTATCTACAATGAAAATGCTAGCAATACACATTTGAGCAGAATAACCCTGAAATAAAGAAAATTTCAACCATATCTAGTGCTCAGGAAAGTGTGACAGCCAACCTACAAATCCCAATCTCTTCCTTAATTTCTGGCTTGGTTTCTGAAAATCTTTAGCATGTAGAGATTTCTTTTACAGGTTTAACTGTGAAAAATCTTGGATTCTTGTTACATTTTTCTTACATTAATTTATACTGAATACCTTAACCTACAGAAGGGTATTACTGAGCCCATTAACTGAGCACTTTGTCATATGTCACATGTCAGCATCAATGTCCTGTAACAGTTCCAGTGTTTTACTAAATGCCTGGGGACACACAAGTACATCTTTATTTTGCTATGCCACAAGTAGTGGTTTATTTCAGTTATTTCCCTGCTCATATTTGTGTAAATTATTTTGTCTAGACTGAGTTTTAACATATTAAAATAGAAAATGGAAATGTTTTGTCTTTTATCCTCTAAATTTTCAGATTTAATTTTAAATTTAGTTACCCACATTAATCTGGGCATATTTATTAATTTTTTTAGTGTTTTTAGGGAGACTAAAGCAGGGAATAAAAATATCATTCACTGTTCCTGTCTTTATTAATCCTTTATTAATCTAAGTCTCACCTATCACCCAGTGCTAGAATTACATGAACATTTAGTATGCAGGGCTCTTCATAAAGTGACCATTGCTCATTGGCAATACTCACTCTAGAAAACTGTACCAACAGTAGACAAGCAGTTCTTCACAGCATTGCTTGAAAGAATATTCATCTCTAGCTAAGGGGTGAGAGCAAGGTGGTTAGAATCTTTTTTGTCTTTAAATATCTAACAGCAGGCACACACTTCCTATTTAAACAACTCTTTATTTTGGCTACTGTAGACTCTTCATCAGTCATGTTTCAGTGCTGTAGCAATATTAGAAACTAATAGTCTACCTCTGGTGAGAGCAAACCCTTCTCATTATTCTTCATGAATCTGCTTTGCAATTTTCTTTTATCTAGGCTCTTTTGCACTATGTAAGAAATTTCACTAATAACAAAGTGAGCCAGGATCTATTACTGCCAATTTAGAAACAATATTCAGATATACTTCATAAAATTCCATTTTATAAGCACATAACAATTTAAGAATCTAATATGAAATCCTAATATCAATTTATAAGCATATAACATTTTCAATATTAAATGTGAAATCTTCATATTGACCTGGGTTGATAATGATGTCTGTACCATACTGTAACACACTGACCTTGTAAAATATATCAGCTGCCTCTTCTCAGACAGTCAATCAATCCAAATACATTTTCAGATGATTTTTTTTCCTGATGAATAACCTCTAAGATTACTTTCTCATTCTCCAAGTTGGTGTGACCTCAAAGATGATTTGATTTTTCTTGTAAAGGCTAAAATACTCTCTGGATCCTGATGATGGAACTGGGAAAAGGGACAATTATTCAACCCTTTGTGAAAGCAATTTGAAGAAAACTAAACACTACACATCTGTCCATTTGCAATGTCCTTAAGGCTGTGATAATATAAACAAATGACAGACATGGTTAGACATCATCGACTAGTAAAATTTTTGTATGACTCAAACTAAAAGGCTAGTCTTTAAGAAACTCAGAAAATGTGGGGAATGTTTGTTTCCTAACAGTTTATATAGAAGATTAGAAGGGATAAAATGGGAAAAAAGATAAAGTGGAAAAATAACTTTATAAACATCTTCTTGGAATACAAGTTTCTTCCAACTCGTCCTGTCTTCTTTTAACACTGCAATGGTTTACTAATAGAGTCTTAATTACATCATTGCACCATTTAAACGGGAAAAAATCTCAGACTTTTCTGTTACCACAAAGGCAAAATACAAATATTTGACTTTGAGACTCAACTTGGTTATTAGAAATTATAAGTGCTGAATTTTATTTGAGTTATGTTGTTGGGAGCTGCCGCACCTTAAAGATGGCGCTGGCTCCTGTTCCCCACCTTCTTGATGGCGAATGCTTCTAGTAATAATTAACTCCATCCATGGGATGTGCTGAATTGACTAGCTTGCTTCCCTGTGCGTGGCCCTATGGTGAAGGCCCACGCGGCATTAGCTGAGTAAAAGACTTGAGCTTAAAACTGGCTACACAGGTTGGGAGAGTGGGAAGAACTACTGCAAGGGGCTACTACTTCAAGAAATATCTGTAACAATAAAAGACCTGGTCAATTACCACAGAAAAATTCTGGTGCTGTGTCTTTTCTTGCTGGACGGGATTGGGCGCAGCGCATTATGTAAACTTACATTCCATGTAGATAAGAGAAAATACTTATTTTTATTTAATAAAAAACATTACCCATGAGAACTGTTAACATATAGTTGGTTTTTTGTTTTGTTTTGTTATGTTGTTGCTTTTTAATAAGCTTTAAGCTATTGTGGTGTTGAAGATTAAGATTAAACATAATTCTATTTGGTTGTACAATAGCAGCATAAGTGTAATTTTAGTATTAATTTCTCCCTATAGTTTTGCAAGATTCATGTCTGGAAAGCAAAAATGTGATATTTTCTTTTTAAAAATTTGACAGTATGTTGACTCTGACTCAACCAAATGAGGGAAATATCACCCTTTCCATGGAAACCTTTGTATTCTCCACCTAATTCAACACCAAGAACACTTGTCTTAATTAGGGTTTCTATTGCTGTGAGAAAACACTCTGATCAAAAGCAACTTGGAAATAGTTTCGGTTTACAGCTGCACAGCACAGCTCATCACCGAGAGAAGCAAGGACAGTAATCCAAACAGGGCAGGAGCTTAGAGGCTGAAACTAATGTGGAGGCTGTGGACAGGGCTGTTTGGGGACTTGCTCCATTGCTCCACGTAGCCTGCTTAGCCTGCTTTGTAATGGCACCCAGAACCACCACCCTAGGAGACAGCACCATGAGCTGAACCTTCTCACATCAATAATCAATCAAGAAAATGCACCACAGGCAAATTTGTTAGGAGCCTTTTCTCAGTTGAATCTTACAAAATGACTATCCCTTGTTTCAAGATGACATAAAACCAGGCATTACAAAACTCACTGCTAGAGTTTCTTTCAGCATCTTTTGGCCATTATTACAGTAGTGTTATAGACACAAAAGCATTCAAGCAAATAATTGCACAGTGTCTCATATAAATGTATCCTTATGAAAATCTCAGAAAAAAATTTCTGCCTATTGCCCAAGTCATCTTGAGAGGGATTGAGGCAGACATTTTAACACCCAGTGACACTGGGGTGCCTGGTGACTGCTGTAACTCCAAACACATTATTTTCTGCTTTAACTATAGACAGTTATTGAACCATTGCCCTATTTTGGGAGTATATAGCCAACCTTGTGAATAATTTAGCCTCAAGAACAAAAACCTGACAACTGTTCATTGTTTTGTGCTTCAGCATTGAATATCTGTGGTCAGTCTGCTACAGAAGTGTCATGGAAAAATTTATGATTCTAAAATCATAAACAACAATTAATAAAAAAATAGGCCATAGATTTGAAAAAAGGGCAAGACAGATTATGCACGAGTATTTAGATGGAGGAAATGAAAGGGAGGAATTGGTGTGATTTTTATTATAATGTCAAAAATAGAAGAAAATTTTTAAAACTAAAAAGGTTTTATTAACTCTGAGAATGTAAGAGGATGTATTTTGATCATATATGCCTTGCATACTCCCCCATCTCCTCACAATTCCACCCTTCCCTTACCTCCTATCCTGTCAATTTTGTATTCTATTTTTTCTTCTTTTTAAAAAAGATGTAATGCATGGATTCTACTTTATGTTGCCCATATACTCCTCAATAAAAGAGCCCTCACTGGAGAATGAATAACCTATCATGGTCCACACCTTCTTAAAGAAAATATTTTCTCCTACAAAAGTCATCAATCTTCCATGTCTCCTCAGTTAGGGATGGGAGCTCAGGAACTGCTCCCTACTCCATGGTAGAAAGTTGACTAGTTATTATTTGGTGGTCCTCGGCAGACCATCACAGTCACTTTGATTACAAGAGTGCAGCAGTCTTGTTATATTCCAAATATTCAGTTTCACTCTACAATGCGCCATCTCTTGGCTCTAAAAATATTGATCCCTTCTCTTTCACTGTCCTTCCAGAGCCTTGGAAAATGAGATGAAATAAGTGTTCAATTTGTGACTAGTCATTCCATTGTCCTTATTGTGTCCAATAGATATCATGCTTGCTGTTACCTTAACTTTTCTATATTTCAACTTAATTAACTGGTGCTCAAGTCCCTAAGTGATTTAAATGTAATAGTTCACAATTAACTACCTCTGTAATTAATTGTATATTTAGAATTCTTTAATACCACTTATGGGAATTCCATAAGGAGTAACTCTTTATTTTTAAAATATTAGAAATTCAAATCAAGGCCCTACATGTGTTAAGCACATGTTCTACCACTAAGTTATATACAAATTTTTTAAAAATTTAAAACTTGTGATTTTTTCATTTAACAATATTTCTAAACATACAATCCAAAACTGAATTTTACCACAGTCTTGTCATTTAATCAAATATTTGTTGCAAAAAAGTAAAAAAAAAAAAAATAGCTAAACTCGAAATAAAAGAATCATTCTCTGCCATACACTCTTAACTATGCCAGAGGTGGGACCTCATGTGTTCACCATTTTTTTTAAGTGAGTATTGAACTTATAAATGATATTCCAATTTAAATACCTCTAGAAGTTGAATGTCAAATTAAAACAAGATTTAGTGTTCTGGTTCTACTTTTCATCCTTCCTAATCACACATTTGCATACAAATTTATATTTGATTTCTATATTGGCGATACAAAAATTTAACAATATACCAAGCCTTTATTTTCCTTATGTACTTCAAAAGTCTTCTTCTCCTTCTTTCTTGCAGGAACAGCTATCATTTTGTTATTATACACTGAAAATCAAAATTTTTCTTATTTTCTGAAGTTACAATTGAATTTTCATAGCTTATTAATTGACATGTAAATATTAATATAATATGTTATATAATATACAATGAATTGAGTATTTTACCTCATTACAAAGTTTTAAATATTACTAATTTAAAACCAATTATTATACTGAGTCTCTTTGTCTCAATCCATTGTCATGACAACAGCGTCTTTCTAGGGAACTCTAAAGGGAAATCTAATTTTCTTAAACACAGTCAATAAGACAAATTGACCCTACATTGGGAAAATATTTTCACCAACCCTACAAGTGACAGAGGATTGAGCTCTAAAATATATAAAGAACTCAAAAAACTAGAGCCCAAAACCTTGAATAACTCCATCTTTTTGGTTCACAAAATTTGAGGTTCATAACTAAAAAGGGAATTCTCAGCAGAAGAATTACAAATGACTGAAAGGCACATGAAAAAGTGTTTAATATCTTAAGCCATCAGAGAAATGCAAATCAAAACAACTTTGAAATACCACCCGACACCTGTCAAAATGGCTAAGATTAAAGACACAGATGACAGCATATGCAGGATTGGTTGCAGAGCAAGGGAAACACTCCTCCATTTTTGATGGAAGTGTAAGTTAGTTCAGCCAATCTGGAATGCAGTATGGGACTTTCTCAGAAAACTGGGAATCAATCTCCCCAAGGATCTAGCAATACTACTATTGGGCATATACCCTAAATATGGACATTTGCACTTGAAAAGCATTAGCTCAACTATGTTCATAGCAGCATTATTCACAATAGCAAGTACCTGGAAACAATCTAGATGCCCCTCAACTGAAGAATGGATTAACAAACTGTGGCACATCTACACAATAGAGTATAACTCAGCAGTAAGAAAAAATGATATCCTAAAATTCACAGGCAAATGGATAGATTTGGAGAATAGCTTCCTGAGGGAGGTCTCACAAACCCAGAAAGTTAAGCAGGGGATGCATTCACTCAACAGTTGACTTTAAACAAAAAGCAAAGCATGTCCAAGCTGCAAACCACAACCACTGAACAGTTTGGGACCTGAAGCACCTTAGAGCCCATTCCCTCCAGAGGAACATCTGACCCAGTCTTGATGTTGGGATGAGGATAGCAGATTTGCTTGGAGTGGATGCTGAGCTAAACCACCTTGAGACCTTGGGATGTCCTGTCATTGCTGGGGAGGAGATAAAGTGATGGGGAGAAGAGAGAGTGACTGGGAGGGGCAGGAGGGGGAAGGGAATTTGAGCAAGGAGATACATGGATGAAAAATGAGACTTTATTTAAAACAACAAATAAAAATTAAAAACTTATATACTTTTAAAAAAGAAAAAAGATTCTTTAGTTTTAGTCTCTCAGAAATAATTTAATTCAGTTTGTTTAGGATGTTATCTTTGATAAATAGAATCAATTTGCTTTAATTTCTTGTTTTATTTTATTGCTATAATATGGTCTTTGAGACCTAGATAGAGCTAGAAATTACTTCATAGTTGAGGCAGCCACAAACTCACTTTTATTCCCTTGTCTCAACCTGCTAATCAATGAGATTGAGGAATATATAAACCATGCTTTGATCTTACTTTCAATTACATTTTATGCTATAGATCTAAATAGACACATTATTCTTGAGTGCATATTTACTCACAAATATGTTCATTTGTTTTACTGATATTCTTATTGCTAAGTCTTACTATATGTACACAAAATTGATTCTTCTAAAAATTCCTAATCAAAAAAATCCATATTTTATGCTTCCATCAACAGAACATGTCATGAACTGTTCATTAAAACCTCACCATTAATAGTTACTACATACTTATTCCTTGTGTAATAATGTACATTGAATAATCACTTTATATAAATATATTTCTATTCACTGTAAATTCATATTATCTTCACCTATATAATTTTTCATTGGGTATTGAGTATGTCCTCTGTGCTGATGGCTGTGAGACACTGAGAATTTCATCACAACTGAAATGAATCTTATGCCTCAGAATCTAAGTAAAAGAAAAGTCTAAACCTAGCAGTAAAGTATGTCCTTATTACCTAGGCTCTTCTTGTAAATGTCAAATAGGTATTTAGAGTATATGTATATATTTTCAAGTTTCATAATTAGTATTTTACAACAGACCACAAATTTTTTTAGTTTTGAAAGAATTTAAATGAATGTTAATTTACTTCATATGAAATTTATATCAGTCCAACCCTGTGTGTAGTAAAAGAGCAGACACTGCTCTAATGCATTACTCTCTTTTGCTGATGATGCATGTTAAGTTTCTGTGACTGAGAACTTTATCAGAGGGTCAGACATTTCTTAAAATATGTAAGTTTCTGGATTGTTTAACACAAACTTGATTACTGAACTTGGTGTTTTACTCCATTCAGTGAGTAAAACATTTGCCAGATGTCTAAAGGACAAGATTGAATTCTTAGGCCCCAAATAAAGGTTTATATGGTCCTCAATTTCTGAAACTGCATTTATTAAGGGCAGAGATAGGAAGATTTCTTTAACTGCTGAACAGTAACTAATCGACATAAACCAATGGAACCTAAATTCAATTTGAAAGAGACTATGTCAAAAATAAGATGGGAAGTGATTGACGAAGACATCTGATGTTAGCCTTTAACCTCCACACCTTCACATGCCTGTGTGCACCTGCACCACACACATACACACATGAACCACCCCCACCACACGCACATGCACACACATATATCTCCACAAAGAAGGAAATCAAAGAATGATAATGGTGTTTAAGGAGAGGCTTGCTTTAAAAAAACTCACAGGGGTGGCCAAAACTGGAGTGGAGAGAGCACATTGGGGAGATGTTGCAGTCACTTTTCTGCCCTTAAAGTCTAAAAATAATTCTGAAAAGATTGTAATAGTAAGTAAAATTCATATGTTTAAATATAATTTGGATGTCCATTGTTTAGAACTTACATACATTTTCCATATATATATATATATATATATATATATATATATATATATATATAAAACCTCTGAGGAGATGGAGGACACAAGGACATTGCTGACCAAATTAACCAAGCAGGTGTCACCTGGGCTAATAGAGACTGAAATGACAAACAGGCGGGTGCCATGCATGCATGCATGCATGTGTCTACACCAGGTCCTCTGTATATGTGCTGTGGCTGTTAGCTTGGCAGTTTTTTGGACTCCTAACAGTTGGATTACGTGTATATCTGACTCTACTGCCTGTTCTTAGTATCCTCCTATTGGAGTGCCTTGTCCAGCATCAATATGAGAATATTTGCCTTGTCTTATTGTGTCTTGTTTTATACTTTTTGACTTTTTTTTGGAAGCCTGTTCTTTTCCAAAGAGGAAATGGAGAGGTTGTGGATATAGAAGAAAAGGAATGTAGAGGGTGGAAAAACTGTGTTTGGCACATATTGTAAGAAGGAAGAATCTATTGACAATTAAAAAAGTGAAGCAAGCTAACAAAATCCTTCCTTAATCAGGAATGTAGAGTGAAAGTTAATATACATATTAGCTTTATTTGCAATTAACATTTTATATAAACTAAACAATATAAGGCCTTGGTTTCTTTCTCTTCTTCTATTCATCTTTATATGCATCTATATATGTATATATACATAAATAAATAATCTATCATATAAGTGTTTAAACATGGTCTTTGACTGATAATACTATATCATCTTTCTACGCTACCTTTGTAAATATTAATATATATTTACAAAACTTATCTCTCTCTTGATTTACTTTCTGTTCCCATAATAAATACCATTACCAAAAGCAACACTTGTAAAAGTGTTCACCTGGTTTATACAATCATCATCCTTTAAGGGAAACAAAGTCAAATCTCAAAGTGGGAACACAAAGGCAAGCACTGCAGCAGAAACCATGGAAGAACTCTGCTTACTGGCTTGCTCCCCATGGCTTTCTTGTTTTATTTTCTTATGCTGCTTAGGAGCACCTGGACAGTGATGATAATACTATCTCTAGTGTCAATGACCCTCCTTCCCACATCAGCCATTAATAAAGCCATATAAAGGAGAAATTTTCAATTGAATTTTCCTCTTTTCAGATAACTCTAAATTGTGTCAAATTGGGCCAAAACTTACCAGGACACTCTCTCTCTCTTCCTTCAAACACATCCTCTGCCCTCTCAAATTTCTGCCCTTCTATTATTTTAAAATTATTATTGTTATGTATACATACACTTGCAGGTACACATGTACACATGTTGGCTTATGTATGTATAAGTCAATTTAATTTTTTTTGTGTGTACATGCATGTAGTGGTGAACACTAGTTATTGCATAATCAATTAGGGTACTCATCTTTATGGAAGACTAAATCTCTCTCTTTCTGCAGTCATCATCTAGAATTGGGGCCCCATGAGATTTTTCTTATCCACACTTGAATGTCAGCAGATGCTGTCATTACTCCAGTCTTGTTTAGGTAGCAAATGTGATTTCATGCTTGTACTTTCCAGTTTCCTATAGAAGACAAAATCATCCAGAGGATTTCCCCATCTACTGTTAAACCTTTGTATCCTCTCTTCTCTTGTGTTCCATTCATGATTAGTTCTCAGAGGTTATTTTGAATGTATCAATTGGGACTGTATTATTCGTTTACCCCAATGGTGAATTGTTACATGCATTTTGACTAGTTGTGGCTTTCCAAAATGATCACTGAATTATTTACAAAACAGTAAACAAGCAATCAAACAAAAATCCTTCATATCAGAAATGAGAGCTACACTTACCTGAGTACAGGGAAATATTTAGAATTCAGTTATGAGTCACATTGGTTCAGGAAAGTACAGTAGAAGGTTGTCTTTTACTGACTGTTACAAGTTTTTGTTTGAAGCTGTGATAAACTTCATGTTCATTCTATTTATGAATTCATTTCTTGGAGAAGTGTTTGACAGCAGACTTCTGGTATTCTGGCTTTTATAACCTCCTTACCTCCTCTTCTGTGGCGTTCTCTAAACTGTAACTTAGGAGCTGTAGTATAGTTTTTTCCACTGGAATGGGCTCTTCAGCATCCTTTGGTCTTTGCATTGTATTTAGTTGCAGTTTTCTGTGATCATCTGTTGTAGAATCAATCTTCTTTGATGAAGGGTGATATCTACACTTATTTGTCTCTAGGTATAAATGTTAAAATTTAGCATTAATTGAAAATTATGTTGGTCTATCAAAGCGGAAAAAGCATATTTCCTTCTAGTGTCTATGACTCTACGCACTAGTCCTAAGCATTTAGCTAGGTTTCTAATAGCAGACATGATTCACCTCCTGTTGATCAGATTCTAAGTCCAATTAAATACAAACACACACACAGAAAGAGAGATTGAGAGAGACAGAGATAGAAACATACACAGAGAGTCATAGAGACACACAAAGAGAGACAAACTACAATTTAAGAATCGGGGAGAAATAGGAGTGGATATAGAGAGGGTTCCTAAGAGAAAAATAGAGATAAGAGAAAAGGAAAGCGATTAAATAATTCTATTTTAATTAAAATATATTCAAAAATTAAAATTGAAAAGTAAAAGAAGACAAAATTGCAGTAACAATTAAATTAAATTATACAAAACATCATGACCAAAAACAACTTGGGAAAGAAAGACTTTATTTTAGCTTATAATTCCACTTAACAGTCCATCATTGAGGGAATACAGGGCAGAGACTGAAGGAAGGAAGGATCTTGGCAAAATTCCTGGGAGACACTCACTTCTTACTCTCTCTCTCTCTCTCTCTCTCTCTCCTTGTTTACCTATTCAGCACAGGCCAATCTGCCTAGAGTTAGTGGCCTCTGAAGAGGGCTAGTCTCTCTCAGGGTATCATCAGCCAAGACTATCTCTTACAGACATAAATGTGGGCTGCATGATCTGGACAATCTCTCAGCAATTTCTCTGTCTGATCATTCTGGCCTGTGTCAGTTTGAGAGCTGAAGCTAACTAGGACACAAACTTAATCAGTTGTTCTTTTTTAGATTTTACATTGGTTTGATCTTTGCACATATATTAAAATCTGTTCTGTGTTTGAGAGAAAAGAAAACCTCTCTCATTATGTACCTAGAAGTAACTTGATAGAATTTTATATTTGTAGCATATTTTTTGTCTTACTACCCATTTCTGACTATGGGGAGTGGGGAGCTGGCTGAAAGTTTCCTTGAGTTCTATAGCTGTAATTTGGATGAGCAATCAAAAGACATTTGAAGAGAAATCCATTTTTAAGAAGTCAATTTACAAAGCCCTTTAAAATGCAATTTTCCCCCTGACAGAGGTTCTCCAAAACCAAGTTATTTGCTAGTAAGTTTATTTTGAGAAATACAAACATTTAAGGAAATGTCAAAACAGATCTGATATATGCCAAGGCAAATGGTCCTCTTCATTTTCTGTATTGTTTTTTAAATAGTAAGTACCTTGAAATAACCTGTACTAAATATCCTGATGTGTGTTCTGGTTCTTTGTTGTAAGCCAAGAATAAAAGTTCAAGAGCCTTGAGTTATTTATAGCCAAAGTCTCAGCCTGCATTGTTTTATGATTATTCCCCAGTGCACTGAGGCTCCACACTGAGCACCAACTTTCCCTTTGTGTTTAGACAAGTCTGCTGTCAGCACATCACTATTCCACACCATTGATCCCTCTCTGTTATACTTGGGTTATTATTAACTTGCATTACGAATGAGACCCTCAGTTTCTAGCACTTAGCTAGTTTTCTGATGTTAAAATGAGTCAGCTCCTGGCTCTATGAAGTAGCAATTCCAACAACACTTCTTTCCTACCGCTGCTCTCGGTTTCAGTCAGAAACAAGAAATGAAACAAAGGAGAAGACTTATTTGCCTCTTAGTCATTGTGAACCATCAATGAATGATGCATGACATCCATCAAGTCATAGCTGTAAATAGTAGTCATAAGTACTTGATGGTAGCTAACAAACAGGCCATGCCATGGTATAGTATGAAACTTTAATTCTAGTGCAGCTTTAAATACTACATAAAGATTGTTAATTTGTTTTATGAGTCTTCATTAAATAATAAATAAAAGTCTCTTGTCTCCCACTTCCATTTTTCATTTGCAATTTGTAGAACTTTTAAAGGAGAAAGCTTTTACTTTATGGTAGAAAATGGCGCTGTTTAGCTTGATTCAGCAGAAATGACTGCGGTGGAACTGGAATTTGATAAAGTAATTATAATTTTAATTGGATGTTGAAGTCCTGTTTTCAGGTGCAGACATTTGTAATTTGGGCAGGCGGACACTTGTCATGGCTTTTTAATTACCCTGCAGAATGACAAATGCTTACATAGGCCAGAAGGAGGAAATGGTGACTCATGTATCATGCCCACAGCAGTGCTTCCCATTTATCACATACTCTCAGCACTCTGTATGCTGGGATTAAATTACAGTGTCAACTGCTACTCGGAAAAAAGGAGCAGTATATTCCAGGTTAAGAACAGAAATCTGATGGGGCTTCTAGAACTAATAGAGTAACAGAAATCTCTATGAAAATTATGCCTTATGAGTTTCTTTAATTGCCCCATTATGAATATTACAGAAAAGTTGGAAACATAAGTCAAAATGGAAGCTGAAGTAAAGGAAATATGAATTTAACTTAAGACACTAAATGTCAACAACAATAATTGAATTGTTTCTTTCTCAAAACTGCTTCTATGAAAGGTTACTCTTCTACATCAATAGGAGAAGAGTATTACAATACAGGAGCTGAACATTGGGAGTCATTTTTGCTGAGATGTTCACTTTGTAATTACAGTTACTCTGGCAGTCTCTGTAGCATCTTTTACATGTTGTTACTCTCCTTCTAAGATTTAATCCAGGATCACAAACTGTACCAATTTTTTTTTTTTTTTTTTTTTTTGGCAAGCTCTGAATGTAGGAATGTAGGAGCTCAAAATCTTGGCCAGTGGCTTTACACTGGTATTTGGTTTAAAGTAACTTTACATATTTGCCATTGGTCCAGATGAATGATGTCACTAGTAATTCTAGAATCTAGAAATTTTAATACAGTTTTATTGCCATTTTCATGATTTAGAACTCCATATTATTTTTATTGTTAATAATTGACACTGTGGTTTGTTACTTCTCAATCACTGTGATAAGACACTTTTAGCAAAAACACATTGAGGACGGAAGGGTTTAATTTAGTTAATGGTTCCAGAGGCACATAGTCAACCATGGTGGGGAGGGTATAGCAACATATAAACCTGAGCAAGTCAATAGGAGCTAGAAGCCCTCTGTCCAGAATTTTATCTCATACATAAGGCTGATGTGGGAGAGGGCATACTATAATCTTGTCCCCAATCATGAAGTATCACCAACAAATGCTACAGCCTAAAGGTTTGGTAATCTCCTCAAAGAGCACCACCATATGTGACTAAGTATTTGAATATATAAGTCTATGTGAAACATTTCACATTCAAACCACTACTTAAGCTAAAACTTACAAAATAACAGTAATATGATACTTTGGCCCAAAGATTTAAAATCATTGCTAACATTTATTTGAATGAACTACTGTATTTTTAAGGTTTTAGTCTGCCCATTTATTTAATCTATCATCCTTTCTAGTATCTTCTGGCATGATTTTGGAGAGAGATAGAATGAACCAGAGTAACAGAAAGAACTTTCAGTTCTACTGTTGTCTCATCATAGCCTAATAATTAATTTTCATTAATTATGTGTCTTTTTATATTTTAAGTCATCCTGAAATATTAATAAAATAAATACTATACAAAATCACAATAACAATAAATTATACTTTGTAAATGATATAACTAAATCTTACAAGATAAAATCAATAAAAATAAATATGTCTAAAGAAGGTAGCTCTGAACATGCTTCCATGAAATAAAATGTAAATACTTGAGAATACAATTCTTAGTGTGTTATTTTTTAGAGGTCAAGAGTAAGAGTACTTTTTATGAATGTGGCTTCTTGTGATTTTAAAATATTTTCTTATTTATTTGGCTTATAGTTAAAATAAGATGCTATGATAATGAAGTTTCAATAAGCAATGACCCTGTAAACAGGTATTTACTCATTTAAGTTACATATCAATTAAACAACTACTAGAATGGTTCTACAGATGGCTCAGTCAATAAGAACACCTTTTTTATGTGAAATTTCCATAAACCTAAAAAATATACAAGTGACTCCAAAGTATTTAATACTATTTGCAGCTATTATAAAAGGTAATGTTTCCCTTATTTCTTTTTCAGCTCTTCTATGTTTAGTGTATAGAAGGGCTACTGATTTCTTTGAGTTAATCTTGTATCCTGCTACATTGCTGAAGGTGTTTATCAGCTGTAGCAGTTCTTTGGGAGAATTTTGTGGGTCACTTATATATACAATCATATCATCTGCAAATATAGTTTCACTTCTTCTTTTCTAATTTGTATACCTTTAATCTCTTTTTGTTCCCTTATTGCTTTAGCTAAAACTTCGAGAACTATATTGAATAGATAAGGGGAGAGAGGATATCCTTGTCTAGTTCCTGATTTTAGTGGGATTGCTTTGAGTTTTTCTCCATTAAGTTTGATATTGGCTGTTGGCTTCTTGTAAATCACCTTTATTATATTTAGGTATTCTCTCTGTATTACTGATCTCTCCAGGGCTTTAATCATAAAGGAGTGTTGGATTTTTATCAAAGGCTTTTACAGCATCTAAGGATATGATCATGTGGTTTTGTTTCTTACCTTGGAGTAACTATAACCAAAGAAGTAACAGACCTTTTGACAAAAATTTTAAATCACTGAAGAAAGAAATTGAAGAGGATATCAGAAAATGGAAAGCTCTCCCATGTTCCTGGATAGGTAGTATCAACATAGTAAAAATGGCAATTCTACCAAAGGCAATCTACAGATTCAATGCACTGCCCATCAAAATCCCAACACAATATTTCTTGGAGCTTGAAAGAACAATACTCAATTTCATTTGGAATAACAGGAAAGCCAGGATTGCCAAAACCATTTTACTCAACAAAAGAACCTCAGGAGGTATCACCATCCCTGACTTCAAGTTATACTATAGAGCTACAGTAATAAAAACAGCCTGGTACTGGCATAAAAACAGACTTGTGGATCAATGGAATAGAATTGAGGATCCAGACATTAACCCAAAAACCTATGAACACCTGATCTTTAACAAAGAGACCCAAAACATTCAATGGAAAAAAGATAGTATATTTAACAAATGGTATTGGCATAGCTGGATGGAAGTATGTGGAAAAATGCAAATAGATCCGAGCCTGTCACCCTTCACAAAACTCAAATCCAAGTGGATCAAAGACCTCAACATAAACCCAGCCAGTTTGAACTTGATAGAAAAGAAAGTGGGAAATACACTTCTACAAATTGGCAGGGGTGACCACTTCCTAAATATAACACCAGTGCCACAGACACTAAGACCAACAATCAATAAGTGGGATCTCCTGAAGCTAGGAAGCTTCTGCAAAGCCAAGGACACTGTCAATAGGACAAAATGACAGCCTACAGAATGGGAAAAGATTTTTACCAACCCTACAAGTGATAGAGGACTGATCTCTAAGATGTATAAAGAGCTCAAGAATCTAGATCCCAAAACCTTGAATAACCCAATCAAAAAATGGGGTACAGATCTAAAAAGGGAATTCTTAGCAGAGGAATTATGAATGGCTGAAAGGCACCTGAAAAAGTGCTTATCATCTTTAGCCATCAGAGAAGTGCAAATCAAAACAACTTTGAGATACCACCTAACACCTGTTAGATTGGCTAAGATAAAAGGCACAGATGACAGCCTATGCTGGAGAGGATGTGGATCAAGGGGAACACTCCTCCATTGTTGGTGGGAGTGTAAGCTTGTTCAGCCACTTTGGAATGCAATATGGAGGTTTCTCAGTAAATTGAGAATCAATCTCCCCAAGGACCCAGCAATACCACTTCTGGGTGTATTCCCTAAAGATGCACAGTCACACTCCAAAGGTATTAGCTCCACTATGTTCTTAACAGCATTATTTGTAATAGCAAGAACTTGGAAACAACCTAGATGCCCCTCAACTGAAGAATGAATTAACAAACTGTGATACATCTACACAATGGAATACTACTCAGCAGTAAGAAAAAATGATATCCTTAAATTTGCAGGCAAGTGGATGGATTTGGAGAATATTCTCCTGAGTGAGGTATCACAAACTCAGAAAGATAAGCAGGGGATGTACTCACTCATTAGTGGTCTCTAAACAAACTAACAAGAAAAAAGCCAAGCATGCCCAAGCTGCAAACCACAACCACTGAACAGCTTGGGATCAGAAACACCCTGGACTGACCCTTCGGATCCCACTACACCTATATGAACACCTGACTCACTCTCTTGAGGGAGGGGGGACAAAACTGGATTTGCCAGGAGTGGAGACTGAACTAAGCATTATTTGATGAGTGTGACCATGGGACTGTCTGCAGCCTGCCCAGGAAGGGGATAGGGAGTTGTGGAGAAGAAAAAATGACCTGATGTGGCGGGAGGGAGAAGGGACCTTGAATGGGGATATACAGGGATAGGAAAAAAAAAAATCCAGAGGGAAAGCTGAACACAAAGTAATTTTATGTGTAGCCAATTATTTGCATTATCACCCTTGAAAAGTCATGTTTATGATTTTTATTTTCTTTATAGTTATTTTTAACTTATCAGCATTTTAAATCCGATTTACTGTTTTTCTTGATAAATACAAAAAAAAAAAAGTGAAACCATGTGTTTCAAATAAAAAATACACACATTAACACAGCATGTCTTATTGGAAAAAAATCGATGTTCAAATTTCAAAATCTCAGAATCCTCATAAAAGACAAGAATGGCAGTGAACATTTTCAAATGGAGAAAAGAAGTATTCTCCCTTAATTAAGGAGGTATGAAAGATTGATGACTTTGTGGGCAGAAAGGCAGTTTTCTTCAAGGCTACGGTACTTGGTTAGTTGAGGAAAGTCCAGAGGCTGGCTCCAAATCTATGAGGATATAGAAAACAAACAAACAAAAAAAATAGATTAGAGGTAGGATTTAAAAAAAAAGACACCAAGGTTGAAGGTGCAGAAATGTGGCAAGTGTAACTAGGAAGAATCATTGGGAAGAAATGCTGGTTTTAAAAGAAACTCTAGTTTTAATAATACCGCCTTGGCAGTTGGTTGTGATTGCCAAGATTGGTGTACAGAGTGTCAATCAACTGTTAACACTGTTTTCTGTTTGCTCCAAATCAACCAACCAACCAACCAAACAAACAAACAAACAAACAAACAAACAAATAAATAAAATGCCCATATTATTTCAAGCCTTTTGGGTGAAGATGATAAAAAAGTAAGCTGTTTGAAACTCTTAATTATTATTTTCTTAATAATCTAGGTATGACTATGTGTATGTACAAGCCCTCTGTTTGAGAGCAGAGAATCATTGATTCTGAAAGCATACAGACCAATGAACTTCACAGAAATGTCAGGCTTGAGCCTTTTTTCAAGACCTTGTTCAAAAAATAAGGAGGTGTAGACAACAGAAGAAAGTATATAAAACCTTCTACTGGCCTCTTCATTTACAGATATGGGCAGATGTACATGCACACAAAGGCACCATACCATACACACAAACTCACATATACACACACACACAATACCCTCACACATGTGCACATGCACAAATATATTTTTGAATAATTGAATCAATGTTTTCTATTTGCACAAAGCTAGCTCCTTTAAATTTTTAGCATGTTTCACCTAGTAATTAAACAAAATATTCTTTTAATTTTTGTATTAATTTTTATTATCATATTTATTTATCTTATTTTTTTTTAATACACAGTTTCTCCATGTAGCCCTGTCTGTACTGTAACTCTCTCTGTGTAAACCAGGCTAACCTTGAACATACAGAGAGATACCTGCTTCTGCTTCTGGAGTTGTGAGGGTTAAATATGGCTTTTGTTTTAATTTTACAAGGCAAAAATGTATTTCATATCCAGATTTTAACATCCTGCCCTGCTTTTGAAATTAACATTTTGCTAATTAGCCTTCATTCTTTTTAAGATGGAGGGTTTAGAGATGAAGAATGCACATAAGGGGTAAATTATATGGTCAGGGGTAAATTATATAGTCTTGATTGGACAGGAAAGGCTACTGAGCATATGTTCATGCCCAGCTCTACACACACAGAGACTTCCCTACCCATGAGGTTAGATTGACTTCTAATTTAGGACCTAAAATATAAAGTTTTTGGTAACTTTCTTATCTCATAAATAGTTTTATCCCTTTAGAAAAGAAGTCTGATTCTCAAAAATATCAATGTTATTTCACATTTTTATTCACATCTCACATATTAACTTTACAGCTGTTCTCCCAACAATGTATCCAAGTCAGTTCTAAGGACAACAGGAGTCCATCTTTGCTAAATCATAATACCAAAAGAAGACAGAAAGAGCTCATCCTTAAAAGTTCACTAAGTTTTTCCTAAATTACTTGTGAACATATAATAAGCATTTGGTGTATAACAAATAGCATGTTTCCTAGTAGTTTTGACAGGTAGGTTTGAAATTCTAATATTCTTTGAATGCTTGTTTTACAAACACAATTCAGTAGAGAACTCACATGGGAAGGAAACTCTGGTTTTAATAATACCGCCTTGGCATTTGGTTGTGATTGCCTAGATTGGTGTACAGAGTGCCAATCAACTGTTAACACTGTTTTCTGTTTGCTCCAAATCAACCAACCAAACAAACAAACAAACAAATAAATAAATAAAATGCCCATATTATTTCCAGCCTTTTGGGTATGATAGAGCATTTTACTTTATAGCAAAGATGTTTTCTGTGTTCTTATTATTTATTTAAGTAAAAAACATCTATGAGTTGGTCTTCTGAATCAATGTTTCTCTTTAGATTGTAAGATTCTTTTTTAAAAAATGCTAACTGTACTTTTTCTTCTATAAGTTTTTCTGGATTTTGATGTTTACTGTTAATTCTATTGCATTCTCTCCTTTCCTCAAAACAAGAAATTATACACTGAGTCACCTGTTGCCTTTTTCAGAGTTCTTAGGTCTTTTGAATATCGGTGTTACATCATTAAATATTTTATAATAATTTGAATTAAGAATTTTTTTGGTGGAACTTTGAATTTAGCCTATATTTATGAGAGGCTTGGTTTCTTTTTTGTTTGCTTTCTGAGTTCAGCAACCCATGTTACAATTTATTTCTCCTCCTGTGACAGATAGTTGAGAGGGAACCAAATGAAATAATTTAGAAGAAAGAGACATAAGGCTCACTCTTTCAGATTTCAGTAAGTCTTCTGCCTCCACTGTTTGTGTACTATAAAGAGAAGAAGCCACATGGTAGAAAGTTGGGACACCTCATGGAAGTTAGAGAGCAGAAAAAGAATAATATTTTTATTCAGTTGAGGAAGATAATCTTGGAAAAGCACTGAACACACTGATGTCAGGACTTTGCCCTTCAGCTAACACTTTCTAGAAACACTCACAAAGATACAGCTAGAGATGTGTTTAATTAATTTAAATTTTTCACAGTCCAATCAAGTTTAGAGTCAAGATTAAACATGACACTCAATTTTCGCTTTTAAAACCTGATATTGAATTTCAGATTCAGAACAGTATATTGAATCCCTGTATTCCCTGTTGCCAAAGTTACCACCTCCTTTTCAATGTGGAATATACTACATGAGGTTCATTGTTCCCTTTTTAGATGATTTGGTACCAGGTAGCTTTCAGATGTCAAATTACAGGTATGTTCTCATGAATTCTGAAAGTCCTGTTTCATGTAGGATCTGTGTTTTGATTGTAATCTCTGTTGTGCCTTACCCCTTCAAACTCTGAGCTGCCTCTTCTGCTAAAGGTTTTTACTAGCTACTCATCATTTGAAATATCCAGGGATTTTAATGTTCTAGTGGTTGGCAATTGCATGGCCCCTATTTTATTTTCCTCTGTCTTAACTTCTATGAGAACTTTATGGTATGTATAATATGATTTAAATCCATGTGGCCTCTAGAATCTAATATGAACATGATTTCATTTAAATAATTACCTACTTTGGGCTGTAATACCTGTGTATGCACATTTGATTAATTTTCATTTTGTGTGATTGGGCATCAAAAGTCATGTGTGTTTTGGAGTTGGATAGTTGGTTCAAGAGTTAAGAATGAGCAAAACTTGGGAGAGTAGAAACCTTAATTAGAATATATTTTATGAACCAAATCCATTTCCAGTAAAAGAAATAGAAAACTGAAAAAAAAATAAGCAAAAGAAACAAAACAAGAATACTGTTCTGGCAGAGAATCTGTGATCAATTAAAAGTGCCCATGTGGTGGATCAAAATCATTTCTAATTCCAGTAACAGAGCATTTGATAAACTATTTTGGCTTATGCAGGCTTCTGGCAAACAGGGGATGCACATATACAAATGCATTTAAAACATCAATGTACATAAAATAAAGCGGAGATCTTGGACACTGTTATGTTGGTTAGTTTTTGTTGTTGTTTTTGTTAGCCACAAGGCTAGACACAGCATGGAAGATTGAATCTCAGTTGAACAATTGCCTTTATCAGGTTGGCCCATGGGCATGTCTATGGAGCATCTTCTTCATTGGTAATTGATGTGGGAGGAGCTGGCCCATTGTGGGCAGTGCCATTTCTTAGTAGGTAGGCTGGGATGTTAAAGAAAAGTGGACAAACATGAACATGAGGGCAAGACAGTAAGCATATTAAGACTATCTACCTGAGTCTTTAGTTTAAATTCTGAATCATTTTAAAGTTTCAAAGGTAGTAAATGTTAACATTGTAATGATTGATCTCCAGCCTGAGATGGCACAGTATGAAAGCATTGTGACTATAATTTAACAAGAGGTGAGTGTATGGGCTTATATATTCCTGCTAAACCATCAGGTTTGCATTATGAAATACATGGCAAAAGTCACTCAGACAGTATCCATATGTGAATCTAGTTGTTGAAAGTAATTTAAAAATATATTTATATGTATTTTATTTGATTCATATAATTTCATTTGAAAAAAAGATTTGTTTTTATAGAATGTGTATGTGTTTGCATGTATGCATACATACCACATCCATGTATGATGCCTATTAATGGCAGAATATTGTGTCAGTTATCCTAGGACTGGAATTATTGATGATTTCCTGTCAGTCACCTTGTGGGTCCTGAAAATTGAAGCTAGATATTCTGGAAATCAAACCAGTGCTCATGCCTATTTTGGAGTTGTTAATCAAAAGTATACAAGAGCCTTACTAAAACCTTGTAGTTTTGTAAATAAGTTATTAAATTCCTGTTTTCTGTTACTATATCATGTAAAAATTACAGGGTTTTACCAAATTTTGACAGATGGATGTGCGGTGTAACACATGCCCCTTTGGATGCATGTGAACACTGACTTCTGCAAATGGGAGACAAAGTAACTATTCCAAATTTGAAATTCAAATCACAGTCAAGGTAAAGATGACTGAATTTGTAAAAGTAGGGTTGGCTTTAGGCTATTTCTCAGCAGGGCATTCTCTGCAGTGTGTACTGGCATGAACATCATTGGACACTTAGTTATTTACTGAAGGCCAGAAGTTTATGAGTACCATTACACTATTGCCAACAAGCATATGAAACTACTCATGAAAACAGTGCAAGGAAAAATCAAGAGGTTAGACAGCTCAGGACTGAAGGTAGCTCTGTAACAGGATGGAGGCAGTCAGAAGAATTGCTACCAGAAGAGTCACTGGCCATGTTAACATTTTTAAACAGAGATGGTGTTAACAGAATCCTATCTACTTGCACATTGGCTGTGTCCTAAGCTACCCCTATACAGGACAAACTCTATAGTATTTAGATGCTCTTTTTTTTTTCTCATCCTGAGCATGTTATCTATCTCAAATTGGGTGTGAATTATTTCTCCTTTTTATGCCATGAAACTAAATTTACCCATATAGATGGAAAGAAATTAGAATCTTCAATTGAAGCATATGGAATATACACACAGATATGATATCTCTCTGGAATATGATGTGTATTGTTGCTACATAAAGATATCTTTTTCTGCCAGTGATACTGTTATATCAGTTACATGAAAAGATAATTTAGAAACAATGCATCATAAACCTCATTTTAGGCATAATGATAAACAAGTCAATGCTGACAGTTCAATAGTGATAGTAAATGAGTGAATAATCTCATATTCCTTCTAGTTTCCTTGTCAACCCTCAATAACAAGTCACAGAGATTCAAGAATATTATACTTATTGAGCATAAAGTTTGCTTTTGTTTTTAAAAGTGCATTGTAGCTGTGATAGATGGAAAGAGAGAGGCATGAGAAATGAGTGTTTACAACCAACCTGAGAACTACAGAGTGAATGTTTCTAGAATAGTCTGTGAAAATTAGTAAGGTTTTATCAGAAATGAAGAATGAAAGAAAAAGATAGAGATAAATTTAATACAATACAGCCACATTTTTATAACTAGAAGTAATCATGAGATAGTGTCTTATCTGGACTTAAAATTCCAGAGTAGAATATGAGGTTTAGAATGTCATGATGCATAATTATTGTCATAATGATGCAGAACAATTTGCTGATACAGAACCTAAGCTTTCATCACCTACAGTTTTATAAAATATTTCTTCTCAGTGACCAGTTTCAAAGTGATGTTTAGTTGACCGATGTGGTTAAAAAGAATTTTGAATTGAAAAATATTCTCTTACCATGTTTCCTGTGATACAGACACTCCATGGCAAAAGATCTCCAAATGTAACATTGCTTTCTTCCTAATCTATATTCTCTATTTGCCTTCCGTGTCCTTCCTTCATTAATTTTCTACTCCCCTTCCTGGACCTAATCTCCTTCACTCATATCTGTTTCTGTTACATTTTCATCTCTTTCTTTTTTATTTTCTTTTTTGCTCTTTCATCAATCAGATACCATCATGCACTATGTGCTGTTTTATGTTCTTTTCCTTATTTTTTTTTATAATAAAGTATCTGAGTTGGATGATTAATAAGAAAATGAGGTTTAACTCACTCACAGCCTTAGAGACTGGAAGTTCAAAATCAGAAGACTGCCTTTGGTCCTGTGACTCTCTAGACTGTGGTGCAATGTGCATAACATCATGTGATGTGTGTGAAATGTCATGACATAGAAGGAAAGATAAGAAAATAGTGCAGTAGAGTCACTCTCCATTTTTATTCACTCCTGTTAGCTGAGGTTCCTAAGAATTTTATCCGCCTCTTCCAAGATTGTGGACAAGACTGTTCTAATTACTTTTCACCAAGCTGACTGATTTTAGGGTTTGCCTCTTTTTTTCTAACATACTGTAAAAACTGTGTAAACAGTACAAACAGTCTTAAGATAGGAAAAAGCCAAGGCATGTTCTGTGTTATCATGAAATTAATAGTCTCATAATTTTTATTAGAAAATTATCTTTCATGACAATAGTTCTTTTTTTGAACTTTAAACTTTTTTATTTTATTTTATTATTATGAACAAAGAAGTCACACTTTTTATCCTTGTATATCCTTATTCAAGATCCCTTCCCCCTCCCACCACATCAGGTCATTATCTTTTCTCCACAATAGTTCTCATAAGGTGACATAATAAACATCAGGTACTTAAATTACATTTCTCCTACTTCCTACTTTTCTTAACACTTAATACACCCTCTTTGAGTATGTGTCTTACATATGAATTAATATAAGGTTTTAGCTTTACAATGGTATTAGCTGATTCATCTTAGTATCAAGAAAATTTGATATTTAAATTTGCTTTTTATTTTTGAATGCTTGAGCATCAAATACTGAGTCTTGTCTATTCTAGACAAACACATTACCATGAAATAATGTTACCAGCCTACATTTTTGGCTTGCATTCTTCCTAAATTCAGTATGATAATTCCTATGTGGTATGGTCACATTAGCTAGACTATACTCAAGAAGGTTTATATTTACAGGTGTTTTAAGTGACCCACAGGGAGTTACTTCCTCTCTGGCACTCTGAGGACATAAAGATAGGAAAACTACAACTTTCTTATCACTGCTGACAGAAAGAGATTCAGTAAACAAATCAAAATCATCATACCATGTTTATACAGACAGAAACCTGGTTTCTTGACCTCGCTTGAAGGTCATTGATTCTCAAGGGCATACAACTATGAAGTTATTCTTTTCCCAGTGCTGCTCTGTGACAAGACAAATTCTTTCTCACTCCCAAAGTGCTGACCCCAAAATCATAATATTTTTGATTAACCTTCAGTGCTCCAGGACATTTAGGAAGAGCAAAGCTTGAGAGGAGCACAGCAGTTTTATTGAGAGACGAGGTAAAGAAAAGGAACTTCCTGCAGGAGTTCCAATGTGCATCAAGTACTGTCTTCCAGTCTGAGTGAGGGAGCTCACTCAAAATTTATCTATAACATTTGTCAAGTAAGGTTGCAAGAGAGAGATAGTGTTTTTGTTATTGACCAGCAAAGGCTTTTAATGTGGGAGTCTATTATATCTTACAGGTGTCATTAAACGTTGTAACTCGACATCAATTTAAAGAAGGCCCAGAACAAGCTAAAAAGAACCTATGGGTTCTATCAGTGTCTGAATACAACCAAAATAGAGACCTGTTCTTATTTTAACCAGTCTCATTTACTCGAGGTTAAAGCACGAGGAACATCTTATTGAAAGAGGATCATGAGGCAATGCAGCATTAATATTGCACCTGTCAAAACAAGTTTTACCTGTTTGCTTATTATATTTCCAGGTCACCATTTTCCCAATAAAATCTGAATTATTAAAATAATGTGCACATAGCCAGCTGCTGTGTATAAAGCTGTTTCTCCACCAGGCTGAAGCCCTAAGAAAGACAATATCTCTCCTTCTGAGTTTTTGTCTGTTGATGTTGTTGGTCTTTTTTTTATAATTTTTATATTATTACTGTGCTTATTCTCCTTGCTTCTTTATTTTGTGACTAATGTTTCTGAAAATGTATTATATAATTTGATATAAATAATCTATTTGAGGTAACAGCACTATAATTTACAATAGCTAAATATACAAAATACAAACAATAGCTAAAGGTAGCTTTTAATCAAGAAGATAATAGGACAGTGAAACAAAGTAGAGCATGAATTACTGGCTTAATTCTTAGAAGAGAGCATGGCAATAGGAGGTGGTTTTGTGAATAAAAGGATATTTACCATTCATTGTTGGGAGATGGAAAAAATAATACATTTCAAAAATTCTCTAGAAAATTTTCCTCACTAGAAATATTTGCTACAGTTTTCTTTGGGCAAGCTTCTAACATTGATGTAGTGAATAAATTTTTAATGTTATTTTATTGTTTTTATTTATATGTCTATTTTTACCATCTAATGACTTTTCAACAATTAATATCCATGAACATGAAGAAGTTTCCATATTAGTCTCAGCTTTTATTATTAAAATTGAAAACTGAAATGAACTGGCTAGTTGTTGGCAATTTGACATAAAGTAGAATGGGCTGGAGCAAACAAACTTAAATTGAGGAACTGTTTCCATCACATACTCCTTTGGGCCTGTCTATGGGATCATTTTCCTGTTTAGTGATGGTCGAGGGAGGGCCCATCACTGGAGGAGGCACCACTCCTCAGCATATGGTCCTAAGTTGTATAAGAAAGCAAGCTAAACCCTGATGAAGCTGGAGAGAAGACACAGTACATGGGTGCACTTGTTTCTGTCAGAAGGTCCACATGGTGCTTCACAACCATCTGGAGCTCCACGTCTAGGCTCTTCAGTGTCTTCTACCAATCCTTCTAGCTATTAGGCATATATATATATATATATATATATATATATATATATATATATATATAAAGAAAGTGGAGCAAACCATGGTGAGTAAACCAGTGAGCAGCATTCCTCTATGGCTTCTGTTCTAGGGTTTCCTTTCAATACCTGCTTTGGCATCCTACCATGAACTATAAAATATAATCCAAGTAAACCTCTTTGGTTTTGGTCATTTTTTTATCACAACAACTAAAATTAAACTAGGGCATAAATTATGCACCATGATGAAGGCACTAACTTCATTAATCAAAAATATCTGAAATGAAGGAATAGAGAAGGTAAACTGCTTTTCTGCCTTCTTAGAGATTCAACTCAAATGTTTTAGTCACTTAAGAATTAAATAATGTAATAACTTTAAGTGTTTCAGCTAGGATGAATCACATCAATATCTTAGGTTTACATAAGAACTTGCATGTCTGAATGAAAATCATAAATGTATCACATGTGAAACAATGTGGGAAGCAGCTGATTCTGGGAAAATGGTAAAAATTTTCACAAGATTCTTGGTTTATTTGGAACTTTAAGGTTTTCTGAATCCTAAGAGCTGAGCTGAAACTTTCCATTGAGATTTTCATCAAACATTAGGGAGAGGGGTGTAAATAACAAAACTAAAGGCAAAAATAGGCGTGCATGTGTTTGCACCAGATTCTCTATGGATATGCTATGGGTGTTGCTTAATATTTTTGTAAGACTCCTAACAGTAGAAATAGTGTATTTCTGGTGTGCTTGCCTGTTCTTGGGACTATTTTCCAAATACTTGGTTGGAGTTACCTAGTCTAGCTTTGATATAAGGGATTTTGCCTGTCTTTCTGTATCTTTTTTTTTTTGTCTGGCTTGACTGTGGTCTCATGAAGGCCTGCTCTTTTTTGCAGAGGAAACAGGATGAGTAGATCTGGAGGAAAGGGTATGTGGTAGACAGCTAGAAGATGAGGATAGAGGCAAATCTGTGGGTAAATTGTATTGTATGAGTGAAGAAATCTATTTTCAGTCTAAAACAAATGACAAAGATGGAAATGTAGCCTCATGATAGGGTTAGAATGTTTGTCAGGATTGGGGATAACATCCAATAGGGGCCTACAGCAGGTAAGCACACATTTAACAGACAGACATTCTTAGGTGTCCCGGAAAGATTAATGATAGCCTGTACCACATGAAAATAATGAAATAAGCAAATTAAACTGTGTACCTCTTCTCTCTCTCTCTCTCTCTCTCTCTCTCTCTCTCTCTCTCTCTCTGTTTGTGTGTGTATGTATGTGTAGGATAAGTGTGTCTATGTCTAGTTTCTAACAGTGTTTAAAATTGTGCTGTCATGAAAGATTTAGAATCATTTGGTTCTTGCCAGTTGCAAGAGAAAAGTCTGGAGAAAAGTACCTGGGAAAAATACAGTTGATTGTTCATTAGTGTTTCTAAGTCACAATTAGACTGAAAATACACTTTCAACAATGTTTCCCTGTTAATGGGCCTTGTGTCCACTCCAACAATTATGTTATGTATGTTCTTCATGTTGAAGAGGAAGGCCCTAAGTATTGCTATCTCCTGTGACCATTATTTCACACCTAAAAATTTTTGTGCAGAACTAGAATGCCTTAACACACTACTCTATATAACTGACAGAAAACCATTTAGTTCACAATCCTGAGTTATTATTTCACATCTGATCTCAGGTATTAATCTAATAAGGCCATTATTTGGAGAGAGACAGTGAGAGAGAGAGAGAGAGAGAGAGAGTCTTGTTTTGGTTTTGATTTTGTTTCAAAATCTGGAAACAATTTTTATTTTAGTTTTAAAGAAAAACTACCAAGGAAGATCTCCCTATGTGTGCTCCTCTGGTAGGAATGTCTACTATGTAAAGGGAGTGCTGCTTTTGAGAGAGGGAAGGAGGTACAAACCATCAAAAACAAATTTTTAGCTTCTGTCTGCAAGAGATAGGGACAGAGATAGATAGATAGATAGATAGATAGATAGATAGATAGATAGATAGATAGATAAACAGAGACAGAGAGAGAAAAAGAAAAGAGAAAAGAGAAATTGTACCTTTTCGAAGTAAGGACTCAAAACTCAAGAATTCAGGCAGACTCGGCTAGAACTCATGCTACTTGGCTCCTGTAGCATGATCGGGTAGACATTCTGGAAATGAGAAGTACTGTGTTTTACTGAATGAACAATTATTTTATCTATCTCCTTGGCATAACTAAATGTAAACCCACTTTTTTGTTGGGTTCCTGCTCTCTGAGTAGGCAAGGAGATTGATCCTCCCCAATTGGAATGTTAAGTCTTCACCCAGGCCAAAGTTTCTATTTTCTTGATCAGAAGGAATTTCCCATAATGTAATAATAAGTTTCTGGCCTGTCCAGCCCATGATCCAGACCCCCAGGCCCCCAAACCTGCAGTCCTGCTGTCCCACAAAATTATACAGATGCATATATTAATAATACTCTGCTTGCTAATTGACCTGGGGTCCAGGCGTATAACTTGGTAACTCTTATTTCTTAAACTAACCCTTCAGCCATGTTAGCTCGGTACCTTTTCTCAGCAGCATTTCAACTTCTTTCCTATACATCTCACTGGCATTTCTCTGGCATCTCTACTCTGCTTTTACTGTTCTCAGAGTTTTCTTAACCTGGTAGCTCCACCAACACTTCCTGTCTGCTTTCAGTCAATCAGCATTTTTATTAAACCAGAAGGTGGTATAATTATCTACAATGTAACATAATCCCAGTACAATTTAATGGGACTTTCTTGCTACTCCAAAAAATTAACTTGTATAAACGATGGATTAAAACATAATTGATAGGAAATAGCAATGTTTTCATAGAGTACAGGTATCAGGGTGGTGAGGACTACACATCTTTTCAGAAGTATTTTAGCTTGATTTGTTTTTAATAAGATTAGGGTCATGGAAATTTTGAAGCACAAAAAATAATAAAAAATGACATTATAGCAAAAGAACTTAAATTGTTCTGAGAAAAAAAAGGATAATCTTTATTGAAAAGGGCCTCATGGAGAATTGGTCAAGGACTTTATCTTGAGTCATCTCTTGCTTTTTTCTGTATAGTTTCCAAATGATGGTTTTTGTCATCCTGCTCTTAAATCTTTCATTTTATGCAGTTGGATCAGTAAGAGCACCAGATTTCTTATGTATGATGTTCATATTAGATTCTAGGGTGGATTTGTTTATAGCTGTGTGTCAAGCAAACATTGCAGTTCTTGAAGTAGATACAATCAAATGACTTATTAAACATAGTCAGTGTGTATTTATTATGACCAGATTTTAAATCCCTGTTCTTCTTAGATAGTACCCTAAGTCAATATCCAAATTTAAAATAACAGTTAACATCCTGATCACTATATATCTCAAATAGATGTAGTTTATATTTGTTGTGTCTAGCTATATCTGCTTCTCTATTTTCATAGGACTCAATAGCAACTACTGTGTCTGTCTTAATGTATCTGTTACTATCTGTATGAATCCAGATATTTGACAAACTATGTTGAACTACCTATATGAGGCCCAGTAGTAATCACTGAATATACAAATAAAAGATAGGTTACAATCTGAATGTGTTTGTACTATGAGGTAAAATTGATGGTTGCTTTTAAAAAACCTATGAGCTTCAAAAGTTTGTGGGAAGTTGCCAAAAAACTTATGTGAGTGAAAACAAACAGAGCCCCTCAACTCTGCTTGAAAAAAGGTAATTGGCTGGAGAGATGGCTCAGTGGTTAAGAGCACCGACTGTTCTTGAGGAGGACCTGACTTCAATTCCCAGATGCACATGGTAGCTGGCAACTGTCTGTAATTCCAAGATCTGACATCCTTCCACAGTTATACATGCAGGCAAAACACCAATTCACATAAAATAAAAAGTAAGTATTTTGTTTTAAAAGAAAAAAAAGTATTTAGCAATTGACAAAGTCTGCTCACAGATGATAATTAAGATCTGTGTATACAAACTTGATGATCAAAATATGATGCTTTTTTCCAACTATATTAAATTTATTGTGAACTAAGAGGACCCAGCTAAAATTAGAAGAATATTAGGTACATATGTCAATCATTTTTCATGATAAGGTCCCAAAGTGATATCATACCCCTATATTGAACTGGTATTTATTTTCCATTTTGCAGTTGGTCAGCTACTGCAGTATGATTTTTAAAAAGTAACAAAAAAACCAGAATTTTATTCAGAGTTCTCAGCTGTACAACAGAGGGTCCCTGTACAAATAATTTAGTTTTACATGCAATAACACAAGGTACAAAATATAAAGAAAAGGATGTATGGCATTAAAGTAGGATTTCAAAGGACTAGCAGTCCTATTGAAGCAAGGCATTCTGGGATAGGGACAAAAGGAGATGGGCCATCTTGAGACCTCAGAATGGGGGTGTGGGGTTGTGTTGTGAAGCCAGCCTACCTGAACTTGAGCTCCATTCATTATTAACAATGCATTATTGCAAAGCTCCTGCACCTTCTTCTTGTGTAAAGCACAGGCTTGGTGCAGTATCCGCATTTCTCCAAGAGAGAAGGAAAGATGGAAAGAAGGGAGCTTGTATCTATAGCAACATTCCTGTGTTGATATTGAAGCCTGAAATTCTGCATTTAGGATGAAAGGGGGTTTGAATAACTGGCTGCAGGCAGGGAAAAGTGATAAGGGTGACTTTACGACATCACATTACAAGTGATCAGACAACAGCTATTGCAGTAAAAAGCAGTATGGGGTAGAAAAATACCTTCATTAAATGACTGTTACATAATGGGCCCTGTGGGAAGGATTTAAATATTGTTTCCATGATGGTCTTACAAATAATCTAGAATCGTGGGAAACTAATTTCTCCATTTTCTAATTGAGGAAATTATAGTCAAGGCCACACAATAAGCATAAATTCAAACTAAAGCTGCTACATTCTAACTCTCCTATCATAGCATTCAAAACAAATTTAGGCACCCTGACTAAAATAAATAGAGGTGAAAGGCCAACATGATATCCCAGTAGGTAAAGATGCTTGCTGTCAATCATGAAGTCCTGAGTTTAGTTACAGGGACCTGCATGGACTCCACATACATCACACACACACATACACACACACACACACACACACACACACACACACACACACCAATAAGTGTATAATATATTTCAAGTCTAATTTAAACAAAATTTCAGATCTTATAGAAGCTCTCCAGAAACCACTGAATTTTAAAATGAGCTCACAATGTACCTAAGTTTGAGTTGTAAGTTATTGCTAAAGAAACAGATTTCTAATTTGTTTTGGATTTTATAGGATTTGGGGTAGGGGGTATTCTATGCTTCCAGATAAGTAAAATTAAAACAAAACTTTTAAATTAAAACAAAAAGATAATAAATACAAAAAGCTCAGTACCCTAAATAATAGTGGCAAAACAGTCTCTGGAGTCTGTTGAATATGTCTGGGTGGGTAAAAGCACTTGCTTCACTAGTATGGGGGCCTCATTTCAAACCAGTCATGGTAAACGGCTTGAGACTTTAACCTTGACATTAGGGTTTACTTGGATAGGTGGATCTTAACAGCTCATTCACCAAAATAATAAGTTTCTAGGTTAGTGAGAGGCACAGACTCAGAGAAGCAAGACAACAGTAGAGAAAGACAATCTCCTGCTCTACATTCTTTGTTTACATGTCTGAGTTCAGGCACCAATGCAATCACCATACACATACACATCCTATTCATACTACTTATAGAGAACAAGAGGCTGTCAGGATAATATGTTTCTATGAAAAAAGTGCTAAAAACTTTATGTTTAGCTTTGGGAAATTACAGCTTGGAAGTGATCTGTTTATGACTTTCAAATACATTGATGGTTAGCAGGTGACTATGTGTCCATGTCTAAGGACACACACCTAGAAAAGAATAGATGTCCTAGTATTTAGGGAAGTTAAATAAATTACTGCTTCCGTAATGGATGAAATGATCCCCTTGGACACTCTTACGCTTAGAATCACTGAAATACAAGTGGCTTTCTTTGTTTTTAACTTCTGTACAACCATTTGTATATTCAGTTTAAAGGGAATATTTGGGGGGGTGACTAGATTTTTTTTGCCAATATTTAAGAAATTTGGTATATATTTATAAACATACCAAATGTACATGAGAAAGTTTGAATAAAATGAAAATCATTTATCTCTGGAAGTCATTCTTCATATATGTTGTTCACTTTAAAACAGTTTATACAAATTCTCTTTTGGATTAAAAGTGAGAGCACTCAGGGTAATTGTCTATATATTTATACAGTAACTATAGTCATAATCCTGTGGATGTCTTCCTATTTGTGTAGTGCCTATTTTGTTTAAACTGATTTTATTGTATGTTAGAAGGTAAGATTATTTTTTTTCTATTTTTTACAACATTAGTAAAGGGGAAAGGGGAGCTCTTAATTATATCATTTATTCTTAATACACAGTTTTGTGTTACATGTAGGTTTTTAACTTGGTAACCATTCATTTAGAGTCACAGTTGTACACAGAATTTATATGTGAGAATAAATTTTAAAATGCCAGTCTTATAATACACTCATTAAGATATAGGAACAGAGAAAAGAAATATTTCTCATTTATTACTATCTCTATAATTTAACTTTGAAATCATCAAGTTATGATGAGGGTAGACCACCAAACCCTTACATATCTTTGTCATAGCAAGTGTATGTGTGTTGGGTTGTTGGATAAGTTCCTCTTGGAAGATGCCTTATTTGGATGTCTCCTATTAAAACACTCAGTCGTTAAAATCACACTAAATATCCACTAGCCTGGCAGATTCCATTTTCAGATGTCATGTTAAAAATTCAATTGATCCAAGCACCCCCACCTTTACCCCACCAAGCTATTGCTGAAATCCCAATATATAATTATACTTAATATTTCATTGTTCTGTATTTTCATATGCCAGTCAAGCAGATACCTGTCTCAGGTTCATTTACCAGAACAGAGCACCTTATCCATTGAAACACCCAACAGAGAAGTTGCTTTCAGTTAAAGGCAGTTTGTTTAACACCTGTTTCAGTCAAAACACAAACCCTTATACTTGCTTTGTTTGAACCACTTTTGGAAACTCATGTGTCTATTTTATCATGTAGAATAAATTTCACCAACCTACATTCACGTGTGTCCATCACAAGAGGATTTGTTGCATTTCACTTTGCTCCTGGCACTTTGGCCTCAATGATATCTTTGGAAGAAGAAAATCAAAATTTCCAACTATTTTTTCTATATCATTTGATTCCACACCTAAATTTTAGATGGTATACTGTTTTAAGTATCTGGAGTTTATATATGTCAATCATTGGAACAATAACTCTTCTGGAATTAAAGGCAAACTTGTAGTTAGAAGTTCCTATACCCTGTTTGTCTGGTCCCACAGCCATTTAGTCCCATATAATCTCACAAAGGTTTATATTAATTGTAAAATGTTTGTTCTATGCCTCAGGCTTATTACTTAGTAACTCTTACTCTTAAAATAAACCATGATTCTTATCCATGTTTATTCATGTGGCTTGGTGCTTCTTTCTCACTGCAGCATTCTTGTCTTCCTCTGTGTCAGGATCAAGTCTGCTCTATTCTTCCTTTTCCTAAAACTCTCCTTGTTTGATCACCCTGTCAATACTTTCTGTCTGCCTATCTTCTGGCTAATCAGCATTTTATTAAACTAGTATTTACATTGAAAAATATTTACAGCAAGAATTCCAGTATTTTTTAAATATTTATTATGTCAATCAGTAAAAATAACTGGATATGTGATAGAATAAATAGAATAGCACATCAAAATACACGTTAAATAAAAGATCCTAAAAACCATTATGTATCAGAATTTGGGCCTATGTTGTATATAAATTTTACATTTTAGATTTTAATAGCTTTTTGTTTTTTCATGTTTTTCCATTTAGAGACTTTCTAGTTTGCTACATAATATACTGAAGGTTACAGTTCAAAACAGACAAACAAAAATACAAAGAGTATAGTTTAAAGAATACTGGAGGTAACATCACAAAATAATGGACAATGGACTAGTTTATCATTCACATACACTGAACTAGAGCAAGTGTGTGAGACAGATGTAGATCCTCAACATTGGGATGTGCCTCTTTTAATTTTCATCTAATGCCTTCATTGCTTATGAGTTAGTCATGTGTAGTGTTAGAATTTTTTTCAAATACAGTTTAATCAGTTGTTAATTAAAAGTAAATCATTACATTTTTTAAGATATGATATAATACTCCTTTCTGATGAATAGCAATTGCTCTTTTTTTTCTTTGCTTTTGTTGTATAAAACTGAGCTCTAAGATTTGAATGATTAAATATTACCAGCCACAATTATGGTGATGTTCTCACTTAACATTTTGTCTTTGTGAGCTATCTTGAACTAGTCAATGCTTTTGAAAAACATAAGTGCTTATTTGATGTCTATATTATGAATATCACTCATGATTGATATTTGGAAATTAGCTCATAAATGGGTTTACTTGAATGTAACCTAATTGCATTTCTTTTGTGCTCATACTTTATTGCTATGTTTAATGGTTTGTCTTATGCTTTATAGCATAATAAATTTTATTTCCTTGCACTGTCCTATAAATAACCTGAAGGTCTTTTAATTAGGATAATTAGAGTAGCTGTCTTTACCTTGCAAACATTTAGTGTTCCATGTACTAGAGAAATATATTGAATGTGCATTTATCTCCAGCCAGTTTAACATGATATACACTTACTGATAGATATATACACACATATACATACACATACCTACATGTGCACAGATATAAATTCAGACTATTTTCTCAAGAGAGCATACTTTACACTTGTTTAGCAATTATCTCTTCTACTTACTATTAAACTGCATTTTAATTTTACAGATGCATTTGTTGAGTGGAAACAATTGAAGCAGATATTACGTAGTCCAGGCTGGCCTTGAACTTCTGATAATACTGCTTATTTTCCTCAAGTGCCTCTATTTCAGTTTTATGCCACTATTGTGAAGTAAGAATTCTTCCCTGCCCCTTAAATGAGACTTTCCTTAGTCTTTATCACTATGGAGTAATGAAAATGTCTCCCGGTATACTGTGTCACATTAACTTTTAGCAGTAATGAACTTGCAAAGTCATCATGAAGCTCAAACTTAAGAGTAAACTGCTTTAAGTTTTTTAGTGACCAGGCATCCTAGATATCACTGTGGAAGATTCTCACCGAACATTCACAGAACCATGCACCCGAAGAGAGTAAACTTAGCTCAAATAACCCCATCTTGAATTCTAGTAGCTATTTTATGAAAAAGATAAAAAGTTTATTAAAAAGATAAAAAATTCAGTTTCACATTTCTGGCAGGGGACCTATCTAATTCCGAGAGAAGAATAGACATGTGCCTGACCAGTCCTGGGAAAAGAACATGTCTTATACCTGACCAGTTCTGGCAGACAACCCGACCTAGCAGGCGCCCTGCCCAGTTCTGGGGGAAAAGAAGCAAAGCATTAGCCAAGAGCATGATATGTAGTTAAACCACAATATGTTCCAACCTAGAAACAGCTAATCAAAAACCAGCCACTCCAGGTGGGGTCCATGAATACCTTGGTGTAGAAAGTCCCTAAGCATGAGACAATCAGTAGCACACTTGCACCATGTCCCCAAGCCACTGACTTTGTTGTAGTGTTTGCCTATAAAAGCTAAAAACCTCGGATGAGCAGCTCCTCCTTGCTCTGTTACCACAGAAGCTCCCTGCCTGGTTTGTATTATATTGCCAATAAATCGTGCTATTGCATTCTGGGCATCCTTGTCTCCAGTGGTCTCTCTGGGGGGTCAAGCTTTGGCCATAACAGCACCTATTTTCTTAGATCCACAGACAGTAAATCTAAGAGTTCCCCTTTCATTTTACATATATGTTTTGATAGACAGTTAGCAATCACTGGGCATACAAATATAGATGTAATAAAAGCATAAACCTCTGATAGGTGTTGTTTCTGTAGGGAACAGTCTACTATCATTATTTGTTATTTATTTCCATTAATTTTACTCCTACATCTCAAAATAAAGCATTTCTGCACTAGAAAATTTTGAATTAAAGTTGTAAATCATCCAATATACATTAAACACTTACATACTCACACTTTCTGAACAGTCTTGCTGTATTCATTACTGGCTTCATTCTCTAAATATTGCATCTTTAAAAAAAATCCTAAATATATTTCTTCCTTTAATTTTAAGAAGCAATATATGGGCTTATTTTTAATATTTTTAAATGTATCTTATCAGAATAAGTCTAAGAAAGATGTTGAGGAAGGGAAATTCTGAATATTTGTGAGAAAACTCCAAGAAAACACGAATCTTATAAACTCAGTTTCTTCAAAAATATAGAATCATTCTTGGGATGTGCTCTTGTGACCCTTTTAGTTGTAGTGGATAATAGTAAGTTTACCTTAGTTTATTTATTACAATAAGCTATTTTTATTTGTTCATATGCCTCTATGGAAAAACACATGCGTGCCAGGCACGGCTTACCCTGGTGATCGAGCACTTTACTCTTGAAACTCCTCTTAGTCCTTATGGTATAAATTCTTTGATATTCTGAATAAAATTGGCTCTTGCATGAGACTTTAATCTATGTTTTACCTTTCATTCTCCTAGGTTCCACTGCCTCAAGAGCAGTAAACAGAATTATACATTTATTAAAATTTGAACAAGTTATAGTTTATTTTCCTTAAATGGTAGCTGGTTAATTAATCTAACACTTGAAATAATAATTTGTATTTTCCCAAATGATTTAAAATATTTAAAATATCTTTGTATATAGTCTAAATATTTCAATTTTTTTTTTTACTTCTACTCAGTTTCATGACCCATTTGTCTTTTTTATCCTTACTAACATGATTTATTTTTATTTTAGCATTTTGGGATAATTATGTTTTATACTTATTAATTCATGTCTTGTTATATTTCACATTACCATTTTTATTGCAGATTTACCACTTTTGTCTGTTTTTAAATTTAATATTAAAATTTCTTTAAAATTTAGTATATATATTATAAGTGAACATAAATTTTACTAGAAAATCAACTTATTATATAAAACAACAAATCATTGTTGGACATACATATAAAAAGTGATTGGTTCATTTCAGCTGAATGCCTATAGGCTTTAGGACACAAACACACAGATTTTATAATTAAATAATGATACAGGTTTCATGATATAAATTCATCTAATATGAATTCAAAATATTGACTTATTAACTTATAGAATTCTTTACTTTTGTTTTACACTTATTCTTTTACATTGTTAATGTGTGAATATATATGTGGATTTGTACATGCCACAGTGAATTTTTAGATATCAGAGAACAACATTCAATGGTCGATTATTTTCTTATATGGATACTGAGAATTGAGCTCAAGTAGTCAAGCTTAGCAGCAAGAACCTTTACCTATTCAGTTTACCCCAATTTAGTGATTTCTTGTGTTGTATATGTTTGTGCAATATTGCATGTGTGTTTGTACATGTGTATTCAGTTATAAGTGCACATTTGAATACAGATGTCTATGCATGTGTATGAGCATCAGTGCTTAGCCCTGAAGTTGACCTCAGCTATTGCCTGGACCATTTTCACTTTTAGAGCCAGGATCCCCTGATGAGCTGGAGCTTATCAATTAGCTACATTAGCTAGCCAGCTATACCCAGACATTCCCTGTTGCTGAACTCTGAATGTGCTGAATGAATGTTAGAATTTTAGGCAGCCACAACAGTCTGGTTTTCACATAGGTCCTGAGGGTCAAGCACTTATTTAATGGGCCTCTATCTAGCTTCTATGTGTTGAAAACGAATTTATGGTAGAGGTTGAAATTGGAATTTTGAGAGTATACTGGATTTTTTTCATAGAAATAACTAATTTCTCAATTTGGGGAGAGTAGTAGTAGTACATTTAGGGACAAAGTAAACAATTTAGGGTCCAAGATATACTTGCCAATGTCTTAAGAAAAACGCTTTTCATAAAATGGAACATATTTCTAATAACATTTACAACAGCAGGTGCCTTTCTCATTGGGATGTCTATCTGACATATCACCACTGACCCTGCCATTGTGGTGGGAGTATTTAGGCTAATACAAATTCCCTAGTATTACTTTTTGGAAAATAAAATTCTAAACCAAAAATTAACTCTTGACCAGTCTACAACCAATTTCTTGTCCTTTAAGATATTACATTAAGGTTCAGTAAGCCTGCCTGTTGACTTTGCATCTCTAACCCAGCAAGCACACTCCTATGAAATCTTTCTGCGTGGTTACTGCTTTTTATTTCAAGATGTGTTTTCTTTTCTCAAATCAGCCAGTTTTCACAGTTACCTAAGTTATAGATAAATAACTATAAACTAAATCTTTATATGAATATTCTTGAACATAATTTATTTCATTATTTATCAGAATAGGAAATGGTGTTTGTGAATGGCATGTGATCATAGATTAAGAAAGGAGTAGTTATTATGCTCTATGTACCCAGGTGACAAAGGTCTTGACTTTGCCAAAAATTTGTGGAACTGACACTTCACCTTCTCTGGTTTTGTCAAATGTGATAGCACCAGTTTTTGATTAATATATTCCTCTAGAAGGAAGACTTCACATCCTTCAAACATTTGCCAAATCACTGCGTGCCTTTGATTTCCATGCATTTTAATGTGCCCACATGAAGCCTGCAAACACCAGGAACAAGGGAGTTCAACGCACTAGTTAATCAAAATTCATTGTGGAGGGCTTTGAGATTCTTTCTATTCACCTCTCACTCCTGGTGAAAGGATTTTATTGTGAGTAGTTAATATTTTATAGGAATGCTGTCAGCTTCTTACAGAGCCCAAAGGAGTTATATATTTTTCTGACATATGATGACAATTCCCATCAGTATGTTTAATGTCAGCATCTGTAAGAATTCCTTGATTTTAAAGTTAGATTAAAAAAAAAGCAAGAATTCCAGATGTATCAAATAGGAATAAATTAATATTTTAGATAATTCTTATTATTTGTGCAGACCCTTGGACAGATATATCAAAAGTGACTCTTATTGGGGTGCTCCTTAACTATTGTCTATACACTATAGAATTGTGACAGGAAAGAGAAGTTTTAAGAGCTTTGAACATGTGAAACACAAGCTGGCACAATGTATATATGCACAGTGTATATACATATACATGTTTCTAAACACAAATATACACATAAACATATTTTAAGAAACTGTATATACATCTACACTATAAATTACATATTACATGTAAGAAAATACCTGAAAAATTATCATGTATAAAAGGAAAAGTACCATTCTGGGTTAAACATCATTTATGAAAAATCTAAAATTCTAATATTGTGGATTATATGCAGTCCTCTTTAATATATTAAAAATAAAATTTCAGGCTCAGCTGGTAAAGACTCTTGTTATTTGGTATGAGGACTTGTGTTCCATGCTCATGGCCCACTAAATGGACAGGCATTGTCTTCCCCTAGATGGCCTCCGACCTCCACATGTGCATCCTACAAATGCAATCTTCCCAGAATGTAATTCTTGTCCCAATGCTCAAGACCATAAAAGGTTATTGGAATATATTTTGCACTGTGTGACAGACTCTAAATTAACTGAAATCAGAGGAATTTGCTTTGCTAGGTGCAGTTCCATTTTTTAATTTTTTTTCTCCTAAGGAACTTAAAAGGAATCAAGAAAATTACATCTACCAGTAAAATGGTAATTGAATTGACAATGAATCCTTGCTAAAGACAGCAACTGACTTAATACTGAAAAATTATTCAGTTTACGGATATTGCTGACCTTTTCACAAATTAAAGTGAATCTACCAATTTTGGCAATAGGTCCTCTAAAGTACTAAGATTATAGAAAATAATCTATTGGTTTTATTGTTAATAGTGCATACATGTTGCTGGGTCCTAACAGTACCCTCTGTAAAATGTCAATGACACACTCTTTTATTCAACAATGGGGAGAGCCTTATATACCCTCCTCCAAGCACCCAGGCTGTATCATGACCTGATGATGTTCTATGGCTGTCCCTCATTGGCTAGACATGATCAGGAGCTCTGGAAGCATATATTGCTAGGCAGATTCCAAAAGTCAGGAACTTTGGGTAATGCCTAATGCTAGGCAGATTCCAAGCAATCAGGCACATTGGTCAGTGGCTGTTTCTAGGCCTTTTGGTAGATCCCAGGTTGGCTTATAGGGGGTATATAATGTGTATTGCTTGGCAACTGGATTGAGCCAATTTCTTTGGCCCTATGTGCCTGTCCTACTATACAGATTGAGTCCTATTAAGCATTAAAGGAAGATAATAGCAAATTGATTTTTAAAAAAATTATACCAAAATTTAACTCTATAATAAGTTTCTACAGCACCAGGAAGATTCTTGACTATTTCTTGTGTCTGCTCTCTTGGAATCATAGTTTGAAGGGGAAATCCTCTAGTTTTCAAACATGTCCTAGATAGAATTTTGAAATACTAATATCTCAGTGTATAGTCAATTCAGTTATAGAAACACTAAATTTTACTTTCTAATAAAAAGAAATAGAATCATATCAGAGGTTATTATGTTCTATTTTGTTTTTCCAAAAAAAACCTGTAATTTCTTGCATTCTATATAGATTAAGTCATATTTATTTTACTGTAAGATTAGAAAAATAATCCTATTTCTCTATGTGAAAGTCCTTGATTATTTCATCTGAGAACATATCTCATGTGGACACATGTGTTCTTGAAAATATATACATCATGAAAATGTAGAAATAAAATAAGGGGACAAAAGATGGACATAATATCTAATTTGGAAAAAATCATGTTTGTTGTATAAGAATGAGGGATGGAGTTTAATTCCCAAAAACCATATAAAAATTCAGGGCAGAGTAGTATGCTTCCACAGTTTCAGTAATACAGATGCACAAATTCCTGAGGCTCCCTACACTTCCTTGGGATTCCCAGGCCAGTGATAAATGATAAATGCTGTACCAATAATAAATGTGGATTGTGATTAAAAGCTCACACCTCTGATAGGTCTCTATTCTTTATATATACACACCCCCATGCATCTACATGCTTATACAGGTACTCACAGGAAAATGAACACACACACACTGTGTGTGTGTGAGAGAGAGAGAGAGAGAGAGAGAGACAGAGAGAGAGAGAGAGAGAGGAGAGGGAGGGAGAGAGAGAGAGAGAGAGAGAGAGAGAGAGAGAGAGAGAGAATTCAGATAGTTGAGGGTAGTAAACTTGATATGTTCAAAATCTATCTTCAACCAATCAATATTATAATTAAGATGTAAGCATGCAGTGAACAATTTGAAAATTTTAAATGACTAAAACATCTTTTAGAATAAATAGAAAAATGGGTAATAATTAGTTGCATGATATTATAAGCTTCAATATATAAAATATATTATACTGAAAATAAGAAGTCAAACCAATCTTTTAATGCCACTATATCATGCTCACCATGTTTCTTTAACCTTCTAGTAAATTTTAACTGAAGTGAAAATGAAGAGAGTAATTGCAAAATTTTAAATTATTCTCTTTAGAATTTGAGGAAAACAAGTTATCTGTTGCCAAAAATCCTATTTGCTGAGTACATCTATATTTTATATATTTCCCTATGCACTGAGATCTCCTGCTGATAGTGTCCTCATCTGCTGTACAAACCTGTTGAATCTTGATTTTTTTGCCTTCATCTCTGTTTACATGTATATTAACTGAGATATCTATACTTTTTCCCACAGACTTTGACAAATTGTGAATATGTTGAAATACATGTTCTTGCAGCCATACATGTTTGTTTGTTAATTTTTGATGCACTTAAATAATTCTGCTTTAAAATACATTCTTTTGTTATATTTACTGTGTTGCATTTTATTCTTGTAGTGTAAACCTTCCGGTACCTTTCTGCTTTCAAGCATGCTAGTGCGTACTTACACATACATCACACGACATGTGGAGTTTCCTGTACTGTAATAACAGACACCTAACTTGATTGCTATACACTCTTTCTTATATAATAAATTTCATTCTCTATGACATGTCCACATGGGTGACATCTACTTAATACCTGCATCCACGTACAATATTTATCCTCCCCTGTGCACATTTGCTTTATTTAAGCTTTTTTGTCAAAAACTTTTCAAGAGGTGACATTACATGGATTTATTGCAATATGAAATTACATGGATTTTTTGTACATGTGAAATAACATGGATTTGTTACAATGGGAAATCATATTGATATGCTGCACATGTTGAAAATGCTGCTCCTCAGGGGAGCTTGCCTGCGTATTTTGATGCTGGCCTTTGCCCAGTTTTCCTAACTGCTGTACATCCAATTGTCAGTTACCAGAGGAAAAATCAGAAGGATGCTGCTGGCGTTTTAAGTTTCATTTTTTCTTATACATGAAGTAGATCATCTCTCTCTTTTCTTCTTACACTAGCTCCTTTAATGTTTAGATTATATCTTTAACATTTTCATATTGAGGTAAAGTCATTATGTTGCATATGGTAGATATAAATCATGTCTGTATTACAGTTTAGATATTGCAAACAGCTTTGCAAAGTATTTTTTTATGCCAACATATTAAGATGCATACTGGTATGTATGAACCATAATACCATACTGGTTACAATGACTTATTAGCATACACAGAAGCAATACCCTTACTTTTAAAACCCTAGAACAATTAAGAGTTAGGTGAGAACTTAGGAGTTCTATTTGCTCCCCATTACCGAGGGAACTTACTCTTATCTAATCAGAGGTTTATCCAATATTGTTCACTTTTTGAGCATTTGTAGCACAACATATCCTTGAATTTAATTCCATATCCACATCAAATTGTCTTGTGGCTGCACAGATGCCTCAGTGATTTCAATGAAGTTTTTAATTATCCCATACATTATTCTTCAAGAGCCCCCACATACTTCTCAATGGTATAGAGTAGTGTAATATTTAGCAGAGAACAGAATCTTTTTATTTTAGTGTTTAAAATGAGATATTATCATTTCTAGACATATATTTCTCTACCTTTTTATTTTGCCACACCAGTTGTTAAGTTACAAAATATTTGTATAAATGTATTTTCATTATTTGTCCTTTCCATTTCATGAGTGGAATACTGAATACATGTTTATATGTGTATGGTGCAGAATTGTGTGCTATTGTAGGTTACCATGTACATCCCTGCATCTGGTGGACAAAGATTGATTCAAAATGTTCTTTAGTCGTTCTTATACATTTTTTTTTGTTTTAGACTATGTTTCTCAAATTTAGAGTCTGCAGAATATAACTATTCTCATTGTTCACCTTATTGAGAACATCTCTGCCTTCTCTGATAAGAACTGATAAGCCGCCATGCCCATCCAAACTTTACTGTGGTTTTATGGGTTGAAACCCTGGTCCTGTTGCTAATGCAGACAGCACTTTAACAACTGAGCCTTTTCCACATCACCTTTTTTAAGCTTGATTGTTTTCTGATAATCTATTAAGGTCTATTTTGTTTTATATACACATCATATTAATTAATGTTAAATTTCAGTTTTTAATAAGTATAATTATAATTGAAATAAGAAATAAACTTGTAACTTATTTTCTGATTTTATCTAAAATTTCATTAGGTCTCTTCATGGCTTAGTTCAAAAGATAGATAATTTTTCATTTTCTATAAGGAAAATATAGTTATTAGCAAAATATATATATAAATTCCTGGATTTCATTAAGAATCTGCATGAAACCTTGATTACCACCAAAAAGATCTTTTGTGATTAGAGATTTATTTTCTTTGCATCTTGCCACTTATTGTGAATATATAATATATTAAAATATATTATATTAAAAGCATAAATACTATATATATATTTCCCAGAATGTTACCAACTTTAGCTAGACTTTTAAATATAAAAATGAACAGTTTTAGGTCTTTTTTAAGCTAGATATAATTCTTGTGACATCTATATTGCCTCTTTTTCTTTCTATGATTTAATCTTTTATCTCTTTTTTAATGTTTAGATTTTCATATATGAGTACTCAGCTTGTATTAGTCTTCTCCTCCTTTTCCTTATTCAGTACCTTCAGTGTCCCTGCTGCCGCTCTCATATCTGTGTCTCTTTATCCTTTAATTATTTGCTCAGCCTGCTGAGCTTGTTCAGTGTGCTCATATTTATTAACAATTGACCTCAGGGGACCAGCTCAAAGGGTTTGTTTTTGGAAAAGTCTAATTCTCTAACTATTAGTTGCTTATAGCACTTTTATGGGGGAGAGGCGGGGAGGTTAGTTTTGTCAGACTTCCCCTTCCACATTGACTTGTCAATAGGAGCTGTCATTATTTTTAGGTCTCACTTAGGTGATAATATTATTGAAATTTCTAGGGTGCAATTTTGTTATAATATATAGAAGACTTATTCGCACAGCATAAGTTTCTTCTTGTATCTCTGGCTCCTCCAAGTTTTTCAACATTTCTTATGTTCCATAAACATTAAGATAAATGTGTTGGATATATTTCAATTAAGGCTAGGTACCCCACAGTCAGTTATTTTCTGCATTTTGAATAGTTGAATTCCACATGATGCAAAAAGAAGCTTTTATTGGTGTTAAGTGAGAGTTACACTCATCTGTGGATACAAGGATAAATATTTAGAGCATTTTTAAAAATTATACTGGATTTGTGAGTTGGCAGTACTAGGCTTTCTTTACTTTGATTGGTTTTATAAGAGATGTGTCATCACCTACAATGTTATTTTTTAATTTTTTATTATGTAATTTTATTAACTTTTTTTATTCTTATATTTTTACATAACAACCATAGTTCCCATCACTCCCCATCTCCCACTCACCCCTCAGCATCCCCCTTATTTTGCCTCCCCCATGTACCCCTTAAAGATGATAAGACCCCCTGTGGGGAATCACCAAAGTCTGGCATGTTAAGATGAGGCAGTACCAAGACCTGCTCCCATGTATCAAAGGTAAGCAAGGTATTCCCCTACAGGGAAAGGGCTCTAAAAGCCAGTTCATGCACTATACATAAATCATAGTCCCACTGTCATAGGCCCCACATACTGCTCAAGCCACACAACTGTCACCCACATTCAGAGGGCCTAGCTTTGTCTCATGCAGGTTCCCCAGCTGTCAGTCCATAATCTTAACCCCCTTTCCTCATATAATCTCTTCCCTCTCTTTTCAACTGTACTGGCACCTCAGCCAAGTTCTCAGCTGTGGATTTCTGTGGCTGCTTCCACAAGCTTACACTCCCACAGACAGTGCAGGCTTGTTTCCCTTGCTTTACATCCCCTCCAACATAGGCTGTCATGTGTTTTGATCTTAGTCATTCTAACAGGTGTAAGATGGTATCACAGAGTTGTTTTAATTTGCATTTCCCTGATAGGTAAGAATGTTGAAAAATTGTTTAATGTCTTTTGGCCATTTAACATTCTTGTTTGGAAATTCTGTTTTGATGTATACTCCATTTTAAAATGGATTATTTTCTACTTTAGTCTCTAGTTTCTTGAGTTCTTTATTTATTTTAGATTCAGTCCACTATCTGATGTAGGGTTGGTGAAGATTGTTTTCCATTGTGTAAGCTGCCATTTTGTCTTATTGACTATGCCTTTTGTTTTACAGAAGCTTCTCAATTTCAGGAGGTCCTATCCATTAATTGTTGCTCTCAGTGTCTATGCTACTGGTGTAATATTTAGAAAGTAGTCTCCTATACCAATGCATTCAAGGCCATTTTCCACTTTTTTTTTTCGATCAGGTTCAGTGTAACTGGATTTATAATGAAAGATATGAATCTATTTTTATTCTTCTACATGCCACCATCCATCTATGTCAGTAGCATTTATTAAAGATTCTTTCCTTTTTCCATTGCATATTTTGGCTTCTTTGTCAAAAATCAGGTATTTATATTTATATGGATTAGTGTCAGTGTCTTCAATTTAATTCTGCTAATCCATGTCTCCTATTTATGCCAACACAAAGCTGTTGTTTTTACTATAGCTCTATAGTAGAGTTTGAAGTCAGGAACGGTGATGACTCCAGAAGTTCCTTTATAGTACAGAATTATTTGGCAATCATGGTTTTATTTGTTTTCTCATATGAAGTTGAGTACTGATTTTTGAGGTCTGTGAAGAATTGTGTTGAGATTTTGATGTGGATTTCATTGGATTTATAGATTGCTTTTAGTAAGATTGCCATTTTTTACTATGTTGATTCTACCCATCCAAGAGCATGAGAGTTCATTCTACTTTCTTAATTTTTTTCTTCAACAACTGATGTTCTTGTCATGTAGGTCTTTCACTTGTATTGTCAGAGTAATCCTAGGATATTTTATGTTATAGTGCTCAAAGTTCTAGGTAGAGCAATAAGACAAAAAAGAAGATAAAGGGGATATAAATTAGAAAGGAAGAAGTCAAAATTTCGCTATTTACAGATGTCTAAATAGTGTATATAAATGACCTAAAAAAATCCACCAAAGAACTCCTATAGGTGATAATCATCTACAATAGTATGGCAGGATACAAGATTGACTAAAAAAATGATAGCCCACCTACATACAAACAATGAACAATCTGAAAAAGAAATCAGGGTAACATCACCATTTACAATAGCCACAAATTTCATTAACTTTTATCCGTGTTTTCTTGTATCCTTCCTTTATCTCTAATACTTCATATTTCTAGTCTTCCTTTGATACATTCTGGGGAAGATGGACAAACAGATTGTTCTTATTGTAGTTTAGTTTACACAATGTACTCTTTCAACTATTTTTTTCTTACCTCTTCCTTTTTATTCAACCATGCAATGAAGTCTACAAAGGCTTATGGTTGAATTCATCTTTCACAACCTGTAACTTCAGAAAAAAAATGCTTTCTATTCTCTCCCTCAAAAGGCACTACAACTTATGTCAGTGGCTTTACTCCTTATCTATTTACCTGCAATGTTAAACTGTCATTGCTTAGGAAAATTTGTGAGTTGACATATGACAAGATAACCTTGAAACTTACTTAGCACTTCCAAAGACCTTCAGATTGTATCCGTCAGAATCCTTTAGGTTCACCATAATGCAAATTTGTTTTCTTATTTAATCCTCATTACATTGTCTATTGTGTTTAAATTGACATGATTGGTTTATTGAAAATTATTCATAGGGTTCATGGGAGCTCCCAGAGACTGATTATCTGACTATACACTTTGCATATCAGGTACAGTTATGTAGTTTGTTCTTCTTTTGTGATTTTTAACAGTAGAAGCAGGGACTGTCTTGGAACCTGTTACCTGCTTGTGGGATCTTTCCCTCCCACTTGGTTGCCATGTCCAGCTTTAATAGGAGAGAAGGTCTTACTGGAACTTAATGTGTCATGGCTAACTGATGGACATGGAAGGTCTTCCCTTTTCTTATAAGAAAGGAGGAGTAAATGGAGATTAGCAGAGGTTGAGAAGAGGAAGTGAGAGAAGAAGAGTGTTGAGGGAACATTGTGATCATGTTCAAAATAATTAATTAATTTAATAAAAGTATTTTGGGAAAGTGGAGAAAATGATTATCAGCGTATGTAAGGCTTCTATATTTCCAAGTAATAATTATAGCTTTCAAGAAAAAATTAAAGGTATTTTAAAATTTAATTTAATTTAATATGGTTCACTTATCCATTTATTTATTTAGAAAAAAATGGTATACCTGCCTTTTACCAGATAATTCTCTAAATTCAGGGATAATGTTAGTGGAGAAGCAGATAGTCATTGTCATTCTGTCATATTAGAGCAAGATTGGTGAAGATAATGGCCACTTCACAGTTATTTACTATGTTACTCATTTTAGTTTTGATAGCAGTCTGCATTTTACTAAGTTATACAGGACTCTTTTTGGAAAAAGACATTTTAGTTTTCAGATTCTTTTTACCCAAGCTGTTAATGAACCTTAGAGAAACTCGAATACACTGAAGATAAAATATTAGCTTGTCTTTCTAGTTCCAGTTTTTCATTGCTGAAAATTACGTGAGAGAAAACAGAGTGTGGTTAAATAGGATATAAGACAGTGAAGAGTGAATGAAAGCCTTAATATACCTGTCTGCTGGCAGATTGCACTGTCAGCTTTGCAGCCAAATGCTGTTATTCCCCAGGTAAGGTGATTGCTGTGTCAGTGAGGGAAAGTGCACCGTGCCTGTCACCTCTGTCTACAAGGAAGGACTCTGGAAGGAAACTAGTGATTGGAGGGATGCTCAAATCCACTGCTTCAGAATGTTCCCGAGCAATAATGTACAACTGCATGGAATGTTACCTCTTATTGTTAAACAATTTTATCAGAAAAATTAAATTGTTCAGTATGTCCTTATATAATCTCTGTAATGTAGATTAAATTTAATGATTACAATAAGAGTAATATACATCCATATATGTATATAGCTATGAAAAATATATGTTTTGCTTCTGAGTATAGCAGGATCTTTTCATGTCACTTTAGTTTGGTCACTTACACAGTGGGATTTCATCAAATAGAACATAGAGGCCAGGCCCACATGATATCATTTTCTGTACTTACTGAGAATGCAACTGCAATTGTAATCATCCATTTAATTAAAATATAGGCATTGTCTTTGACATCTTGCATACAACCTGCTTAAACCATTTCTGAAAGCTTTATTAGAATTACAGAGTGACCTCTTTAAATAAAGAACATTCTGGGTAGCATCAGTCTATGTGATGGATTAATGTTAATCACTCCTAGCTTGCCAGTGTACTATATCCCTAACTTAATTTTGGATTCTGAATTTTACTATTGTAGTTTTATACAAAAGTATCATCACTCATGGTACAAGCATACTTACAAGTATAGGCAAATTCTGTGTCAAAATATCATCAATATGCAAAAGAAGAGTGAGAAAAGCCACCTCAGCTCTCTGTGGCATACCTAGCTGGATTTTCAGACTAGGAATATTAAGTACACAATAGATTTTGTTTCTTTCTTTCCAATGAATGATATAAAATATTTTGTTGTTATCATGAAATTATACTGTTAGTCTTCACATAATTCCCATTGATAGCAAACATTTCTATATTTTTATTTGATTGGAGTATATATTTAAGCATTTATTGCAGAAAATATAGCCCTTTTGCAAATGAGATCAATATAACTTATTAGAATTAATTGTTTTAAAGGGAAAACAATTCTACATGTATTTGGCATATCCCTGGAATAAAAAGTGACTGGGAGGGATGGGAGGGGTAAGGGAATTTGAACAAGAGCATACATTAAAAAAATATGACTTTATTCATAATAAAAAAGTATATAAAACTAAAAAGACATCCTTTATAAATTATGTGTGCCTTAAAAATTAATGCACTTTTGATAGCTTTCACCCTTCATACATATATCTGTCTACTTATAAATATATTTGCTAACCATGCGACAAATACCTAACTAACTAGAAAATAAGGAGAATAAATTAATTATGAGTTAATAGATACTAAATTTTTACTTTGCATCAGAAGCTTCTTTAAATATGTTAGATGTCAGCAAAAGCCATGACATCTTTTGTGCTCTTGAACTTGTTGAATCTGCTGTTAGTTTCAAAAACATGCACAAGATCTGTCCCAGTAGTATTACTGTGGATGGCAGAATCAAATAGGATGCCCTGAGGAACTATTGACAGTTAAGGGTTTTAGGGCAGATGATGTTATTTTGTTCAGTAGCATAGCTACTGGTAAATTGCATTGATTCAATTAAATATCTTGAGTGAAATACTCCAATTCAGTAGTTCTCAATGTTTCTAATGCTATGACCCTTTAATGTACAGTTATCCATGTTTTGGTGACCCACAATTACAAAACAATTTTTCTTGCCATTTTATAACTGTAATTTTTCTACTGTTCTAAATTCTAATGTCAGTATTTATGTTTTTGCATAGTCTTAGCTGATCTCTACAAAAGAGTCATTCAGCCCCACTTGAGAGCTGCTGCTCTCCATAAATACACTGGGAAACATACAAAAGAAAGACAAAATCTCAGAGGTATATGCTGAGAAATTGGATAAAGAAAATTGCTGTGGGATTATTTCCTGGTAACTTGTAAATATTTGTCCCTCCTACTGGTTTCATAGCATGCTGATTGGCCAGAAGACAGACAAGAAGTATGGGCGGGGCTACCAGACTTAGAAAACTCTGGGAAAAAGAAGAGTCAGGCAGAGACACCAACAGATGCAGAGGAAAGGTCATAGTGCTGCTCTGAAAAGGGGTACTAATGACTTGGCTAATCATGGGTTAGTTTAAGAGTTAAAAGTTAGCAAGTTCTATGCCTGAACCATAGGCTGATCAGCATGAAATTAGTATGAGGCTTTGTATGATTATTTGGGACCAAGCAGCTATGCGTCGTCTATTAGGGACAGTTGGTCTAGATCTTGGGGCTAGTCCAGGCCAGAAACTAATTGCTACAGAAAATACATAAAATTTGTTTTATAAATATACAAACTCTCAAGATTTTAAAAATAATAATAAATCGGAGTCAAAATCTATCATGTAAGAAAAAATCATTGCTTTTAAACTCATTAGAGAATAAAAAGCCAAAAGAAAATGATGTTATCTAACTCAGCTCCTCTCAGTGAGCTGCAAAATAAATATAATTCCTATCAGCTAGCAGAAAAAAAAATCCACATTTATATCTTGAAATTATCCAACTGCAGATATTCTTCATTATCAAGGAATTTTGAAAGATAAACAAAACCCTAGAGTATTTTTTACGATAAGTTAACTTTTTAGATTAATCTGGTAATAAAAATACTAAGTAGATGTAGACACCATTATGACATTTTATAGTCCTACATACTAGATAAAGCTGTAGTCTAGAAAATGAACATATAATAATGTTCAAACTAGATTATCCTACCTAATTTGATAAGTTCACAGAGACACCCATTTATCATGGTGGCTACATATCTCAGTTCAATCTAGTTACAATGTTCAAGTAGGTCTACTGAATGAAAAAAAATTCTCATAATGGCCTGTCTTATTCTGTATAAATGGTGCTTTTCCTTTTAGCACCTTTACAATGAATTAGTATGATGATCACTCACTGGACTTCCTTTGACTTAAGTTTTGAATGTAATTCAATGCTATAGAACACATTTTGTGAGATTTCATTCAATCCTACATACCAGGACAAATATCTTATTAAGTGAAAAGCACTACCAGCAAAATAAGAGATTGGAGGATACAGTAAATAAAAGCCCAAACTTCTTGCAGAGGGCATAAATTCAGAAGAATATTGCACAAATACTAGTTGGTATTTAACAAAAACTCAGAGCCAGATATTGGGGAAAAGCTGGAATATCAGGAAGAGGAAACAGATCACAGTCAATTCTCACCCAGCAAAATTCTCAGGCCACACAGTGTAAAGCTATTTTCAAAGGTCCACTGGTTGGCTGGTTGCTCTTTCAGAATGATTGAATATCTGCCTTAAGTATCTTCTCTTCACAATTGTTTCATTTCTAGGATTAACTCTGCATCATAATCCTAGAGTTAGGCTTAAAGGTGTTTGCTTTGAACTCATAGGACTACAGAGAGATCTTGCTTTATTTATTATGGAATTAAAAGCATTAGTCACCACATGGTCATCCATGTGCTGGGATTAAAAGCATGAGTTACCACTCTCTGAACCTTATGGCTTGACTGAGGATGATTCTGTTCTTTGATAGTCTAGGTTGATTTTATTAAATATAAAATATATTACCACAAAACAACAAAAGAATTTTTGTGTTTCAAGTTTATCAATCATATATGTATAATTATAAAATTCAATTGTATAACCAATAAAAGCACCCAACCCTTAACTACATGTATCATTTGGAAATTTATGTTTCTATAAATATATCTAAATATGTGAATTATATGAAGTGTTATATTTTAATTTAGTAAAATTAGTAACAATATTATTAAATATAACTTTCTATTTTTGATACAGCATCCATAATTACCTTTGGTCCAACAAGAACTATTAATACATATTTTTGACTATGTTAAACCAGATACTACTGCTGAATAATAAATATGCTGCTTTGCTGTAAAGACACATGAACACTAAACATATATACTTCATAGCTGGCAGATGCATCTTACTTGTAGTTAAACCAGTTTGCTCTTGAAAAAAGCAAATCACAGTCACTACCACCTCTAAATACACTGGGATTAGCATTTTGAGAAAAAGAACTATATAATTATTTTCCATGCAAACAAAACTGTTCTTTGGAGGTAGCCCAAGGTGTACTATAGGTGTTACTAAATAAAACAGTCATTCTAAGAAGCATCTTATGTACCTTGAGGCCACTGGCTGCTTTTGAGTACAGCCATGATTGAACTACCTCTCAATAAAACCATGCACACCACACAGTACAGGGGCTGAGGCTTTGCTCTAGCACACCCTGTGCCTAGGAACTTCCTTTCTCATTTCTCCATTTTGTTAAGTAAATCATCACCTACTTCAAATTTGTTTCAAACTTAGCTTCACCCAATATCTGCAGCCCTACTCATCCTCCCTACTTCAACATCTTCCTCCCACTTTATTTCCTTCTTTTCACATTGCTGGGGAGTTGAATCCGGCAAGTAGCACATGGTAAGTTAATATACTGAAGCTATACCCCAACACCTCAAAATTCATGTAAACTATGTTCTACAATATCTACCAACAATTCCAATTGAAAAGAAAACATTTGACACTAAGCTAAATATGCATTTCAGATATAAAACTAATGGACTTTAAGGATAAATAAATATTTGTGATTCTGTGTTATACTTATACCAAATGTTAATTTATTTTCATCTGAATTGCTATTTTCCTTTTGCTAAATGCAGATATCATGCACTTTGACTATATTTATTTTATGTGTATGAGGATTTTGCTTGAATGTGTGTTTACATGTATCATACCTGTGGCTATGGAGATCAGGAGGGTATTCGATGCCCAGGAAGTGGATGGAGTTACAATAGATCATGAGCTAACATGTGAGTGTGGAAATTAAACCACGTCTTCCCCAAGAAGAGCTCGTGCCCTTATCCACTGAACCATCTATTTGGCCCCAACTCTACAGGTTTTCTACATTAATTGACTGCCTTAATAATTCCCTCTTAACACAATGTAGAGTTTGCTTAACACAGTTATTATGTTCAAGGGCCAAAATGAGTATTGGGTTCACGAGAATGACCCTCCAGGTATCCAGTCAGGGAAATAATTCCATGAAGAAAAGAAACAGAAAATTTTATTTAGATTGACTTTGTCAACCTGCATCAGACCCCAAGGAGTTAAATACCACGTGGATTGTTGTAGGCGTATTTAAACAGAATAGAATTTGGAAAAGTTTCTCCAGGCAAAAATGTTTTCTATAATTATTCCAATTCTAGGTGCACAAGAAAGCTTAAGATGTGGTTACTTAGAAATTCTTCTGCAAAGTACATGTTACCATGAGGATGGGTCCTATAGCCAAAATTCCTAGAATCTAATGTGCACTGACAGTAGCATAGAGGTCATTAAATCATAAAGTAAATTTAATGTCATCCCTAAAGATGTATAATGTTCTAGATAAGGAAGAGCCCGAAAAATCATTATGGTAAATTACATTGAGGTCAATCTCTACAGATATCAAAAAGGTGAATAATATCTGCTTCCACAGAGAGCAAAATGGTCAACAGGTTGTTAACAGAATCTGCTGTCAGCAGCCTGGGTAGGAAAACAGGTATTTTATCTCCTCCATTGAGGAGAAGCCCCTGTGTATTTAACATTCATGGTTTCCCTAGTGATCTGTAGATGCAAGGACCTTTGTACCTCACGCAGGTTTGGAAGTGAATATTTGTTTTGCTTTTTATATTTGCTCTTGGTTGTTTGTTTTGGAGGCAGGACCTCACTTGAACTTCTGGTGATTCTCCATTTTTGAACAGCTGCAGTGTGATGACTATATTAATGCCAAGCCCAGCACATGAATGCAGGTTGTTGGAGTTGGTAAAATATCATTCAAGGGCGATTAGTTTAGGTTTTTGTTTTCTTGTTATCATTCTAATCATTAATAATGAGAAAAAACACTTGTTTGTGAATTTTTTAATCCTAAATTAAGTTTATTTACATTCATTTCTTTGATTCTAAGTAAAGATTTTATCTATGCTTTGTATTAGGTCAAAATTATTGCACCTTTTTATTCAGCAAATTAGGCTAATTATTCAGTATGTTTAAGAAATATAATTATCAAAACTTGCTGGGTGCATAGCTCAGAGGTGAGAGATCAAGGGGTGACCTCCACTCCCGGTCCACAGTTCCCCCATCCATGGTTGGCATCATAAAACTATGACCTCAAGAGAACAGCCTGACTGCTGAACACATAGTCAATTATGAGCCCTCGGACCAACAACCCACTAAAGGCTGACCGAGAACTAAAAATAAAATACCTTTAAGGAAACAATGGGTAGACACCAGTGCAAGAATACATATAACAACAAAAAAATCAACAAGACACCACTAGAAGAAGCAAGTAGTTCTATAGCTTCAAACCTGATCATAACCATGAAGATGAAACAGAAGGAAATGACCTTAAAAACAGCTTTATGAAACTGATTGAAGCCTTCAAAGAGGATATTTAAAAACTCTCTAAAAGGAATAGAAGAAAATACAAACAGGAATTAAAAGAGATAAACAGATCCCTGAAAGAAAATAAAGAAAACCAAGAAAGAGAAAACAAACAGGTGAAAGAACCTTTACAGAAATTAAAATCTGAAAGAAATAAGAAAGAAATCATACCTTCCTACAATTTAACAAAAATGAAGCCACGATATACTCAAACTCATGGGTCACAATGAAAGCAGTCTTAAAAGGAAAATACATAGCACTAGATGCTTACATGAAAAGACTAGAGAAATTCCACACAAGAGAACTACCAGCACAGCTGAAAGCCCTAGAACAATTAGAAGCAAACTCATCTATGAGTAGACAGTAGGAAATAATCAAACTTAGAGCAGAAATCAATACAATCAAAACAAAAAGAACAATACAAAGAGTCAATGAATCAAAGAGTTGGTTCTTTGAGAAAGTCAACAAGATAGATAAACCTTTATCCAAACTAACCAAAAAGCATAGAGTATTCAAATCAACAAAATCAGAAATGAAAAGAGGAACATAACAACAGACTCCCAGGAAGTCCAGAGAATTATCAGGTCATACTTTGAAAATCTATAGTCCACTAAAATAAAAAAAAAAAGGTAGAAATGGACGGCTTTCTAGACAGGTACCATTTACCAAAATTAAATCAAGATCAGATTGAAGATCTAAGCAAACTCATAACACCAAAGGAAACTGAAGTTGTCATTAAAAGTTTCCCAAATAAAAGAAGCCCAGGCCCATATGCTTTCAGTGCAGAATTCTACCAGACATTCAAAGAAGAGCTAATACCAATACTCCTCAAACTGTTCCATAAAGTAGAACCTAAAAGAATATTGTCAAACTCTTTTTAGGAGGCCATAATAATCCTGATACCCAAGCCACAGTTAATAAAACAAAACAATAGCCTACAGAATGGGGAAAGATTTTTACTAGCCCTAAAAGTTACAGAGGATTGATCTCTAAAATATATACAGAACTCAAGAAACTAGAACCCCAAACCGTAAATAACGCAATTAAAAAATGGGGTTCAAAACTAAAAACGAAATTCTCAGCAAAAGAATTACGAATGGCTGAAAGGCACTTGAATAAGTGCTCAACATATTTAGCCATCAGAAAAATGCAAATCAAAACAACTTTGACATAACACCTTACACCTGTCAGTATAACTAAGAATAAAAACACAGGTGACAGCCTATGCTGGAAAGGATGAATAGTGAGGGGAACACTCCTCCATTGTTGGTGGGAGTGTAAGCTTGTTCAGTCACTCTGGAATGCAGTATGGTGGTATCTCTGAAAACTAGGAATCAATCTCCCCAAGGATCCAGCAATACCAGTTTTAGGCATATACCCTAAAGATGGTCACCTGAATCCCAAAAGCATTAGCTCAAATATATTCATAGCAGCATTATTTGTAATAGCAAGAACCTGGTAACAACCTAGATGCCTCTCAACTGCAGAATTAATTAAAAATTCTAGTACATCTATACAATGGATTATTATTCAGCAGTAAGAAAAAAATGATATCCTAAAATTCACAGGTAAATGGATGGATTTGGAGAATATCCTCCTGAACAAAGTATCACAAACCCAGAAATATAAGCAGAGGCTATACTCACTCATTAGTGAACTTAAAAATAAATGCTATTATATACAAGAGCTGAAGGCCAGAACATAGTTAAATGACACAGTGTTTCACACCTGCATTGATGGTCTCAGGCAGGGGTGTGGTTGAAGAAGGTTTTGTTTTGTTTAAGAAGGTTGGCCACAGGGGGTTTAATTATGTCCCATTAATAAATGAGCAGCATGAATGAGCTTCTTAGTAAATGGGGAGATCATGAGAGTGGGTATGAAACTGAAAGGACTGATAACTGTGTTTGATGAGGTATATGACATAAAATCACCAAATAATTAAAAAGGAAAAAAATAAGATCCTAATTCCTTTTTTCATACTGCAAAGACCTGATAAGACTATTCTGATCTGATCAACAAGCCTCAGTTCAGAGAAATTATTTATGCCATATCAGGTAAATCGTGTCATATTAGTTGATATAAAATACCATTCTCTAAATGTATTTTTATTGTTTATAATTGTTAATATTTTATGTTAATGTTTGCAAATGATGTCAACTGAAAAATAAAATAAAAATCTGATGAAAAAATGAATATAAGTATTTATAACTTAGTATCAGTAAAATATTACTCAAATTTATTTTCCTTTTCCCACAATGCAGAATAGATTTCCTGTAATTTCATGTGTCCAACAACTATAGTTATAATTTATTGTTGGTTAAAGTAAATGATATTCCTGCCCCAGGAGTTTATTTATAGAAATCAGTGGGAAGAGTGTGTTATTTGTCTATTTCTGATGATTGAGCTTAAACATAGATTTTTAGAAGAAACTCAGATTCCTCCTCCTCCTCCTTCTCCTCCTCCTCCTCATCATCACCTAAGTGGGTTCAAAGCCTGATAAGCCTCCATTTTCAGTCTGGCTACTGTCCTGTATTTATTTTCATGATCCATGATCCAGGGTTGTGAGTGAAGGACATGTGTGGCTGGCTATGGTACATAAATTCATGAACCTCTTTTCCTCACTCGACTGGCGTTCTTCCTTGGACTCCTCTGTGTGGATCAATCCTCACTCACTGTTACTTGTCATTTGCTTCCCTCCAGCTTCTTCCACAGAACCAATGGCTCAGACCTTGGACTTGTCACTTCACTCCCATTGCAGACTCAGTGAGACTAGCCTGAGAGGCATGGCTCTTCAAGACTTAGAACAACGTTGTTAATCTGTAATATTGCTACATTCTTCTACACACACACACACACACACACACACACACACACACACACACACACACAAGTTAATAAATAAAATGTCAGTATTCTTTTTACTTTCATTTATTTAGCTTCTGGTTCAAGCTCCAAAACACAATATCTTACTGTTTTTGTACAGCACATTCCTGACAATTACACAGGTTCTTAAAATACTCCCAACATAAGAAAGCAGAAACAAATGTTTGTTTCAAGGTCGATATTTCCACCAACTCCACTAAAAAAGAATATTGTCTTCAATATGTTTAAGAATATGCCAATCCATATGAATTATAAAGCCCTTTATATGCTAGGAAGTAAACATATTTCTGACTAAAACAATACAAACGTCTCCATAATATCTACTCCCTCCATTGAAAGAACACATAAGTGAATATCTATTATTTGTTTATCAGTGTCATTTATCAAGCTATCAAAGTGTGCTCAAGAATTTAGACAAAATTCACAGAAAGTATAATAAACAATGATCGCTGAGATCTTGTACAAGAAGTGAAGTATCCAAACATATCTACTACAAATGGGAGATGCATTTAAGGAAGGGTTTAGTGTATTTCCTTAACTTTTCCTTCCCAAATCAAATAGAAAAGAATGCTAAATACAGTTTTGTTAAATAATGGAGGGAGGAAATTAGAAGCCACTAAACTATGCCTGAGACATAGAAAATAAAACAGGGACAATTTTGAAATAAACTGACAAATTCAGTTATAATTGATCTCATGTCCCCACAGTATGAAGAACACCAGTCTTGCATATAGGATTTGATTGTGGGCTTGTCTTTGTGGTCATTTTATTTTGTTCAACAATCCCTTGACAATTGGACTCATCTCTTTTGGCTGTATTGTGAAGAACAGCTGTAGCTTGGGAAAGTTTTGTTATTTCTACATCTTATGTTTATAGCTTACATAGAGTAAAGTTTGAAGTTGATCATGGAAAATAAATGTGTTTAATTAATAAATAATCTGAAAAGAATGTTGAGGGTTTAAAGGCAATGTTGTTATTGTCCTGAATAATGATGGGATCCACACTCATTATTCTCCCTACTTACTGTCCTGTGCTGTATAGATCCATAGGGCTATTTGAAAAAAAAAGGGGGGGTTGAGTTCATTTAGAAAGAATAGACTTCTTTTTTTATTATGAATAAAGTCAAATTTTTTATCCATGTATATCTGTGTTCAAGGTCCCTTCTCCCTCCAACCCCCTCCAGTCACTCTCTCTTCTCCACATAACCCCATCTCCTCCCCAGCAAGCGCAAGAGGTCCCAAGGTTCCAATATTGCTCATTTCAACATACACTCGTGGCAGATCCAGTTTCCTCACCCCAACATCAAGAATGAGTCAAGTGTTCCTCTAGAGGGAGTGGCATCCAGGGTGGCAGTCCAGGGTATTTCAGATCCCAAGCTGTTTAGTGGTTGTGGTTTGTAGCCTGGAAATGCTTTGCTTTTTGCTTTTTTTGTTTGAGTCCACTAATGAGTGGGAACATCCCCCGCTTATCTTTCTGGGTTTGTGATGCCTTGCGCAGGAGGATAGTCTCCAAATCCATCCACTTGCCTGCAAATTTTAGGATATCATTTTTTCTTAATGCTGAGTAGTATTACATTGTGTAGATGTACCACAATTTGTTAATCCATTCTTCAGTTGAGGGACATCTAGGTTGTTTCCAGGTTCTTGCTGTTATGAATAATGCTGCTAGAAACATAGTTGAGATAATGCTTTGGAGTGGGAATGCACATCTTTAGGGTATACACCCAGAAGTGGTATTGCTGGATCTTTGGGGAGATTGATTCCCAGTTTTCTGAGAAACCTCCATACTGCATTCTAGAGTGGCTGAACAAGCTTACACTCCCACCAACAATGGAGGAGTGTTCCCCATGTTCTGCAACCTCTCCAGCATAGGCTGTCATCTGTGTCTTTAACCTTAGCCAATCTGACAGGTGTCAGGTGTTATGTCAAAGTTGTTTTGATTTGCATTTCTCTGATGGCTAAAGATGAGCACTTTTTCAAGTGCCTTTCAGCCATTTGTAACTGTTCTGCTGAGAATTTCCTTTTTAGTTCTGAACCCTATTTTTTGATTGGGTTATTCAAGGCTTTGGGTTGTAGTTTCTTAAGTTCTTTCTATATTTTAGAGATCAGTCCTCTATCACTTGTAGGGCTGGTGAAACTCTTTTCTCATTCTATACACTGTCATTTTGTCCTATTGACAGTGTCCTTGGCTTTACAGATGCTTCTCAGTTTCAGCAAGTCCCACTTATTGATTATTGGTCATAGAGTCTGTGCTCCTGGTTATATTTAGGAAGTGGTTGTCTGTGCCAATTTGTTGGAGGATAATGTTTCCCTTATTTCTTTTTCAGCCCTTTTATCTTTAGTGTATAGGAGAGCTACTGATTTGAGTTAATATTGTATCCTGCTACATTGCTGAAGGTGTTTACCAGCTGTAGCAGTACCTTGGAAGAATTTTGTGGGTCACTTATGTACACAAACATATCATCTGCAAATAGAGATAGCTTCACTTCTTTTCCAATTTGTATCCCCTTAATCTCTTTTTGTTCTCTTATTGCTTTAGCTAAAACTTTAAGAACTATATTGAAAAGAAAAGGGGAGAGAGGACACCCTTGTCTAGTCCCTGATTTTAGTGGGATTGCTTGGAGTTTTTCTCCATTAAATTTGATATGGGCTGTCAGAATCTTATAAATCGCCTTTATTATATTTAGGTATTTTCCGTATGTTCCTGATCTCTTCAGGGCTTTTATCATAAAGGAGGTTTGGATTTTGTCAAAGGCTTTTTCAACATCTAAGAATATGATCATGTGGTTTTTTTCCTTCAGTTTGTTTATAAGATAGATGATATTTACGGTTTTTTGTATGTTGAACCATACCTGTATTTTCATTAATTTCAGGTATGAAGCCTACTTGGTCATGGTGGATGATATTTTTTATATATTTTTGTATACAGTTTGACAGAATTTTGTTGAGAATTTTAGCATCAATATTCATGAGGGAAATTGGTCTGCAATCCTCTTTTATTGTGTCTTTGAGTGGCTTGGGTATTAGGGAAATTGTGGCCTCATAAAAGGAATTTGACAGTATTCCTTCAGTTTCTACTGTGTGAAATAGTTTGAGGAGTAATGGTATTAATTCTTCTTTGAATATGTGGTAGAATTCTGCACTGAAACACCTGGGCTTTTTTTTTTTTTTTTTGACAGGAGGCTTTTAATGACAGGTTCAATTTCCTTTAGGGTTATAGGACTGTTTAGGTAATTAATCTGGTCTTCACTTAATTTTGGTAAATGATACCTATAGAAAAAGCTGTCCATTTCTTTCAGGTTTTCCATTTTTATGGAATATAGATTTTCAAAGTATGATCTGATAATAGTCTGTATTTTCTGGGGGTCGGTTGTATGTCCCCATTTTCATTTCTGATTTTGTTGATTTGAATACTCTCTCTCTCTGCTTTTTGATTAGTTTGGATAAGGGCTTATCTATCTTGTTGACTTTCTCAAAGAACCATCTCTTAGCTTCATTGATTCTTTGTATTGTTATTTTTATTTCAGTTGTATTGCTTTCAGCTTTAAGTTTGATTATTTCCTGCTGTCTATTCCTTCTAGGTAAGTTTGCTTCTAATTGTTTGAAAGCTTTCACTTTTGCTGTTAGTTCTCTAGTGTGGGATTTCTCTAGGTTTTTCATGTAGGCATCTACTGCTATGAATTTTCCTCTTTCATTGTGTCCCACAAGTTTGGGTACATTGTTGATTCATTTTCCTTAAATGCTAGGAAGACTTTGATTTCTTAATTTCTTCCTTGACCCAGAGGTGGTTCATCTGAGTGATGTTTAGTTTCCATGAGTTGATAGGCTTTCTGTGATTTTTGATGTTGTTGAACTCTAACTTTAGGCCCTGGTGTCCCGATATAATACAAGGGTCTATTTCCATTTTTTGTATCTATTCATATTTTCATTATGACCAATTATGTGGTCAATTTTAAAGAAAGTTCCATTTGGTGCTAAGAAATATATATATTCCTTTGCATTTGGGCGGAAGCTTCTGTAAAATCTTCTATTAAATCCATAAGCATCATAACCTCTGTTAGACTCCTTATTTCTCTCTTGAGTCTCAGTATGCTTGACCTAACCATAGGTGAAAGTGGGGTGTTGAAGTCTCCCACTATTAGGGTATGTGAATTTATGTAGGACTTGAGCTTTAGCAGTGTTTCTATTACAAAGGTAGGTGTCCTTATATTCGGGGCATAAATATTCAGGATTGAAATCTCCTCTTGACCAATTTTTCCTGCAATGAATAAGTAATGTCCATCTTGGTCCCTTTTGATTGCTTTTAGCTTACAGTCTACTTTGTTAGATATTAGGGTGGCAACTCCAGCTTGTTTCTTAGGGCCATTTGATTGGAAAATCTTTTCCCAACTCTTTACTCTGTGCCTGTGTCTGTCTTTGTGGATGAGGTGTGTTTCTTGTATACAACAGTATGATGTCTTCTGCTTTTGTATGCATTTATTTTAGTGTGTGCCTTTTTATAAGTGAGTTGAGTCCATTGATATTAAGGGATATTAGTGACCACTGATTGATGTTTCCTGCTATTTTTGGTGTTAGCTTGTATGTATTTCCTTCTTCTGGGCTTTTCTTCTGTGGGATTATTTATTGTTTGTGGTTACATGGGTTTACTAGTGATCCTTATGTGGGAGTTTTCCCTCTAATGCTTTCTGGAGAGACGGATTTGCAGATAGGTATTGTTTCAGTCTGATTTTGTCATGAAATATCTTATTTACTCCATCTATGGTGATTGATAATTGCTGGGTATAGTAGTCTAGGTTGGCAGCCATGTGGTTTTAGTGTCTGTATAACTTATGACCAAACCTTTCTTTGTTTCATCATTTCCATTGAATAGTCACGTGTTATTCTGATGGTTCTGCTTTTATAAATAAGTTTGTAATTTTCTTTTGCAGCTCTTAAATTTTTTTCTTTCTTTTGTGTGTTTTGTGGCTTGATTATTATGTAGTGAGCAGACTTTTTGTGGGGTCATATCTACTTGATATTCTGTAAGCTTCTTGTATCTTTATAGTCATTTCCTTCTTTAAGTTAGGAAAGTTTTCTTCTATGGTTTTATTGAATACATTATCTGTGCCTTTGAGCTGGTATTCTTCTACTTCTTCTATTCCTATTATTCTCAAGTTAGGTCTTTTCATGGTGTCCCAGATTTCCTGAAGATTTTGTATCGCGGTATGAACCCGCCATGAGATATGTTTTAAATGAGGTTTATTTTGTGAGAATCACTTATAAAACAGAGAAGATTTTAAGAAACGGTGAAGGGATACGGTTGCAGCATGCAGGGGCGTTTGTAACGAAAGCTCCTCACCCACACGCCGCACCTCTAAATGCCCATGCAGCTAGCCAGACCTGTGAACAGAACAGAAGCTGTGTCATCAGTCCAAAAACCAGTCTGGAACTGCCGGCTTCCTGTCCTGGTCCTCTCCCTCGGAGGTCTACTTCCGGAATCCCTTTCAGTTGACCACGCCCCACTTGGTTCCAGCCCTCTGTCTAGATCCATTCCCATGTATAGTTCCTGATTTCCTGCTATAAATTTGTGTTAAGACTTTTTTGGTTTTAGTATTTTCTTTGTTTGATGTATCTATTTCTGCTACTAAGTCTTCCACTCCAGAGATTCTGTCTTCCATCTCTTGGATTCTGTTGGTTATGCTTATATCTATACTTCCAATTCTTTTCTTCAGGTTTTCTATATACACCTTTGCCTCATTTTGTGCCTTTTTTATTGCTTCTATTTCAGTTTTTAGTTCCTGGTATGTTTCTTTCACTTTTTGATTTATCTTTTCTTGGTTTTCTTTCAAGGATTTGTTCATCTCTTCCAATTTTTTGTTTGTATTTTCTTCTATTTCATTAAGGAAATTTTTGTAGCTTCTTTGAAGGCTTCAGTAATATTCATAAAGTTGTTTTGGTGTTGTTTTCTTCTATTTCCTCTTCATTGCTCTGTTCAGGTCTTATAGTTGTAAAACCATAATTTCTTCTGGAGTGGCCTTGTTGCTCTTTATATTGTTGTATGTATTTTTGCACTGGCATCTGTCCATGGCTTCTGTGATTCACGATTAGGCAGCTCCTATTCAGTTGTGACAAGAGGAATTATGTGTCTCCTACCTCCTCTGATTAAGGGGTCTTCACAATCTTTGACTCTGCTCTAGACATGGGTCTGAATATTAACTCCTCAGTCCTTCTCTGTTGAGGCAGTTGGAGGCGGGGCCTGGCCATGCAAGGTCCCCTCTTTTAGGTGTGGCTGGAGGAGGCCCTCACCATCAAACCCTAACTCTTGTCTGCTAGGGAGAGCTGAGATCAGACTCTAGGGATTGACTCTGGTCCTAGAAAGTGGCTCTCCAGAAGGGTGGTCTGGTTCTGACTTGATTTCTTATTTGCAATGTACGTGTAGACCACTGAAGTTAATGGAGTAGTGCTTTGAAATAGACCCCTTTTTTTACAAGGTATTCTTTGTTTCTGCATTTCAGGCTTCATTTTTATCCATCTAATTTTCTATCATCTCTTGACTTCCAGCTACTGTAGACAGATTATACTATGCTCTTCAGTAGACTGAAGATACAAAAGAATAAGGCCATTTCATTAAAGGACTTTAATTTCTTGCAAGATTATTTAGTATATATTTTTAAAAGCCCACTTTATCACAGTATATAACATTAAATTTTTATAATTAGCCAATGAACTTAATTTTCTCATTTTGTTTTAGGACCAGGGTTTGTTTTAGGTTGATTATAGCTTTATTTTCAGAATGACATATTATACACACATAATAGCCTACTTTTTCTGGAGACTTATAGAAAAATGGGTTTAGAATGGTAGAATCCTTTAATATGGTTAAAATATAGTATGAAGCTTAGAAAAAGAAGACTATCTAGATAACACATAGTATTCAAGGTAAAAAAAAAAAAACAAATGAACAAGAAAAATGGCATTTCATAGGCTTTCTTTTCTATAGTGAAATTTATAAATTCACTTGTAAAGACTGTCTTCTTATTGTTCCTCATGGTTTCTGAAACAGCAGTGTAATTGTATTTTTCTCCTATTTCTATCACATTGTCTTAATATTCTCCTCATTCTAACTTCTTTTTTTTTTCTCCTGGCCTACATAAGTTGTTTTGAATACTGAGCCTCAGGTTAAATCCTATTTCCCTAACACCCTGCTCTCTCTAAATAATGATTTGTTAGGAACTCAAGAACATGATACTCTCTTTTGTGTTCATTTTATAAGTATAATTGTTATTACTCAGTAGAAAATAATTAGGAGCAAACATGTTTTTAAATGTTAAAATTACAAAAGTTATGTTGTTATGTAATTTAAATAGATTGCTAATCTATATCACCAAGTCTAAAGATTATTAGAAATGGTGCTTTAAAACTTTTCTATTAGACTGACAGACCTTAAAAAGATTATCCAAGTTTAGTTATTTTTTAATAAGGTGTTCTTTGATCATATACTGTTCATAGTCAGTATAATTACATTGTAATTAAGATAGCAGTATGAAGAAATATTAACTACCAGTGTCACATGTGACAGTAATATAAAATTAATTGATATATGAGTTACAAAATTATACTGTAGGGTATTGCTTGAAGGCCTAATAGTGATCCCCTGCTCCATTGCATGACAGTTTTAATATTTCCTGGAGATTCTAATTTTATCTGTCTCAGCTGTATGATGTTTTCTGCTTAGAAGAATTCTTTCAAGAAACACCAGTGAGCCTTATGAAAAAATAAAAGAAATCAGAGGAAATACACTTATTTACTAAGATTTGTCATATGTATATTCACATTTTTCTTATCCTTTCTATATAGACAATTTACATGATTTTAGTTGCAAATACATTAACTGATGCAAATTAAAATTTCCAAATACTTTGAAAATAAAGTTTTTACACCATACAGAATGACCCTAATAAGTACTATATGAAGAAGTTTGTAGAGTCATGGTTCTTTTGCTCTTATTCTGCTTAGCTCTGCTTTTATACATGTAACTTTCTAGCTTCATAGGTCAGTAGAAATAGAGATTTCTTTCTCCAAATTGACAAAAGTTTAAACATATACTTCTTAGTATATACATGGGACTTGTCTCATTTCATCCTTTCTCTCTCAAAAGCAAATACATTATTCTACCTTTTGATTTAAATTGGATAATCAACACATAACCACTATATCATATTCATAATGTCTATCTCTAATAAGAATCACTTAGAAAATATTATGTCAGCAGATAAATTATATCCATATATATTTATATATGTATATGTGTGTTCTCCACACATATATTTATAATTAAAAATAAGATATAAGTACCACATGTCTCATTTCTTCGGACCCATGTCCTACATTATAAATGGTCTTTGGATTAGTAAATCTTATTATCCTTTCAATAGCATAGCATTTCTTTAAATGTGAAAAGCTTGCTTTTATAAAGTGTAAGCACAACAATGAAATAAATAAAAAAGTGATGAAAAATCATAATTTATATACCATATGTCTTCTGTTTTATTCTGTTATGTAGTTCAGTTCTTTTATCTTAGTATGTAGGGTGTCTTTCAGTTAGATTTTAAGTTCCATAACCCTCCTCTGTCTCTCCATGACAGTTTTGATAGAGCGTATTTTATTTAGGAGAACATGGCTAAGATACAGTCTTTCCCTAGATAGACTTGGAAGCTGAACAGTAGAACTGAATTGGATATTATTTAAGATAGCTTTGTCTTTGCTGTACAGCTGACTCATACACAAATAATTCCTTCTAGGACCTATAAAAGTTGATTGATTCAGAGCAGAGTTTATTATCTAACCTTGGGAAATTAGTAATTTATGACCTCACAGATCAGTTTATACACAAATGCCCAAAGTTAATATTTGGCTGCTAAAATTTTATGTGCATACTGCATAAGCTCACCATGTATATAATCAAATAAATACAAATTTTATGACATGATTGAAGTAATAAAACAGCATGGTGCCATGATAATCCTTATAACACAATGTCCATAAATATTTTTTTTAATTTGAGTTAAAAACCTATCAAAAATATATGTAAGAGAATTAACTATATTAAACAGAACAGCACCAAATCTTCCATCATTTTCTCTCAGCACCTTCACACCATCACAGTTGGTCAAATTGTCATTTCTCTCCAGCACAATATTTTTTCCTTCCTCCTTCACCTCCTGAATTCCTTATTCCTATCATCAAGTTCTTTTCTTAAAGTTGATTTCCCTGTTTTTGTTTCTCAGTTTTCATGATCCACCCAAATAGCATAGTAAGTATAAGACCGATGTACATTTATTTCTTGGTCAGATCGGGGAGGAGACAGATGGGGAGAAGACAGAAACACTCCAACCCTGTGAAATAATTGATAACATTTTGTTGTAATAAGGTGATATCCTGTCAGAAGCTTTCCCAGTGTTTATGACTGCTGTTTGTGTATCAGTCACTTCTCTGAACACATATCCTCTTGCTAATTTAATTCTAAAGCTCTTACATTTGTGATGCCTACTTGAGAGAGGCCTCCTTGATGGCATGGCAGTTTAAGAATAAAAATATACTATATAGACCCTTCAAGAAGCTAGGCCAAGTCAACTTTAAAGTTGGTATCAATAAAAAAAAAATAGATGCTACTTTGATCTAGGAATGGCAGATTTTTTAATACTTTTCAAAAACAAGTAAAAAAAAGGCAAAATAAAGTAAGTAAATATTCTAATTGGAGTCAGAAAACTCTTTTGTTCACTTCATAGACCAAATTGTTCCTCACTTCACCTAAGAAATAGCAACTAAGACACATAAATACACAGAACTGATGAATGAGAAAGATCACATAAGGGTATTGAGGGGCTGTCAGTCCCTAGAAATAGTGCATTTCATGACTATTGCAACCTTTTGTGTCCTTTCTAAATCCCATGTCACTAAGGTTTAGTCAACAAACACATAATAAATATGTAAATTTTTCATTTTTGCATATTCTATAATCATTTTAGTATGTAGTGTAAGTGCCAATATTTCTTACTGCTTTTCTATAACTTGCTCTTGAAGTTCTTTCTCTACTATCCTGTTTCTGTGAACTTCATGATGATACTCATCTGTAAATTGTCTTTTAATCTTCATGTATCCCTGGTTTTGTTGCCTAAATTTGGATCTGTCTCTATGTTTATTTCTGAAAATAAAACCTGCAAACATAACAATGTTGTTTGCATATTCTCCTCTTATTATTTAATTTTTTTAACATACTCACCATTCCCCACCTTTCCTCTTTCCAGGCCTCTCCAGTTTCTCCCCACACACTACCCCATCTATTCCTCAGAAGTGTAAGGACTCACAGGGAGAGTCAATGCAATCTGACATAGTTGAGGTAGGACCTAGCTCACACCCTAATTGAGCAAGGTATTTCTCTGTTGGGAATGACCTCCAAGAAGCCAGTTAATGCTCCAAGAAGAAATTCTTGTCCCACTGACAGAGGCCCCACAAACTGCCCATACTGTCATCCACATTCAAAGGGCCTAGTTCCGTCCCATGCAGCTTTCCCAACTATTACTTCAGTCTGTGAGCTTCCAAGAGTTTACATCAGCTATCTCTGTGGGCTTCCTCATCATGATCTTGACACCTTTGCTCATATAATCTCTTCTCTCTCTCTTCAGCTGGACTGGGAGCTCCACCCAGTTCTTAGCTATGGATCAGATCTCTGTATATACTTCCAACAGTTGCTGGATGAAGTTTCTATAATGATAACTAGGGTGGTCATTCATTTAAGTATAGGGGAAGGCCAGTTTAGGCACTCTCTCCAGTATTGCTTAGAGCCTTAGCTGGGGTCATCTTTGTAAGTTCTTGGGTATTTCCCTAGCACCAGGTTTCTCTCTAACCCCACAATGGCTCCCTCTATCAAGGTATCTATTTTGTTGTTCTCTCTCTCTCTCTGTTGCTTCTCCCACTCAATAATCCCATTTCCTCATGATCTTTTTCTGCCTTCCTTTGTCCCCTCTTCCCTATGATTCCAATTTACTCAGTATATCTTAACTATTTTCCTTTCCCAAGGGATCCATAGATGTCTCTCTTAGTTTTCTCACTGTTACTTAGATTCGCTTTAGTTTCAACTACAACTGTCATATTCATCTAGCAGTGTTTTCATTTTTGAAATTATTACCCTATCATTACTTTCCTGTGTTCATAGAAAACCATACAAATGAAGTCTTTCTTAGAGTTGCTTACTTTGTTCTGTTTTTCCACTTGAACATTTTGAAGTTTTGCAACTACTTTTTTCCCACTTTTCACCCTCACATTTCAATACTTTTTTCTCTGTCTCAGAAATTAGAGACAATGAACCAACTTTGTCTCAGGATCACATTTCCAACTGGTTGCACACCTGTCTCCGAATTTCATATTTTCCTATAACTCCTTATTCTCAAAGCAGAACTCCTTATCCTTTTTTTAGATAATATTTTTAAAGTTTTTTATTTAATGTTTATTAGCAATTTGTTTCCAGATATAATATGTAAATGTATTGAGAGTGTGTCTAGTCTCTGTGGAGGTCAGAAGAGGGCAGGAGATTCTGGATGAAGAACTGAGCTATGGTCGGGTTATAAGCTACAATGTAGGTGGTAGAAATCACACCAAGGTCCTTTGCAAGAACTGAAAATGCTCTTAACCACTGAACCATCCTTTACATCTCTTCTTTGGATAATTTGAAGGTGAATCCAACCATGAAAACTAATAAACAAACAAAAACAACAAATTTTTTTGCACAAATACCATAACTTCTGTCCTTTGTTCATATTGATGCTTTAGTGTTATTTGTTCTCAGTCAGAAATGGAATTTGTTCTTCTCTATACAGTACTTTCACTAAGTTCCAACCCTCTTCACTATATGACTGAGTATATAGAGAGATGTCCACTAATTTGTCTACATGTTTCAAGGTTTCTTATCCTTGTTCTAATCTTCAAATGACTGGTATATAACCTTCTCAGAAGCTTCCTTGGGACACTTTAGAACAACATTTAAATATTCAGTATTTTTACTTACCTATGAGAAGAAGTAAAAATATTTGATCATGGCAACCACTGCTATTCAAAACATAATTCTGGTTTGGATTTATTTTATGGATGTAGGATAAAATTATAAGTACCTGTTATAATTAATTTAAATTTCTAGACTATAGTTAGCATAATTTTTAAGTTGAGTTAGTTGATAATTATTTTACATAACACTAGAATTTTTTGTGTTTGTTGTGATTTTTTTTCCAATTGTCTATGGTCAGAAAATCATCCAAGTGTCATGAAATAGTCATTTTAATTTCAGCCAGTAGAGGAGCTTAAGTTCAGACCTGACAACTTGAGTCCTAGCCATGGATCTCAAAAGTTCGTAGGACAGAGCCATCTCCTAAGAACTTTCCTCTAACCTCTACAGCATACATACACACACTATAAAATAAGTAAATGAATAAGTTAATTTTAGATAAAGAAAATAAGTTACATATAATATGACCATAGTAATTTTGGGAGTCTTACTTGAGAGAAATGAATGTATAATATATTTTATGTGTATATGGTGAGAAAATTTATCTCAGTTATTTTTATGTGGACTTATATGTTTATGACTATTCTCTATTTATCACCTCCCTGTCATACACATGTATGCATAATTGCCTTTGAGATAGTTTGTAGGCATACTCAATGTCAGGACACATAGGGCACAGCCAGTTATCAGGCCACATTACTAATATTCTGGCTGGTATCTAATGTGTGTTGGTAATAAAAAACAAAAAAAAGAATAAAACATTCATTGAAGAGTAGGGCTGCATCTTAGCGTAAAAAAATCTTTCAAAACTTGCAGATTATTTATGTCTAAAATAAAGATAAGAAAATATTTCCTAAGTTCTAAAGTCTTGTACTTTCTACAGTTCTTTGAATGTCAAGTGCTGAAATAGAAAGAAGCTCCTGTGAGTTAATGGCCATAATTTACAAATTGACCAAATATTCAAAAGAAAAGACAGTTTTAACTTTCTAATCTTTCAATAAATTTATTAAAGAGGATATAGTTGAAGTAAATATACATGGAAAAGGTATAGATATATGTCAGTAAATTAATAAGACAATTTATTTTAAATTAATATATACATATTTTTTTAATTTTTTAAACATGGAATGTGTTGTGATTCTACCATATTTTAAAACAGTTCATTGTTGTATTTAATTTTCCATTTATAGACTTTTATTCTTTCCTTAAATTTGAAAATATGATTTCAAAACAATAAGCCATAACTCACTACACTGGGATTATTTCTGGTGGGAGGTGATGACCAAATGTTATCATAAGGAAACCAATTAAAGGAGGAACTGAGACATGCTCCTAGACATTTTCTTCAATTGTTTTTTGAAATGATTATTGGGATCTCAGATCACTAAAAGTTCAAATACTGCAAAATAGATGTAAGTATGAACAATATATTGAGTTGATTAAAATAAAAGAAAGAGGAATACTCCTTAAGATTAGAATTCTTTATCACAGAATTAAAAAGCAAAGGCACTGAATTCCTATTTCACAAACTTCAGCATGCCTAACATGGACTGAGACACTTTACAGAATGCAAATATCTGGATTCTACAACCAGGAATACAAACAAGCAATAGATATTGCTATATTGGATAACATATTAGGCAATTCTGAGGCAGGTCATCACCCAAACAGATATTTTGGGAAATTTCTACTTGAAGTTGGCTTTGGAACTTTCTCCTCCAAATTCCTCACATATTTCGTGTTCTTAAGATAATTACCAAATAAAATATTCCAATATGTGCTAATAAATAAATTATATATGAGATGAAATATCAATACATTAAAATGACATGCTATATATATGGTAAGGACAACAGTATAGACATGTATAAACAAGTTTTTTTGTTACCTGTCAACTGAAAACTTTACATAGAAAGTCAGGAATTTATCAAGGTGTCATGAAATATCAAACTACCTCAAGATATTCATCAAGTTATTTATTTAAAAATATGTATTATATAAATTGAGTTACTTAACAACACTTCTGAGGCTTGTTTTTCTTATTCTGAAAGTTTCTTAAAATGTACAACAAATATTGTATAACTGTCAAGTATTCTTAATAGAACATCACAACCAATCAAAATACAGAATTTTGGAGCCCAATATGAACAGTTATATTTAGAGTAAAACTATTATCCCTAAGGCTCAGAGACCATTTCAAAAGAGGGAACTGAGAGATTGTAAGAGCCAGAGAGAATCAGAGAGTTTTCTGTGAGGTTATATTTTCTAGTGTTTCCAGAAGCAACATCAATTAAGTCTCACCAGCATCATTGCCCAAATATGAATTTAAGAAGGACAACACTAATAGCAAAGTTGACATGGCAAAGTGGACAAGTCAAAACTGAGATGTTAGCCAAACAGAGAGCTACAGGCAACTAAGGAATGATGAATTTGGGAGAAATGGTCTTCCTCAGGGAAGAGCACACCAATTGCTTATCAAGTACCAAACATTTAGTTCAGAAAAGCATACACTTACAAGTAACATCATAAAGACTCAGTAGATTATATTTAGGAATATGTATATATATATATATATATATATATATATATGTACATTCATTTATGCACTTCGTAACAATTCATGAAACAACAAAATGCCACAACTCCCCTCTAGGAGGGGAAATTGGAAGGAGGAAATTTAAGGGAGAACTGATATATTAATTTCAAAAGTAAAAGTTTAAAAATATTTCCATATAACTTTAAAATATCCTTTGCTAAGGTACAATTTATATAACCAGAATACTTTTAATTTGTTAAACTTTTCCTACCAATAAATTGTTCAATATTCAAGTTCTACATTAGAAAACATTAATAATCTAATAGCACAGTTAGATTAAAAGTAGTAGATATGAGGGGCTCAACGCCTGGAGAATGATATGAACTAATGAAGCCCGTAATTTTGATTAGCTAAAAAATATTATCTCCAAACATAAAGTCAAAGAGAAAATTTAAACCTATTTACTTTTTTGAACACTTAACAGCATTGTGTTCAGAATATAGACACAGTGGCTGAGGTCAGCTGAAGTTCAGTATTTCAGATGAGGCTGGGCAAGACCCAAATGCATTGAGTTGTCTGGGGGAAATATGGGAGACTGATTGTGACAATGTCCTGTCCTCTGACTTTCACAGTTTCTCACTGTTAAAGAGATTTTGTGGTAAGAAAATGGCTCCACAACTAAGGGGGGGTGTGGCAGGGTGTTCGGAGGATTGGTTCGGTGAGTTGATTTTCTCCTCTCTTTGTGTGGGAGCCACTCGCATTATCAGGTGTTACAGCAAATACCTTTACCAGCTGGGCAATCTTGCCCACCCAGAATTTCTCTTATTTTCAGTTACATCATACTTTAGAGAGGTACCAAGCATTATATAAATGAATTTTAAGTAGGTATTGATGTGAAGAGACACTGAGTTCACAGTTTGCCTCAAGGGTTAAACTACTGAGTCTCTTTAGCAGATGCTTCCTATACATAGAATATACGGGTAGTAAAAAAAATCAGATTAAGGTGTCATTGTCAGTCTTGGCAACAGCAATTTTAAGAAGTTGATAAAATGATTCTGATGAAATAGTCTTCAAGCAAATTCTTAAATGCATTCTGAATTGGTGTGTGTGGTGCTGTAATTAGTTGGACACAGGGTAGAGATATTGATTAGCTTATGGCACGTACTTTCAAGTCTCCCAATTGTCAAACAATGCCATATAATAAATAAGGAGAAATAGGACTTACCTACACTGGATGCTGAACTAAGCCACCTTAGGATCTCCTGTCCTTTCTGTGGAGGAAATGAGGAGAAGGGGAGAACAGAGAGTGGCTGGGATGGATCAGGATGGGGAAGGGAGTTTGAACAAGAGGATACATGAATTAAAATAATGAGACTTTATTAAAAATTAAAAAAGAAAAAGGAAAAATGGAAAAATGCTGAAAGTGAAAGTGAAAGAGAGTAAAAAAAAAAAAAGCAACACCTGTCTCAAAATCTATTCAATAATTCATAGTAGAAATTTATATTTCCAATTTATTTTTGTTAGTGGAGTTTTGAGGAAACTGCCATCTTCCCAGTAAATGTCATGGAGACTTATTATTAATTATAAATATTTAGCCAATAGCTTCGGCTTGTTACTAACTACCTTTTACAAATTAAATTAACCCAATTTATTAATTTACATGTTGCTATGAGTCTCAAGGCTTGTTACCCCAACTTCTATATACTTTGCTTTCCCTGCATCTGGCTAGTGACTGCACCCTTCTCCTTCCAAAAAATCCTCAGTCTGGCTTTTCCATATAAGCTTTTCCGTGGCCAATTAGCTCTTTATTAAATCAATGAAAGTAACACATTCTCACAGTGTACAAAAGGACAATTTCACAGCATTCCCTCCCCATCTTTGTCTAATTAAAAAGAAAGGATTTAGTTTAAATATAATAAGATTCCATACAGCAAAATACTTTTCAAGTAAAAATTACAGTTACAATATCCAATCCATTTGTATTTACCATTTTAAAAAAGTTAATTATTTATATACATATTTTTAGGTACAAATGCTCTGCTAGCACCTATGCCTGCATGCAAGAAGAGGGCATCAGATCTTTTACAGATGATTGTGAGCCAACATGTGGTTGCTTGGAATTGAACTCAAGACCTCTGAAAAACAGCCAGTGCTATTAAACTCTGAGCTATTTCTCCAGCTTTGTATTTGCAAATTTTTAAAAAATACTTAATTATCTAATTTCTGTGTGACTCTAAATTTTAATACCTAATTAATTTTTATCATAATTAAGGATAACTATAAGTTTAACATTTTAGTCTTTAACCCCATCAAATATGCCAGATGCCTATAATATTACCTAATCACAGGGATATCTGGCTATCTAGACAGTCACCCAAAGTTGCTCTGCAATGTTGGAACATCTATTTTTGGCCTATAAGCATAGAATATTTGACAGATGTTTTTGATAATTTAAAAGTACTATTTAATAATTTAAAAGGATTATTTGATAATTTAAAAGGACCTTATTGTGGCAACCTTTGGCAGTCACTTTTTTGTGTGTTCAGTTTTTCCAATTTGGACAGTATACTGTCAGCAGTTGAAACAATGACAGTTTCTTGCCCAAATAGCTAGTTTTTGTCACAAAGAAAGTAAACTTTATTAAGAGGTTCTTTGATGCCTATCATCTCTGAAGTGGACTGCTGCTATCAGAAGGAGAAGTGTCTCATTTTCATAAATAGCCTTAGTGTATTAAACATCTTAAATGTCACAGTCTGTGGGTCATCTAAGTATTTGAAGACCATCTACCTTAATATATCTTTTTAATCTTAAAAACATGCCTAACATGATTATAAGTTTGATTATTATTGATGACTAATTACTAACTTGTATTTCTTAATTATGCATTACATTTTAAAATAAACTCCATACCACAGTACCCCAAACAAAAGTATTATACATACAGTATAACAAAAGTAACTTTAAATTTTATTAATAAATCTAAATTTATGCCAATGTAAAATATTTTAAGATTACTTTTTAGATTAAAGTAAATTAAATAATTAATGCTTTTATCTCATCAGTTCTTTATTATATGCCCTTTATCTTTCAGAAAATGATGCTTTGATCTAATTCCTTTTTCTGGCTTTATCCTTGACCATAATCAATAATAACTTGTAATCAACCCCTCCCCCAAGTAATGACAAAATCCATAACCCATCTGTTGGAAATGCGAACATTATTTTTTTCTAGATTCCTCCTTTTGTCTAGGGGTGATGAGATCTTTAGGGGACATGGAGAAAATAAGGAATATGTTTAATTCCTGATTGGAGTAGTCTATGAGACTGAACCATCTCAGCCAGTAGCTTTGAAGCAGTTTTGGGTGTAGAGCTTTCAGGAAACTACAACAGATGCCCTCTGAGATGTTGGATCCCCTGTGCTTCCAATTTTAATTGGTGTCTGGCCTCCTAGCACTGAAAATATATTAACTTTTAAAGGTAACATACATATCTGTATTAATACTAGTATAGAATGTATGTTGTAAACAAGTACCTAAAGATGATTTTTGTTTTATTTTTAAGTAGGTAAAATATATATCACTTGTCTAATAGGTTATGTTAGGTTTGTTTCTTTATGTCTGTAACCTGAATTTTTAGGTTCTTCCCTGATCAAATCTGATATTCTTTAACGCTGAAAAAACCAAAGCCTTTTGTTTTCTGTGAGAAAAAAAGTATTAGCTCTTCTTCAAAGGCATACACCTTTTGACATCAATTTTAAATTTTGAAACATTTTTAAATATATAGAATGATTTAATTTACCAGTTTTTATAATCCAGTAGGCATTATTTATTAGCATTCAAAAAATAAAGATAACACAATAACATACGTGATCCAGACTCCCCATTTATTTTTCCTCTTTCTTTGGCTTTGTTTAAATATTACTTTACTCTATTTTAAAGACCTTATTTTATTTTTAAACTATTTTTATAACTGTCTATCCCCTTTCTTCTTTCTTTCTCATGCCTATGTACATGTTAAATATATTACAACCTGTTTAGAGGCTTTATACCCTATTTTTAATTGTCTTTACTGAGCATCTGTAGTGTTTTCTATCTCATGAAAGAAGTCATATATTGTTATGTTAGCTACCTGCATGTCTCACCTTAGTGTATGCTACCAATGCATGAAGCTAGTGGCTGGCTCCAGCCTCTAGGCAATCTCTATACACCTAGACTATCAAAGAGACATTGATCACCAGGAAGAAACATTCTCTCTGTGTTTGAAACTTTTTTTTCAAAAGATTTTTTAGGCCTTTTATGGATGTAGGTTTCTCGTGTTGAGTGTCAATGGTAGTCAGTGTTTTTTTGCAGGATGGACCATTGGCTTCCCCAATAAATGATACAGAAATTTATTATTAATGACGAATGCTCAGTCAATAATTTAGGCTTTTTCCTATCTATCTCTTACAACTTAAATTAATTCATATTTATTAATTTACATGCTGCCACATGGCTTATGTTTTGTTACCTTATCTTTTACACGTCTTGTTCTCTCTGCATCTTGCTACCAACTCTGTCCTTCTTCTTCATAGTGATCTCTGTGACTGGCTATTGGTAAATTATCTCTTTAGTGAAAAAAAATGGGAGTATCATATCTTCACACTGTCCAAAAAGACTATTCCATAGCATATTTTCTTCATAAGTCCTCCAGTCATTTTTGCATTGCTCTGATTCATATTAGAGAATCAGTACTCATGGATCATTGTGTTAAGTAAGTACATAGCATGAGCTTTAAAATAAAATAAGACATACATAATTGAAATTAATATTCTCTGCTTTTCTATGGATTTGATCTTTCTTTCCAAATATAATTCTGATGTTGGTAGCAGAGTTTTTTTCAATCTGATTTAGATGGGGCATTTGTGAAAATTTTGACATATTTCTGACATCTCAAGATTATAGTTTTATTCATTTTTTATTCAATATCTCTGAAGAGATAGAACATGTTTTTATTTGTCTACTTATTTTTGTTTTTCAGTAATATAAATTTACATGTGCTATTACTCTTATTTTCCCAGTGTTTACCTAGGGAGCTAAATAGAAAAAAAATCAATTATGAAGTTAACCCATTGGACTGCATACAAAAAACACATGACTAATGGCATAGGTCACTACCTGGGCGATTATTACTTTGTACTTTGTTTTCACACATTGGATTCTAGACAAAAACTTTCAGTCTTCTTGTATTATTCTGATTAACTATTTTTTCACTATATAATAAGTCTTACAGACTTCTGTTCAAATTGCTTAATAGCATCCTTAGCTGTAAGTTTGGGTAGCAGACTACATTATTTACATTGCTGGCTGCCTAAGGTCATGTGCCTACCACTGATCCAATTAGCTTGAGTAGAGGAAAGGTATGCTCTGCCAAGTATGTTAGCACCATAACTAAAGGCCTGCTAAGGAAATGAGGATACTGGCCAAGGCGTAGGTAATTTCAACAGTGACACAGAGTCTCTGCCCCTGGAAATAATAATTATTACATTTTTCATTCCTCTGTAGAGAAACAAACATGCCCTTTGCACCATTGTCCCAACTCTTTGCTTTTTTCTGTTCTAATTGAATATTTTTTTATGTTTAGAGTGACCATTGTGGCATTAAATGTAGTTTAGCAACTCATAAAGAAATTAAAATTTATTGTAAAGTTAAAATTATCCCACTGCCACAATTTAAACAATGAGAATTAATTGAAAAATGCCAAAGATAGATTACAATATTTATTCAACTATATTTTTAATGTCAGATGAAAAATGTGATAAATACTTTTGGGAATAAGAGCATAAATATGTATAATGAATAATAATTACTAAGTGATATAATTAAACACATAGTGAGATATTATGTTAACTTACTCATTGCAAAATTGCAAGAATAAAATTAATTTAGTCTAAATTTAGAACACTGTAAGAAGAGTTCATGAATTTAACAGATACATGTCATAGCACTTACAAATCTTTTCTTTAATCTTTATCATGTAAATGTTAACATTCTTATTTCTCATTAGCTATCACTTTAATACATTTGGATGTAATTAAACATTTTTAATACTTCACAGGGGTTATTTAATCACCCTAAAAATTTCTCACTTTAGTCACATCGTATTAATTTTCAATGGGTGTTTTGAACTATCATGAGGAATCAATAGGATTGTTTGGCACTCATGTTAGATTGCAGACTTTCCCCCAATCACATTGATATATTCTCTCTAGTGATAAGTGCCATAATATCATAAACTAAAAGCATTGCTTGAAGGATACATACTTAGTGTTTGCTGTGTTCTTTCCTTTTAAAAAAAATAAGGGTTTAGACATTCACTAACTGATATTTAACAAGACAGTGTTTTCTAGATATGCTCATTCATTCTTCAAAGAGAAGATTATCCATTCATAAGTAGCCTCAAGGTTTGACTTATTTTACTTTGAAAAATATGCTTGGTTCTCCTTTGTATTAAGGTGCACTTAGAAATTATTGTACAATCTTACAGTGCTAAGAGAAAAAATATAAATGTACATATCACAAAAATTTGGGGCCAAATTTTACACCATAAAAAGATAAACTGACTAGGATTTGATGGTTCATTTTGTTCTATTTAAATAAAGAACCAGAAATTTCTTCTTTAGATATATAATGAGTATAAAATTTATGTAAAGGTGTATAAATATACATGCTATGTACAGACTTGAAGGAAAGTTAGAGAAATATGAATAAATCTTAATTGGTCTAATAATAAAAACCAGGAGCCAGATATTGGGGTAAATGCTGAAAGATCAGATAATTAAAGTTGCCAAACAGTAGAGAGACTTTTTAACTCTCCTGAATCTGTAAGCTGAGGAGGGTGAGATCCTGTCTCTATAAATCTTCAGACTAAACAGACCAAGATCTTGTCTCTACCTGCCTTATATTTTGATATCCTCCTGCCTAGTCCTGGGATTAAAGATGTGAGGCACCACTACCTGACCACTCTAGTTAACTAATGGCTTTCTCTGTTCTCTGATACTTAGACAAGCTATATTTGTTAGAGCCCAAACAAAATATTACCACAGATATAGATACATAAAAACCATATATATGCAAGCATTTGTAAATCAATGTTTTGTGAGGGTTTTGTATGTGTGTGTGTCTTGAGTATGGTATATGGGTGTTATATGTGTGTTTAGTTTTAAGAATATATGACAAATAATAAAATTAAACCTGTCTTCAGGACACACCAGCATTTTCTATCACTACTTTTCTAATTCATAGAGTACATAAAGTACATTTATATTGATGAAGCAAAGAATTTTAAAACTCCCAAATGAATGAAACATTCTATCAGTTTCTCAGGATTTTTTTATTAGCTCAAACATAATGTATATGTTGGCTGTATTGTGCTCCATCTCTACTGAAATTCATAGTATTCCATCATCACCTCCTCAATTTTTCACGAGGAAATATGTACATTTATATGTGATCCTGGTAATATTGAGAGCTTAATTGATATTCCATGGGGCATTCATGGCTAGCTTTTTATATTTTGAATTAACATTAAAATATTACATTAAGTCTTTACCATAAATGGAGTAATAATTACTTTCTTGAGGGTTCATTTGAGTTAACTTTGCATGCATCTTCATTAAAGAAATGTTTTATTATCTGTTTGTATTAGAACTGTGTTTTAGAAACCTATTAAACTTTACTTTTTAATTACTTAAATAATATAAGCAAAACTCCTTAAGACTCCATATTTTCTATCAAATCAACTAATAATAATATTTCTCACTTTAAGATTGTGGTTTGATTATATGTTTACAAACAGGTAGGAGTCTATGAAACATATTGTCTCATAAGTTTTCTAAAGGAGTTTCTAAATAAACAGGTAAAAAAAATCCACTTACTCCATAGCTGTGGTTTCAGAAATTCATATTGGTGAATCCATTCCCTAGCCTTTACGGTATAGGTACAGTCCCTTCACTAAAGCATTCTATTCTGTCTGTACATACCACCACTTTCTTCTCTCTTTGTTCATCAAAGTTTACATAAATTAAAGTTAAATGTTACTTTATCTCATTGTATCTGCTATCTTTGTGAAGCTGAGTCTTAAAGACATGGAATTTTAATCATCAGGAAGCGATGGCCTAGGAGATGGCTCCCCCATAAGAGCACTAATAACAGGCCTGAACACCTCAGTTCAAGCCCCTAGACAACATGAAGAAAAAACAGAGCTGACTTACACAATTTGTCTTCTGACCTCCATGTTTACATTGTAGTCTTTGTGAGCTACCCACTCAAATATATCAACAAACATATAAAATTTGAAATGTAAAAAGTGATCAATCATAATTGTCAGTAAGATGAAAGAGAGGACTTGGAAAGAAAGATGGAGGCCAGTCTGGATAATAACATACTTTTCCTAATTGACTGGTGTGTGTGGAATTAATATCATATCTTAAAAAGCCATCATTTATCACATGGATATCTGCATTACTGAACATTAGCTCTAGAACAAAAATTAGTGTTTCAAACTAGGAATAATCTAGTTTGACAAAGCATCCTTTGAATGGCCTTGATACAAGTCTTTAAGTAAGAAGTTTGCCTGTAATTTGTAGTGTTAAATCAGTCATTTCCCTTTTCATTTATTAATGGCTTTCAAGATCCTCCAATATATATTTCTATGAAATTAAAATATATACAAATAATTTTATTTAGTATATGTCATATGGTGACATTCAAAAATTTACAACTATATATAGCATTAATTACTTTATTCCTCAACACACAAAAATTTTCAGAATGTACAAACTTAATAAAGATTAAGAAAAGTAATTAAATATATAGAAAATCAAATTAAATAGGGAATGTGATTTACAACAAACATACTAGCATTAAGCCATGAAAAATAAACTATATACAAACACAAGAAAGTAAATATTCAGTTATTTCCTATCAGTCTTTCACATATAAATTAAAGACTCACTGCATAAATGACTTGATGTACCCCTATCACAGCACTATGATATCCTATCACAAGCTTGCCAGTGTTTGAGACATAATCTTTCATCTAAACAGTATGCAGATTACATTGACTGTTATAGGTCATTTATCTGGTCATTCACCCTTGAGGGATGGAGTAACAAATTGCAGCATCAATGACACAGACACCGGAAATCAGGTGACAAGTGAAAGATAGACTCATTTATTACAGATATGGAGTGAAACTATTTACCCTGGCTGCATTACTTATTGGCAGATAGAGACTCTTAGCTGTGTTGTCTCTTTCTCAGAAGCCTCTAGCATTTTAGTAATCATGCATTGCCAATCATCAAGTGCCAAGTACAGAGACAGATTCCAAGTTGACTCAGCAAGAAGTGGCTAGTGTACATATGCCTATGGACATTACCTGAAACAGGATAACTGTGGTTCGGTTTTTACCAGGCTGGCTGGCTGCATTTCCCCTATAATTGAGTAGCTGTAGGCACTTGAGAGAGCAAAAATGTGTGCATGTGTGGTTGTGTGTATGTGTGTTTGTGTGTGTGTGTGTGTGTGTGGAGAGAGAGAGAGAGAGTCAGTTATCTTCATACAGGTAGTTTACTCATGTTCCAATGATCAGCCCAACACCAATGTGTATATGGACAACACTAACTGTACTTAGTTATTTATTAAAAACATGGAAAAGGGATAAAAATTTTACTGGAGTCTGGGAGGGGCTTTGATGAGTTGGAGGAGAGAGGTAAAAGTTGACTATGTGCAAAGTACATTGTACTGATATGTGAAATTTTCAAAGAATAGAAAACTAAAGTTTCAAACAGACCATTTCTGATATGCTTTCCTGGTCCTTGAATTTCTTATTGGCAGTACTTTCTCAATGTGCTGTGGCTCAGAGAGGGGCAAGAACATTCTAGACCCATGCATTAAGCAGTGTCTGCCTAATTCACTGTGTAAATCTTCATTCTTTGGCCTAACTTCATTTTAGCCTGGCTGGTGTTAAATCTATTGCCATGCAGGAAGCTGTTCCTCAAAACCTAAGAGAAGGAGGAAGAAGAGGAGAAGTAGGAGGAGGAAAAGAAGAAAGAAGAGGTGAAGAAGAAAAAAATAGAGGAGAAGGAGGAGGAGGAAGAGAATTTTTTGGTTTTGTTTTTCTTGGGGAATTTTAGCAGACATTTTATCTCAGTTGTCACTAGCCATCACTAGGCCACATGCTCATGCCCTACATTTGCTGCCTTCATACTAAGAAAAATTACTAGTAATAAACAATATCCTGTGCATGTCTTTTCCCTCACTGTTAATCAGATCCTAATTGTAGCTCTGCCCCTGGGCCCCTGTGTTAGCTGTTGCACTCTGGTGTTCTTCCAACATCACACGCGCGCACACACACACACACACACACACACACATACACACACACACCTTGTAATTCAATCCATATCACATTCATGTAAATATTCCTACTTAATCTACTTTTTTCTCACAAGCCCACAATTACATGTGAAAAAAGACCCTGTGTATTAAGTAATGAATATGTTTAGAGCTTAAAAAAAAACAGGGACACAGAATTTAATAGTGAACTTTAATATCAAAATAAGAATTTGCAATACATCAAATTTGTGTAATGTTTAAAACACAGCACAATGGTAGAGATACTGCACAGTTCCTGAAGAGCTTAGCCATCTGCTTCAGTTCTCAGTGAAGCAGAGATTAGAAAAAATATGTGAATTTTGGTACCTCCTGGGAGACTGGATAAAGATCACATAGGATTGAGTGAATAGAGCTTGCAAAGAAACACCAATAATTTAGGTTTTTCCGTTATATTTTTAAAGGAGACATATCAGGATTTTACCCTCCCTTCACACTGTACATAAAATAACTCTGCCTATTTGTTTCACTGGCTGAGCTTTTGAAAAAAGGCTGTTAGAACGTAGAGTGTTTTTACTGAAATATCAGAGGATACAGAACTGCAAAGCACTAATTCAGTGGTAAGAACTGGAGTCAATCATGTTGAAGTGGTAGCTTTATTTCACTGACTTCCTGTATCCTGTGCCTCATACTAAGAAAGTCCTCAGACCTCAGGAGTTTCATTGGTGTGGTGTGGTGTGTATGTGTGTGTGTGTGTGTGTGTGTGTGTGTGTGTGTGTGTGTGTGTGTGTATGCAAGTGATTTTCTTTTAGGTTCAGAACAAATCACTGATTTTCTGTTTTGAAAAAATAGCAAGAAACCTCGCAATTTTTAAATGGTCAGAAAAACTTTCTAACTTTTATTTGGAAAATAAAATGTGAAATCAGATCGTTTGCAGAGTAATTTCCCAATGATCATTAAGATGGGCGTGGCAGAGGAGCATAGTGTCTTCAGAGGAATGCTTTAGTTCCTTAACTTTCACTTTTGTTTGGTTGTGTGTAAGTTGTTTGTGGGAGCACCAATGAATTGCCCTTTGCAGCTCCAACATCACTTGGTGTGTAGGAAGGCACAAAATACTTGAGAAAACGTTAATAATATTTAGTTGCTCAAAGACACAGCTTTATTTTTTCATAATTGACATTATCAGAATTTTGTATTTCCTCATCTACAAAATAAAAAACCATCCTTGTGTGCACACACATACACCACACACACACATAAGTAAGAACACACTTGCACATACATATACACACACATACACATGCGCATATGTACACACACATACACACACACATGCACACACATACATGCACCCATGATCTTTCCCAATTCCTAGAGGTGATGATTATTTTAATTTTCTAATGTTTTCATCCAGTTCTGTAATGTGCTTCTAAGAAGGTCATAATTGACACCCATAGTTCTATGTCGATGTATTTTAACTGACATTTTGACATTAAACCTGAGAAAGGGAATTTATTTTAGTGTTTAAACAACAGTGACAATGTAGAAAATAGTTCTGAATTCGTGGTAAAATAGTTAGCAATCTGCTTGTTTTCTGCTCATTTGCTCAGAGTTCCTTTCACTGTGACTTGAAGTGACACGTGCCTGGTGCCTGTTTGAGTTCTGGTGGGTGTTGGTCAATAGGAAATTAGCTCAAACTCGGTGTGTCCATGCCACATAGTTTTATAGTTTTGGTGATCTGAAGACTAAGCAATGTCCCATGGTTGAGTCCTTTTGAAGACTCCAGGTAATGGCCTTCGATTTTTCCAGCTTCTAGAATTCTCGAGCAACTTTGTTGCCCATTTCCTCAGATTTCAACTATGAGCTGACATTAATGTTCTTTGATTCGTAATCTGTTGTAATATACTTCATGATATGTGTAATATTCTTAAATATTCAGACTAAATTTCTTACCTCAAGAGCTTTCTTTTCATTGTCCTTGTGATGTTCTTTTTAGCACGGGAAGTGATGGGTTTATAGGGCACATGAACTGAGATAAGAATTTCTTCAGAGTGCCATTAGTAATCAGTCAACCATGGGGGCATCATAGTGAATTTTACTCTTAAATGATTTTTCTTTATTTCTTTTAGCCTAAAGGATGACTCAGCTACAGGCACAGTAATAGACTAGTTTCAAAATTTAGGAACATTTGTACATATTTTATGTTGGCTCATGCACATATGTCAGCAAAGTGATTATGCTCTTGGATTATCTCAAGCTTTTCAAATGACAATAAGAATTGCTAATTCCCACTCCTGTCTCATATCCTGTTATTGAAACATATACATTCTTCAGTATTCAGAGCTCTCTGAACTCTTGCCTAAGTAAAGGTTTCAGCAAAATAAACAAAGACAAGCAATAGCCTGCTTTATAAATGCATGCTATTTAAGATCAACTGTTAATCCAGTGCTCATTTTTTGGACAAAACTGTAGACCATTTAAATTATTTGCTTCATTTATATCCTTCAAAATGCATAACATTCAAGTAGAGCTTATAATGTGAATTCGTTTATCTTACATTTACAGTTACAATATCTTTTTCTTTCTTATAAAATGGAATAAAATTTATTTGTAAAATTATCTCACAGCAGAATTTGTAGTGTAACTATAGCAATCTTAAAGACAGGATACTTCAAAAACAACAGAGACCTCCAAGCAGTCTTTAACATAGTTGTCTAAATTGCTATTGCTTGCTAGTTACAAGAGACCCTGGTGGAAAACTCTAAGTCCCTTACTCATTTGTTTTTAGTTTTCATGGATGCCTTAATTTTATACAGTATAATGTGCACTACTAAGGGTATTTTATTATGACCCTGGGAGAACTAAGTTTTATTTTAGTGATTAAATAAATTCATTCATCATTCCAAGTGAAAAATTCAGCATTCTTACCGTTTCAGCTTTTGTTTTCCCTTCTCTGCATAATTATGCTATAAAAATATTAAACATGTTTATATTTTGCATTTACCTCTCTTGAAAAGATGAATGTCACATGATTATGTGCTATGGAGTGTGATGTGACTTTCTAATACACACACACATACATACATAATACATATAATGTTATAAAAGTACGGCATTATCATACCTATCCCCCCAAGTTTTTAGCATTTCATTATATGAATATCATTTTGAATCCTCTCCTGTAGGAATGCATTAGGTAATTACCTATATTCACTCTATAGAGAACAAAGTACTAGAATTTATTTCTCCATCCAACTATGACATTGTACTTGTTAGCCAATTCTCCTCCCTGTTCCCATTTTGTTCCTTCTGGTAACTACTGTTCTCTCTTGAACTTTTTTCTTTCTTCTTTATAAAATAAAGTCATTTTTATTCATGTATCCCCTTGCTCCCCCTCCCTTCCTTCCTCCCAATCCCTCCCAGTCAGTCTTCAGCTGCCCTCCTCCCCATCCCTTTCTCCAAATGGTCAAGAAGCCCCAAGGTGGGCCAGCTCAGCAAGGTGCATCCACTCCAGGCAAGCTTGATTTCCTCATCTCTCTTCATGTTTTATGAGACCAGTTTCTTGAAATTTCACACAGAAGTAACATGTACATTATTCATTCTTGTAGTATGTCTTATTTCATTTAAAACAATGTTCTCCAGTTTGGCAAATGTCTTCATTGACAAGATTGAACATTTTTGTGTATTATGTCTGAAAAACATTCTATTGAGTGTGCATGTCATAGTTCCCTTTACTATTGGATGAATCTTAGGTTGTTCCATTCCTTGGGGATTGTAAATAGAGCTGAATAAAGCCCAGACAAGAGGTCATCCCATGACATCTTCTTAGTAGTACCAACATAGATTCCTGGCAGCTGACTGCCCAGAAGCTCATTACCCAAGAGGTGCAACAGATTATGTGATACCAGAGCTTTGAATGTTTATGTTAAATTTTTACATGACAATGGATAGTGGAAAGAAAAAGATGTTTCCATAAATAGAGCTATAAAGAGACAGAGGCAAGGTTGCCACATGTTTGAAACCAGATAATATTTATAAGGAGTCCCAAGAAAAAGGTTTTGTCATGTTGATCCTGGGATTAAATTCAAGGCTTCCAACTATATGTCAAGCTCCTTTACTGGCTGAGATGCCTTTTCAGTCTTCAAATATTTTTTTTAAGGTTGCAACTAGATATACAGGTTACAATGCATGCATACCTAAATAAGTATTACACATTAGTCAAATGCTATGTTTAAGATGGGAAAGGACATCCTTTATAAATAAACCTATTTTGGTCACTTAGTGACTTTGAGACCAACCTGAGGGCTATTTGAAACTTTGTCTCAAAAAATACCTCCACTGCAAACTCACTACTGAGTGGTCAAATAATAGAAGGGGAAACTATTAAGAAAAAAGGCCAAGGTGTAAGTGTTTCTGGCATGTAACAGCCACATGATAAAGCTGACAGGGCATTGTTCGAGCCCACCCCTTCTCTTAAAAAGAAAGTCCATGTGGCAGCCAGCTCCCTTCTCTCTTTCTCTCTCCCTCCCCCTTTTCTCTGTGTCTTTCTTTCTTCCCTCCTGGTCTTCTCAAGAGGTTACTACCTCTTGGTAACTCTAAAATAAAATCTCGTGCGGCACCTGGCAGTGAGTGTATGTGTGTGTGTCTACCCACATGCAAAAAAACTAACACAAGGGGCTATAGAGATAGTTCTTACGGGCTCTTGCAGGGGATCCAGGTTCAGTTCCTATCCCAAATATGGCAGCCCATGACTGCTTTAAATATAGTTCTAGAAGGATCCAATGCACTGTTCTGACCTCCAAAGGTTACTCCATGCATGTGGTACATGTAAATTAATTCAAGCTTACAAACACATATACATAAAAATTAAAAATACCATTTTGTTTATTAAAAAAGAAGTCCTCAAATATTATTTGAAATAATTTATATGTTCTTCTGGGGAATTTATTCTTCATTCATATATACACATATTTCTGGCATAAGAAAAGAAATTTAGATACTTCTGAAAATTCAAAAACTACAGTTGTTCTTTTAAGTTTACTTAAGTATCATCAAAAATTCAGGATGAATTATTACTTTATTAACATGTTTTATTATTATTATTGACATAGAAGTCACACTTTCTATCCTTGTATATCCTTATTCAAGGTCTCTTCCTCTTCCTGCCATATCAGGTCATTCTTTCTTCTCCACAACTCCCCATCCCCTCCCTGGGCAGGCAGCCGACAGTCCCATGGTCCCACTGACCCATTATTGCTTAGTTCAATCTCCACTCCTGGCAGATCCAGTTTTCTCCCTCAACCCTCAAGACTGAGTTAGGTGTTTCTCTAGGGGGAGTGGGGACCAAGAAGTCAGTTGAGGATGTTTCTGATCCCAAGCTGTTCAGTGGTTGTGGTTTAAATTATTAATAATTTTAAGTCTTTCTATAACTTTTCATTTGATAATCCATCAGCAACAAGAGAAAAAGGTCATAAATATATTTTTTTTAATTTAAGAAATTATAAAAGTATGTTTTCACACAAATGGTAATAAACATCCCATGTTTACCAGTGAGGTCTAAAGAGAACCAGTTGATTTTAATTAAATTCAGAAAAGTCAGCACCCTCCTGACATTTTGTTGTTCAGAGGCTATTTCTCTTCTTTAACTTAGTTCCCCTTTTGAAGCATAGTTTCCTGTGCCATTAGCAGTTGAATACATATATATATATCCTCTGTATACCTTATATTTTAAATTTTTGTATAAGAGTTTATAACACATATTAGTTCTAATACTTGCTAAGAATAGCATTCTCAATAGTGTAACACAATAATTGTAAAGACAATGACAGAAGATTATTGCAAATTGATATGGCAAATTTAGGCAAAAATGTAGGATACTCAATCCATATTGAACTGATAAGTAATAGTTTTGGTGTTTAAAGTGATAGTCCCAATTAAAAAAGACATGTTATCAGCTCATCTGATTAAAAAAAAATAGAAATTAACTATTATGGCAATTAAATATATAGTATTTCTCTCCATCCCAATAACATTTAAAAAATTACTATTTTCGGGGGCTGGAGAGATGGCTCAGCGGTTAAGAGCACCGTCTGCTCTTCCAGAGGTCCTGGGTTCGATTCCCAGCACCCACATGGCAGCTAACAACTGTCTGTAGTTCCAGTTCCAGGCAAATACCAAGGCAAATAAATAAATAAAGAGAAAAAAAAGTGAGAGGTTTTAAAAAAAAATTACTATTTTCATATAATCACAAACATTGTAATACTAAGATCTTACTAAGAACACAATAAATTTACATTCGTAAGCTGTGGGCCTGCCTTATGTTTCCTGTTTGATGCAGGCCTGTTCTGGAGAGTTGCATTTGTGCTGGCTGCAGCCTTTTCCCTTACAGATGTGAGTGAGCAGCCCTCACATCCATATAAGCCTCTTGTTTTAATTACAAGGGAAAACACTGTGTTTTCTACAATAGAGTGGTTGTGACTAACTCACAAGTGTGGGTTGAAGCATTAAATGGGATGAGACGAAAGCGCACATCCATATGGTATGATGTGTTTCTGATGAAAAAATCTGAAATCACAAAATGTATTTTTAAATAATCATCTCAAAATTCTGAAAAAATATCTTAAGGTTATGTTCAGTTTTTTTTTTTTATATCTGTACCTTAAATATGTGATTGAAGAATAAACAGTTGTGCCATAGCAAACTTTTAAATGTCATTACCTAAACATGTAAAATTGTCCTCCAAACTGCAACAAAATAATGGTGATATAATGTATTTTATCAATTGTGTGTATAAGTATGTATGTTCCAAGTGCATGCACATGTGCATACCCACAGTGCTCTTGTGGAGGTCACAGGAGGCTTTTCTGCCTCAGCACTGAGCCCTCTTGAATCCCAGCTACTTCTGTGGAAAGTCTCATCCTCCTTGTCACCCTTACATCTCTAATCACTTAACCCTCACACACATTACCAGCCTCTAGCTACCTTTCCTCAGTTACAGCTTGTTTGGTTTCAAGTTTTGATCATTCTTCTGAAATTCAGATGTCAATATTTTGTCATTTATGTGTATTTCTTCTTGAAAGTCTCCCAAGTATAACAGATTCTGTATATATTTAAAAAATGATTGAAAGGTCTAACATTTTTGATTCATAATTTCAATCAAATTCTGGTATTTAATGAGACAGTGGACATGTTTATTTCAGTTTCATTATAAAATATAGTGTTTAAATTCTGTTCCATCAGTGTAAGTATCCAATAAAACTCCTCCTTCATCTTCCTGTACCTCTTATTACTTGGCACAGTTCATTTGAATGCCAGAAGCCAGAGATTGTTTAAAAAATCCAGATCAAGTCCCATCATTCTGTTACAGTCTCTCTACCAGTTTCTCATAGTTTCTATTGTTGTTTTAAGTAAATTGCAAAAGCTTAATTTCTCCCCGACAATTCTCTACAATTTCACATTGTTTATTTTTATCTTTTTTATCATCACCCTGACCTCATTGTTCCTTCAATTTATTTACTACCTTTTTCTTACACTGCTATCTTTAACACATATTTTTATTCAAAAGATTGCTAAGGCCAACCTTTAAAAGTTCTGGCCTCATCTGATGACAGTATCTGGGACATTCTCCTTAGTATCATCCCTAAAACTCATTTTCAGTACCAATCCACGCACCTTAATTGTACTGTTTTCTAAAGATTTTATATAAATATAGTCAACTCAATTTCCTCTGTTTTGTTCTGCCTTTGCACACACTCAAAATACATAATTGAAGCTTCACAATTCAAGTAAGCTGTAATTTATTTGTTTCTGTTTTTATTGTTATTCCTAATGCCTATAAAAAGTTAAAATATGAGTAACCTGAGGGGGTGAGAGGAGGAATGGATCTTGAATAAGGATATACATGGATAGAAAATGTGACTTTATTCATAATTAAAAAAGAAAACATAAAAGATACCCAATGAAAGAGTTCCAGACAGAAAAAAAATAAACCCAAATGAGTAAATAAAAAAAAATAAGATATGATTGTCATAGTTAGCTACATCTGTCTCCTTGACAGGAAAGTAGAGTCATCTGGAAAGAGGAAATCTCAACTAAATAATTGTTTCCATCAGATTGGCCTGTTAGCATGTCTTTGAAGGCATTTTCCTGATTGTTCCTTGATTCAGTAGGGTCCAGCATACTATGGTCAGAGGAATCCCTACCCATCCCTGGGCCTGAACATTTTAGAGCTTGTATGCAAGCTGGTTGGAAATATTTCTTAATGAACTGATTCTGCTCTGTTTCCAGGACTTGAGCTTCTTCCTTGGCTTGCCTCAATAATGACTGCAACCTGTAAGCCAAATAAACCCTTTCTTTCCCATGTTGGCTTTGGTCAGTGTTTTATTACAATAAAAACAACTAGGGCAGGAATAGAAATGCTTTTGAAATATATGCTTTGTTATCATTGTTATTTTTTCTTTATATATGAGAGGCTTCTGTGAATCTGTACTTTTATTTTTGTAACTTTATGATTTCCCTTGATTTTAAGACACCATCCCTCCATCCAGGCCTGGTGGTGCACACCTTTAATTCCAGCCCTTGGGATGCAGAGGAAAGTAGATCTGTGAGTTCAATCATGGCTTTATCTACAGAGTGATTTTTAGGGCAGACTGGACTATACTGAAAAATACAGTTTTGCTAAGCAGAGAGAGAGAGAGAAAGAGCGAGCAAGCGAGAGAGAGAGAGAGAGAGCTAATCATTAATAAAAAGACTTGTTCCAAACATGTTTCAAGTGTGTATATATATATACACTTGAAAATATATATATATACATGTATATATATATAAAGGATTTGAAATTGTCATAAATCCTTAACTTACACCTATAATTTCCAGCACTATATTTGTTTAAATTTCCATGATGTTTTAGCTACATTGTCCTGACCACGTCTCTAGACAGCTGCAATAGCCTCAGAACAGAAAGATACCAGAAATGTGTATCATTAATCTTTGTTTGACACTTTCTGTGGTTTCAATATCCTCTTCACATTAACCAAGTTGTTCCAGCACCTCTTGACCAATGCTTCTGAGATGCTCTATTCCAATGCCACAATTGTTCATGCTTTTCCCCACTTCTTTACATGTAAAAATGTTACTCCTTAACACTGGGCTATATGTATATGCAAATGTGTATAGCATTTTCTTAGACAGTGATTGATTAGGGACTGAGCAGCCCTGGGTGGGTAGGCCCGTCCATGTGCTGGTGGTCCTGAATTCTATAAGAAATCTGGCTGAGCAAGCTCTAGAGAGCAAGCCAGTAAGCAGTATTCCTCCATGGCCTCTGAATTAGCTCTTGCCTCAGGATCCTTTGCTGATAGTTCTTGTCCTGGCAGGCTTCCTTCAATGATAGATTACAATGTGAAATTATAAGCCAAATAAACCCTTTTTCTTATAAATTTGTTTTTGATCACGGTGTTTCATTGTGGCAACAGAAAACCTAAAACAGTTAATCTCCTAACCTCAAGCTAGGAGATTAACTGTTAATTAATTAAGATATGTTGTTAGCTCCCAAATACCTTTTATTAGTTTGTTATTTTGGTAGTATCCTGATTCATCATTTTTAAAACTATGAGCACACAAGTATATTACCAAACCCTTTCATAAAAAAAAGAGTGAGTTGATTTTATATCTTTGATCTGTATCATAAAACTGCTAACCAAATATGATGTATTCAAATAAATGTATCCAAAAACATGTTATGATAGTGATGTAGATGCTGTTGATAAATTGCATAAACATGACTGGGTAACATGTTACTTCCTAAACAACATCTATTGCATGAGAAAAGAAAGTTAAAATTTACCAGCAATTATATATTAAAGATGTGTACTTATATCTGCTCATAATAAATTTAGTGACAGCTATACTTTGGAGAGAGGAAATAATAAAACTTGAGATAGGGAAAGACACTGCATTGTTTATTAAATCTAAGAAAACAGTGAGTGCAAGATGCATCAGTATTTTGTATATAGCTAAGAAACAATAAGAATAACATAGAATGATTTTTATTTTAACACTCACAGCCAGTAGCCATCAATTCTAGAGAACATTCCTAATTTGCGCATATTAAAAATATTTTACTAGGGTAAAACTATAAGTTAAAAGTAAACATATCATGAGAAATAATTATTCACTGAAATTGCTAGAATTTTAGGAAGATTGGCAATGCCCAATAGTAAGAATATTTTTTAAAAAAATTAGCAAATTTCCTATGTACATACAGAGCTCATGTAAGCATGAAAGATGGTTTCTATCTAGTAGCAGATGCTGCCCTGGTTTCAGTCAAGTTTAAAAGCAAAACATAGGTTCTGTATTACAGATATCTCATTTATAGAGCCATAATACATCATATTAGGATAGGTGGTTAAGAAGAATAAATTTTAATTTCAACATTAAATTACTATCAAGTTTTTTTCTGTTTGGAGCAGTGATGAAGATAAAATTCTAGACATTTGTTTCTGATTTCATTCAACATGGCCTTTCAAGTTTACTGGCTATAACATTTTTACATCATATTTGATATGATAAAACCTGCAGTTATACACACAAACAGAATTCTCAACTATTTTCAGAAGAGACTGGCTCAACCTTCAATGGAGTCAAGCATGTCAAAGTTGTGTGTTAGAGCTAAACAATTAAAATTAAAGGGAATATTGGCTGTATCTTTGCTGCAGTTACTGCACTGTACCACACATATCCCTTCATAAGCTCTTCTGTTCATGTTCTGGCCATTCATAGTTGATTTCAAAACATTTTCCTTTTCAGATCAGCAGCTGTGTGATCCTGGAGAATTTCTCTGCCACGACCATATGACTTGTGTCTCTCAGAGTTGGCTGTGTGATGGGGACCCTGACTGCCCTGATGAGTCAGATGAATCTTTAGTCACCTGTGAGTAGAAAGGCTCTTTGCCTGGATTTTCTTGCATTCAAAACCAAATGTTGGTTGCTTTCACAGATCACTGCTGTTTTAGTTCATTCTATTTTTATTTCTTTTTAAACGTAACCTTGAAAATGTGAAATCTTTTGTTTTTGTTTTTCTAAAATGAGTAAGTGAATGAGAGAATGAAGCACATCTGTAGTTTCAAGTAAGTTACTATGACTGTGCTGGTATTAGGGAAGCTTCTATAAAGAAACATAACAACGCAGGAGCCTTCCCAGTTTGTCTCACATATCTTAAGATGGAGGCATGGATAGAAGAAGGATTATTAAGAAAATAAACTTCTAGCTTTCACATCATTTACATTAATTTTTATAATTCTACAGATTGCTGAACATAGTTTCTTCAGAACCTAAAAGACAAAAACCTCATTAGTGAGGTTCTTAATCATTATAAATTGAGATTCGGTTGCCCTTGGTGTCTGTATATTCTAATCCCAGTTGAAGCATTTGTTACATAAAATTTCCCTGAGATTTTATCACACTGGATGTATCACTGTAATGTTGTGAGCACATCAAAATGACCCATAGTTATATAAATGCTCACCTCTTCCTCAATGTGGAAACCAGGCACTAATTTTGATATTAATATTTCTAGAACTTCTGGCAGAGTCTCTGGTCCTCATATGTCCAGATTCTCCAGCATATCAATATTATTCCCAAGACAACCACTAATTCTGTAAAGTCAAAGTGAAGAAAAAGAAACACCACATTTGTTGATTGATAGTGTGGTGATAACCTTTATTGGTTCCCTTTTATGGTTTTATCTATGCACTTACTCATTTTGCAAATAGAACTAATGCACTAGTTATTAAAATCTTGCCATTAAAAATGAAATATCAGTGCTCATTAATATTCTTTATGTTTGGAAGCCCTATTAAAGCTTTTCAGCATGAGTGAACATGAATGTGTGTATTCATGTTTCTCATCTGTACTTTAAACCCATCTTCCACAGGAAGAGGTTGTAGTCATTTAATAAATGTACAATTTCAGCAATTTTATGTATAATTATATACATTTAACTGGGATCCTTATAGAACATAGACCAGATTCTATGACTGATGTAAGAAAATAAAATAAAAATGTTACATTGAATTAAAAAGATTTGCTAATCCCTAAAAACATATTACTTGTCAGTAGGGAGACAGAGGTTACTCACCCATGATACAACAAAGATGAAACTTAAAATCATTACACAAATTTGAAGACACTAGTTATAAAGGAGCATTTGTTTTAGAACACTATTGATTGAAAGACATTTACAGTTTGGATTTAGTAATGTAGACTGTCACAGTTAACACAGTGCTTCACAGTGTTTTGTGAAGTTCCAATGAGTTATTGCTATACTTTATAAAATAATTTTACAATTCTATAATTACATGAATCTTAACATTTGATGTGAAAGATCAATATACTCAGGAAAGAAATTTGTGAAAACTGATTCTTAGAAATTAAATTTTTTAGCTATACAAAGACAAATTATTATCTTTGATTTGGTAATAAAATACATTATTTCATAAGATTTAAATAAAATTTTATGATGCAATGTATTTTTTTGCTAAATCAACACCCTGGGCTAAATCTACTTAGCTTTTTCAATGAGAAGAATAAATGAGAATATATCATAAAATATGAAATCTCTAACTTGGAAAGTTTCAACATGAATAATATATTGTTAGAGATGAGGAAGAGACTGGGTTACAATCTCTGATAACTGATTAAACAAGTGTACATGAGATAAAAAGAAAAATAAAAAAAATTACTATATAAAGGAAATTTAAATAAATCCATGATTTCTTCTTCTCTTTGGTTTCTTTGGGAATATTTTCTCATGTCCATCTGTCAAGAGTTAAATTTCACTATCAGCTATTGAATCAGAAAGCTTGCATGAGTTCAATTTGCCATTTGTTGGGTTTTATTTTGGGAAGATTTGGCTAATTTGGGGGATTTTTAAATGATTTTAACATTTTTGTTGGATATGAGAATAAATTCTTTACCATAGGAAAAAAAATTCTGTGTGTAATTTGTGCCATCAAATATCAATACAATGATTAGAACCACCTTTAGGTAAGATAAGGAGAACTGGAAATTAGAAAAATCCCCATTGTCATATTCACAGCTTTCAACCAACTGTTTTTAGTTGTAGTATGCAACTAGAGTGAATGTAAACATGGGAAAGGTTCTATTGTGAAATGCAAGCATGGCACCATCTGTGGTGAGGAAGTCATACTGAAAGGCACATTCTTTAGAGGTATTCAAATCTTAATTCCTTCCAGAATTATTCTGTCCAATGCTTATAATTCTTCCTTTCCAACAATCAACTCCAGCTGGTGTGTGATACTTTCTGGAGATCTGAAGTTATCATAACTGTCCTCACTTCTTTTTTCAGTCCAGAAAGTATTGACTGTGCTACTTGTCCTTCATTTTACTGCTTTATTAACATTCTGAAAATCACTTAAAGAGTTATTTGATTATAGACCATATTTTGTGTATAGTGCCATTTTAGTGAGCAAAGGAGTATAAAAATGGTTTTTGAAATCTGGATAACTGTGACAATTGGTACTTTGACATTGTTTGGGTCTTATGAATGGTAAGACTTTTATGTAAGGACTCCAGTAGCCACTGTTTACATATCAGGTTTACTGGGTTTCCAACGTGTATTAACCTTTTTAATGTCTGTTTGCTTTTAAACTCACTGCCAGCTTTCACTATGAAAAAAATAGCAAAAATAATGAAAAATGAATAAAGTAGGCTGCCAATCAGATTTGGCTAGCAAGTTATATTTTCCCTTATTAATAACCAAGTATAACTTATGAAGCATGACAGATCTACAGTTCTGCATGCAATTCTGTGTGTATCTAGGTACTGTGGTGGTGTGGGGGTGGTTCACACCCACAGAGCAAGTGAATATTGCATAGACCTGTGTGTGAACTCATGGTTCCAGCCTGAAGCAACATAGCATGGTCTGCAAACTACATGCCTTCTATATATGCAAAGCTGTTTGTAAGGGCTAAATCCCAGTGCATGCTACAAAATTGGTAGTTTACCTAGCAGCTTCCTTTTCTCAAGTAAAAATGTTACAAAGATGGACAAGTTGAAATAAATCTGATGGCTCCCGTATGAGCTGGGTTTCCTGATCAGTGTGCTCTGCCATGGCTGGCTTGCACTTGTCAGTCTTCTCTTCACGGGCTGGCTGCTCCATCTTCCCCAGCAGACAGTTCCATTTCAGACACAAAGACGGGAAAAAGAAAAGCAACAGGCAAATGCCTGTTCGCTCACTCTGTCGGAAGACGGGCTTCTATTGGAATTAAATGAAATAGGTTTCTACTTAAAACTTTTGTGCTTGAACTGATCATATGGGTCATGAGGCAACAAATATTCTCAGCCAAGGCTGTTTTCTGGGTGAGATGTGAAGTAAAGGTAATTGTCTCCATTTCTTTACCTCTTGCAATGACAAAATACTCAGACAAAAGCCATCTGTATAATCCACAGTGTCAGTCAGAGACTGGTGCCAATTATTCTTCATAGATCTTCCGCTCTCAATAAACCTAATCAGGATAATCCCTCCACAGAATGTATCTTGTTTAGTAGTTAAAACCCCTTGCTGCTCTTGAAAAGGGCACAAGTTCATTTCTCAGTATCAAATAGCAGCTCATGATCATCACAATTGTAACTGCAATTCTAGGGCACCTGACACCTTTCTCTGATTTCTGTGACCATTGGACACACATGGTGCATAAATATGCATGCAAGTAAACACTCATAAATATTTAAAACCTAGAAAAGGTAATCCTTACAATCATATCCAGAGGCCCATCTTCCAGATGATTCTAGGTTCTCTCAATCTGACAGCACTAAATAATATACAATTAAAGGGACAAGAAAAGGAAAGAAACTGAGTAGCAAAACCCTTGGTGGTATGTACCAGCGGTGTCCTTCATTGCCCCTCTGCCTAACTTCTGCATGTGAGGTAGTATGCATTGTGTTTGAGTTGCAGTTGAAGGCTAGCTCAAAGGCCCAGCTATTTTTAAATGCCTTTGCTATTCTACACCCCTGAAGATGATAGCTGTCTCACATTCATATGCTGTACATTAACTGGCAAGGTCTTTTCTCCAACATGTGTCCCATCTGCTTTGCTGGTTCCAAGAACAAGGTGGGCCACTTTTCAGTGGAAGCTTTTGATAGAACATTACTTCCCCATTTGGTAGACACTTTTGTGTCTACTTCAAACCTAATTGAAAAAAAAATCAGCCTTATACTTAGGGATGTATCAGGAAGAGTCATAGCCTATTACGTAAAGTCATCCGAGTTGAATTGCAGTTTTTATAGCTAGATTGATAACATTCATATATTAGGAAAACTTTGATGTAGAGATTTTTCTGGAGCAGGTAAGTTTTTCAGTATATAACCAAGTATATCCATATAAAGTATCACTAATTGATGACACAGTCATGCAGTGGTGACCTTGTTATCTGGCTCTTGAAAGTAAGGATATCAAGTTTATGGTGTTTCTTGTACCATCCACTAAGCTGATTAGTGAAGGCAGAGCTTGTGTTTCTTTGAACATGCCCTTTTACCCTGCTACCCAAAAAATGTCTGAGGTGAAAAAAGATTCAAATACTAAGAATACCTCCTCAAGCCACCTAAATTTAAAGTGCAGCATCATTTGAGGACCATGGAAGGTCATCTCAATACAACTGTTTCATGCAGCTTTAGGAGTGATCTTATCTAATTGAACAATGTAGTAAAAATAACAAGTCTCCTGGGTCCTAGAAACAGAAATGTATCTAAAAGATGAAAATGTCTGTAAATCATCAAATGAGATGTGACTTTACATGAAGTGACCATTGTGTCTATTGTTTCTACTGTGAGATTTTTAACTTTCTTTAAATAATGAGATGCTAATCAACTTCTTGTATTCTTATCTAGGCTTTCCCCTGTCAGATAAAGCAGAAAACCTTTTTTGATAATTTTCTTGTAATTTTCTCTGATACAGGTCAGGGAAATAAAATGGCATTCGTGGGAAGCTATTAGCAAACAGATACTGCCCTTTAAAATATATGGTAGACGAAGCCACTGAAAGTAGGCTACAGGAACACTAATGTGGATGAAAGTGTGGTCCCTATTTCTAAGTAATCGTGATTTAGAGGTCACTTTGCAATGAGCTCATCTATGGGAGGCTCAGAGCTAAGCTTTTCGTTAGGTTGAGAAGCAGAAATGATCTTACAGATTAAAGAGAAAGCAGATGAGACCCAAGAGGACAGTTTATGTCTCTTTCAATTCTTTCTGTTTTGTTCATTTTATTCTGAAGCTCTTCTCCTTAGCAATAGAAAGGCCAAAAGCATTGACCCCTCTTTAATAATAAAAACACCCCTAAAGTGCTTGATATGAGGGCGTGATGGGAAGGTTAGAAAGTACTATGAATTAAAGGGGCCTGTCTGATGTTGGTTCATTTCTCTAGCACAGTGGGCACCAGGAAAAGGTAAGATTTCTCCTCACTCTGTACCACTGTGAGATAACAGTGTCTCTGAAAGTGTTATTGCAATTCTAAGGAAGGTTGATTGGAGGCAGAGGTGACAGAAGTGAGTGTCCTACAGTTCACAAGGCAGATTCAGTTCCAGGATGTCCCCAAATCTGGCCTTAGAATCCAAAAAGATAGCTTCCTTAGCCAGAAAAGAAACAATAAGACTGAAAACTCTGCTGTGTGAAAAGAAAAGGGTAGAATAAAATACATGCTTTTGAGAGACTCTGTTGCTAAAATCTTCTTGGCTTAAGGGATGATGTACTGTAAACAGAAGCCTTGGCAGGCTCTTCAGGGACAAATCTGAAGTTGAGCTAGGAGACTTCCTGGAAACTAGTGAATCCATCACTTACCCCCAACTAATCCTGCACTGGAGGTTGGGGATGAAGGCTGCTTAGTTTTTGTGGGTGAGAACATTTAAGCTCAGAGATCTTGTTGTATTCTTTATTGTCAGAACAAAAAATTTACATTTGACTTACACTCACAAGTGCTACTAAAATAAAACATTTTGCTGAATGAGACTCTATATGATCTTGTATGTTAAGAGTTTATTTCTAATGAAGATGCCATTCTTCTTTGCTATTCACTACTTTTTCTATCATCACACTTCAGAATAAGAAAAATTCTGTGTTTAGTCATTAGGGTAAGGTGTAAAATGACCCAGTGAATCAATATATTGGCCCTTTCCAGATCTAACCAATATACTGGAATTTTAATTGACTTTTTTTTCTTTAAAAATTCCTAACACTTGCTTCCTGATTGGGTGATTGCAGAAATTATTCACAAAAGAAAAAAATATAGCATGCAAAAATAAGTATGCTCTGGGAAGCACAGAATGTAGGTTATGACATTTCTTATGGGTTGCAGTTTTCTTCTTCATACAGGAAGATTCCCTGTGATCAGGCTCCCACTACTCACTATTCCACCTTAAAGGGATAGATATAAGTCAGAAGATTCCCTCATTTGGCCCAAGTCTTCCTTGTTTTTTAACGACAAAGGAGAAAAACATTCCCTAACACCTCCATTAAAGAGCCAACAGTAATGATTAATATAAAATATTTTTTATAATATTGGTTGCAGTGAGAATCTTAGAATTTTAATATATCATTAGAAATTAGATAAGTCACTTGTTTTTCTTTAAACTTTTCTACTTTTGGAAGAATTAAATCCCAATGGCTATTCTAGCTGCCTTGTGAATAAGGGAGTGATGTTACAGTAATCAGGAAAAAATAAAAGGATACACAAACTTGCTGCCATTGAAGAATTCCACTGCTTTAACCATATAGCTAGAATGGGAATCCAAATGTTCCTTTCACTTCATACTGTAATATACTGTGGGTGTAGCAGGTATTTCTTTGTATTGCTTGCTCCCAAATAATGGCACTGAGAATTCTTATTAATTATGCAAACTTGTCCTTACTTTATGCTTGCTTACAACTATCTTTTATAACTTAAAATAAACCATGTATATTCATCTACATTTTGCCACATGGCTCATTCCTTCTCCTGCAGACAGTATGTCTTATTTTTCTACTTCTCACTGGCAAATTTTATGCCTCAGATTCCTCCTAGAGCTTCAATATCTCTTTGAATAACCCAATCAAAAAATGGGGTACAGATCTAAAAAAGGAATTCTCAGCAGAGGAACTACGAATGGCTGAAAGGCATCTGAAAAAGTACTCATCATCTTTAGCCATCAGAGAAATGCAAATCAAAACAACTTTGAGATACCACCTAACCCCTGTTAGATTGGCTAAGATAAAAGGCACAGATGACAGCCTATGTTGAAGAGGATGTGGAACAAGGGGAACACTCCTCCATTGTTGGTGGGAGTGTAAGCTTGTGCAGCCACTTTGGAATGCAATATGGTGGTTTTTCAGAAAATTGAGAATCAATCTCCCCAAGGATACAACAATACCACTTCTGGGTATATACCCTAAAGAGGCACATTCACACTCCAAAGGTATTAGCTCAACTATGTTCATAGCAGCATTATTTGTAATAGCAAGAACCTGGAAACAACCTAGATGTCCCTCAACTGAGGAATGAATTAACAAACTGTGGTACATCTACACAATGGATACTACTCAGCATTAAAAAAAAAAAAAAAAAAAAGATATCCTAAAATTCGCAGGCAAATGGATGGATTTGGAGAATATCCTCCTGAGCGAGGTATCACAATCTCAGAAAGATAAGCAGGGGATGTACTCACTCATTAGTGGTCTCTAAACAAGCAAACAAGAGAAAAAGCCAAGCATGCCCAAGCTGCAAACCACAACCACTGAACAGCTTGAGATCAGAAACACCCTGGACTGACCCTTCAGACCCCACTCCAACTATAGGAACACCTGACTCACTCTTGAGGGTGGGGGTACAAAACTTGATTTGGCCAGGAGTGGAGACTGATCCAAGCATTATTGGGTCAGTGGGACCATAGGACTGTCTGCTCCCTGCCCAGGGAGGGGATGGGGAGTTGTGGAGAAGAAAAAATGACCTGATGTGGTGGGAGGGGGAAGGGACCTTGAATAAGGATATACAGGGATGGAAAAAAAAATTCAGAGGGAAAGCTGAACACAAAGTA